>JBBMEG010000004.1:3209308-3248346 GCA_037832605.1 Cyclanthera cordifolia
TCTATCGTTTGTAATTTGCTTACATGGAAATGGAAAACATTTGCTCAACTGCTTCAACTTACTTTCATGTAGTGTTTAGTGAAAACCACTTCAATTATATCATGATATGGATAATGACAAAAAAAATAAAATAATAATAATAATAAAAAAAATTGAGTATAAATTGGATACTACGAAAACTCAAATTACTGATTAATTAGTTATGTTCGCTTTGAAATATTTTTTTTTTAATTGAATTAGATTGAAATTGACTAGCTATATAAGAAAATAAATGTTGATTTGAAACGTGATTGATCAGAATGTAACTTAAAATTACTTAGAGAGCGTTTGATTCATTCATTCCAAATTTAATTAATATCATAATCAAATTCTCCAAAATTTTGATTACTGTTTTTTTTTCAAGAATTGATTATTTAATTTGCAGTATTTTTACTACCCAATAAAAAATGGTGTATGATTTTTTTAGTTGAAATAACACCATGATGTTTATCAATTCACTGATTGAAATTGATCAGAGAAATATTGGTGTGCACCACCAATTCTTCGGTAATGTGCATGATAGTTATAATACTTGAAATTTAAATCTTTGCAATTTATTTTTCTAATCTACTTTTGTGGAGTGGTTAAGTTTTCACTAAATTAAGACATTATACCTATTAAAAACTCAAAATTATAAATTCAACTATCAATTAGCAATAATTAAAAACAATTATTATGATAAAAAATTTAAGAAAAAATTATAAAAGAATTGATATTCTTAAAAAAAAAAAAGTTGTTAATTTAATATCAATTTATTTTTATTTATTATTAAATATTGACCATGTGTGAAAAATAGAGGGAAGAGATTTTGGGAAGATGAAAAATATTGATTCACATTAGAATTGGAAGAGATTGGAAATGATTAGAAATCAATATTTAGTTTGTTGCATTGTTGAATGATGTTTGAAATTAATATATTATGAATATTTAAAAATAGTATTTATTAAATATTTTTAAAAATATCAGTTTTTTACTGCAATCACTATTTATAAATATTCAATATAAATTCTCATTCTAAATTTTCTTAAAAATTACATCCAAACATCCTAAATGAGGCGATTGGATTTGGAAGGGAGGAAGATGAGAGGGAATAGAGGAAGGAAACTCCCTCTTTTTGTTTTTAATTCAGTCTCTCCCAACTCTTCATTTACCTCTCTTTAACTTCTCATCGATATCTCATCAAATATCAAATCAAATTTTATATCAAATTCCTTATAAAATAATCACCTTATCTCCTAAACATAAATCCCAAAAAAACTTATTCAAACATCTCATCGCCAAAATACCAATTATCAAACAAATACTTCATATCTCTAATTTACTCAATTTATTCTTATTTCTCCATTTTCTCTCATCTACTCTCATCAACCTCCAAATCCAATCACCCCCTTAAGGGATGTTTGGTACTAGATTTTGAACTACCAATATTTGCTGAATACTCCTAAAAAAATACATACAAACGAGTTTTTTTATTGCAATAATTACTTTTAAATACTCAAAATAAATTATCATTCTAAATACTAATTTTAAATTCTCTTAAAAACTACATTAAAACAAACTTTATTTTCATTCTAAATACTCTTTAAAACTACATTTAAACAAGTTTTTAACTGTATAATTACTAATTATTACTTCTAAATATTCAAAATAAATCTTCATTCTAAATATTAATTTTAAATACTCTTAAAAACTACACTCAAACAACCTTTTATTTTCATTCTAAATACTCTTTATACATTTAAACAAGTTTTTAACTGTATAATTACTAATTATTACTTCTAAATACTCAAAATAAATCTTCATTCTAAATATTAATTTTAAATACTCTTAAAAACTACACTCAAACAACCATTTAGTGTAATCATTACTTCTCAATACTCAAAATTGTTGATGCCGAAAAACGGTCAACGGATATAACAGTACGATTTGTATTATTGAGAACGAAAAACCTGCAAAAAAATAACAAATTTTAGGCACACTGGTGTTGTGTGAGCCACAAGGCATTTTTGTGAGCCACAAGACCTCCGATGCCTAAGTCAGTAATAGCTTTATGAGAGTATTTAAGGGTACTTTGGGACTTAGAACAACTTATAGGGATTGTCAGTGTAGTTCAACTTAGCTTTAAATGGTGAATATTTTGACTTCTTATAGCAGCCGGTCTTGTAATCGTTGCAGCTCACGTGAGTTATTGGTCGGGCGTTAGAAAGTTTGCCGTTACTATTAAAATTTCAATTAAAAAAATCCCCCAAGTGTTCTAAATCCTATTCCAATTCAATCTAATAGAACAAAAGGGCTTATGAATTCAGACTTTCCTTTTTATCCTTGAAAATGTTTTAATTTTCCATAAAAACAAACATGTCACAGCACAGAAAAAAACAAAAACAGCTGGCAGATATTTGAGATGGTGTGGCTATGAAATGATAGATAGAAGTAGCAAATCTTATTTAAGAGAATAAAATAAAATAAAAGGATATGTTCAATTTTTTTTACCAATGAAAAAAGGGAAGATTAAAATAAAAAGAGAGAAGAAAGATGAGGCAGTCCAGTCCAATGGATGGTGAAAAGAAACAGTGAGTGTGGGGCTGAAATTGAATTCAATTCACCCCATCAAACCACAACCATTTTCCATGATTGGAAACTCTCCCCCCTAAACAAACAACTTATCTCTTAGATTCCATTACCAAGCTTAAAAAAAAGCCACCTTTGATTAATTAACTAAACACCCATTAGAATCAAAATCATGCAAAAAGCAAAATCCCCCTAATACCCAAATCCAAAAAAAAAAGAGAGATTAAACATGGGTTCATCCTCCTCCTCCTCCACAGATACAGATACTGCCCCCCCTTTACCCACACAAACCTTTGGACACTAAAAACAAACACTACAGAGAGTGACAGTGAGAGCAATCCAGATGGTAGAGACAGAGAGCTGATCTTTGTCCCATGATTTTCTTCTCTGTCTCAGACCATGTTTGAGGTTTTCTTGGTTCTTTAGCCAAAAGGGATTTTGAAGGAGATTTAGGATTAGTTGCAGAGAGCTTGGTGGTGGGTCGGCGGCGGCGGCGGTGGAAGAGGAGAGTTTGTTATTATGAATAGCAGTGGCGGTGGCGGTGAGGATGGGGGTAGGACAGTGGTTTTAGGGGGAACAGCAGCTGCAGGCAGTGGAATGATGGGGTTGAATAGGTCACCTTTCACAGTGTCACAGTGGCAGGAGCTGGAGCATCAGGCTCTGATCTTCAAATATATGATGGCAGGTCTGCGTGTGCCACCTGATCTTGTACTCCCTATTCAGAAGAGCTTTGAGTCCATTTCTCATAGGTTCTTCCATCATCCCACCAGTAATCTTACTCACAACCCTCTCTCTTTCTTCAGTCTCTCCCTCTCTCTCTCTCTCTCTCTCTCTCTCTCTCTCTCTCCCCCTCTCAATGTTGTCAGTTTGATTGGGTTTTCTTTGTGTTCGATTTGATATGGGGATCTTCCTCTTCACTTCTTGTTTTCCCCCTCTTTCTTTTGCTTGCTTACTGTTTTGGCTACTGTTTTTTCTTTTCCTTTCATTCATTATTGGGTTTGTTTAGGTTTGTGAGTTGTGCTTCTTGAGGTTTCCCTTGCTTAAACCACCTCAATGTATTGTATTTTCCATCCTTTTGCCTTGTTTTGTGTTTTTTTCATGTATTTTAGCAGCTATGGATTTTTGTGTTATGCAAGGAATGAGGGGGTTTGGTATTTTGTTCTTCTCTTGGAGATGAAATTTATTATGAAGCTCCAAATCTTTAGTTTCAATCTTTGATTTTACTTTTCATTTTTGGGGTTTTTTTAATGGGATCTAATAGCATAATGAACTGAAGTCCTGAATCTTAAGTCTGTAATTGATATCCTTACTGTTTAGCAGCTTTATTTGGGGTTTGGAAAGCCTAGAATATGTTTGTGTTATCTGTTTTTATGTTTAGTTGGTGTTTTGATGTATGTTGGAGATTAGTGAGGTTTGAGTTGCAATATGTGCAGTGGCTTATTGCTCATTCTATGGGAAGAAGGTGGACCCTGAGCCTGGAAGATGCAGGAGGACTGATGGCAAGAAATGGAGATGCTCCAAAGATGCATACCCAGACTCTAAGTACTGTGAGCGCCATATGCACCGTGGCCGCAACCGTTCAAGAAAGCCTGTGGAATCTCAAACCATGACACAATCCTCGTCCACCGTGACATCTCTTACTGCTGCTGGAAGCAGCAGCAGCGGAACAGGAAGCCTCCATGGCCTTCCATTGAATGCCTTAAGCAATTCGCAGGGCACTGCCACTGGGACCAGCCAGTCTCATTATTCCTTGGACTCCATTCCCTATGGAATCCCAAGCAAAGATTATAGGTATCTTGGAAATTCTCACTGCAACTCCATTTTTGTCTAATCTAATTTATGAAAAATTTACATATACAGTTGCAATGATGAGTTAAGTATTTACTGATTATGTTGAATCATGTAAATCAGGAATCAACATAAAAGTTTAAGTTAGTAGATTTGGGTAAATTTAACTCTATCAACTAACACTCCTCCCGGGGAGGAAAACGACACGGCAATGATTCAAACTTAGGACTTCTTGCTCTGATATCATGTAGAATTATGTTAACCACCAATCAACTTAAAGGCTTAAACTGGTAGGTTGGGGTAAATTTAATTATACCAACTAACTGATTAAAATCACAATTTTCTAATTGGTGTTAAATATTTGTCTTTTCACTGGGTATTGCATGCATTTATTTGCTAGAAAAGAAAATGGCTCTAGTGTAGCTATGTTTTGAAGCAGGCACATAATGTTGCATTCTTGGGGACCATATTGAAGGTATGTGGTGGGAGCCCAAAACTGTGCTCTTCTCTGCCATATGTTTTATGTCTCAACCAACCTTTTCAATTCTTTTGGATCCAAGTTTTTGGGCCATATTCATTTCTTTTTGTCCATAAAAATTTCTTTGTTACCTCAAGTATGCATACATACTTCTCAGATTTTTGTTTTCCTACTCTCTCTGCTTATGGTGCCTTGCTTTTATGTTTTCTCTAATTGATGCAGGCCTGACATTACAATAAAAATTGTCTTGCTATTAAACAACTGTACTAACCCTATTGGTTATACCTTAGCTCTATGTTAAAAGATGAGAAGACAGAAAAAGAAATGTCAGTGCTGCTCCAATTGTAGTGGTCTGTAAAGTTAAATTTGTCTCTCTTTTTTTTTTCCTCTCTTTGGCTTTTTTCTTCTCATCTTTTTTTTTGCCTCTCTAAAATCAAATTGTGTCTGATGTAGACTATGGCGTAATGTTTCATATTTTTCTGACATTCTGCAATCAATATTTGTTGAAGAGTTATATCCTTTTCCCTAGCTGCATTCAGATGGTCTTAACTTTTGTAAACTTTACCTGATAATTCTTTGCCTCATATGGTATATTCCAAGCCAATTCTCTAAAATTTAAGTACCAGTTGGAAAATTCTCATCATTGTCTGCTTTCTTTTCTTCATGGTCTAACAATTGGGTCCTAATGTCTGCTAGATGGCTGCTGAGTTCAGTTTTGTTGCTCATAGGGAACAACTCTGACAATCATTATGTGTTCTTTTGAACTCTTGCTATTTAGTTCTAATTGTTCCTATCTTCCTTTTCTGCTTTAAAGGAAGCAGTTAGTGTATGTGCTGGTTGATATCATGGAGCTTTTTGGTCAAACTATGATTACTTCTTATTAGATAGTGTAATTTGATAAAAACGACGCGGCAGGAGTTTGAACTCAGGACCTCTTGCTCTGATGGCAGGTTGAATTATGTAAACCGCGGTTGATTGATGATTTACATAATTCAATGGTTATCAACGTCTGTTATCTTATTTTTAGCAATTTTCAGGTTCTTACCTCTAGGTTTGGACCAGTATTATCAATTATGTAGTTTGCTTTCTTTTAGTTTCCCTCATAGTTCAACAATCTAGCTTACCATATTGTACTTCACTTCTAGCTCATTAATTATTTGTTCATTTATTCCCATTGAAAAATGTTTTTGTTTTTAGTTTTCTTGGTTTAACTTCTTAAACAAAAAAAATTTAGATACAATTAGTTTTCTCATAAGTTCAAATTTTTGAAGAAAAACATTATTACCAAATAGAGGCTAAAGTTTATTGTTTTCAATTTGACTTTTGTGTTCAATATCTTCAAGTAGTAAAAGAAAGTAATTAGATACATTTTACTTTCACCTCTCTTACCACTTGTTTGTGGTGAAGCTACGTAAGGAAACAATGCCATGTTTCTGAACTGATTTTTCTTTTATTTAGTTTGAGTTCCTTACTTTTCTGATGTTTTGAGCATAGAGAAGCTATATATTTGAATATATCTATTCAATGGTTTATATTCTTTGCATATTCAGTGTCCTTGACCATTGTCCCAAGATGTGTTTGCGAACCACAAAATACAGCCTAAAAAAACATTATGTAATAGTAGTTTTTGATTGTACTGTTTTATACTTCTTTATCATTGATTTTTTTGCACATCTCGACTAGTGTCATAGGACGTACCCCGACCCTACAACATTTGGATGTTAAAAAATTCGGTAGGAATTTAATTCATAGGTCCATGAATTGAACCTATCATCTCTTAGTTACTTAAGATCCTCTTGACCACTCAGTTATTCCATGATAGTTATGTTTATCATTGATTTGTTTATAAATTTTCTTACTTATGGGTGCCCGGGTTATTATTTGGTGGGGCCAACGATCAAGCCAAATGGTTGTTCATAGGTTGATGGCTCATATTTCCTGGTCAAATAAAATAAAACTAATTTATTTGTTTGAAGGAAAACTTCAAGAGATCTGAATTTTATAGCCTTAAACCTCCTTTAATGTCTCATCTGTTCCATTTTTATGCAGCATCTGTCTGCTAGTTTATTTCCTTTCGAGCTAAATTCTTCAATTTTCTATTTTGGTCAGTTTAGAGTTCTGATATTCCCTTAACCAGTCGACTCGATATGTATCCCGGTGAGAACTGAAGATAGCCTCATTTTTGTAGTTTCTTGGATGTTTTATTTTTTCGAAATTAGTTTCTTGGAAAAGATTAAAAGTGTGTTGAAGGGAGGTTTTTTAGATAACAAGGGAAAATATATAACTACTACCATTTTGAACTAGAAAACCTAACTGGTTATAGATCAGATAAGCTGATGCGTCATCCCTTCCTCATAGCATCTTAGCTAATGGTAGTATGGTGTACACAAAGATTTTCTTGGAGCTTACTTGTTGAAGGACCTAGGCTCAGAAGAGTAGGGTTACAGTTAAAAATATTTTCATACTGTTGTTGGTACATCGATCATCGAATAACTGAAAGCTACTTCGATGCCTTGTCGTTCCAACCTCAGTATAGCTTCTTGTTCTTTATTATTAGTGGTGAAAGTGGAAGAATAAACATTTATGCAAATGTATTGAGGTTAAATTTGCAGGAAAGATAAGGATATAGACGCCAATTCTCTTCTCCTATTTTTGAATAAATTCATATTCTGTTCTCTTATTTATGTATTTGTTGGGTTGCTCTTACAGGTATCTTCAAGGGCTTAGATCTGAGGCTGGAGTGCATAGTTTCTTTTCTGAGGCATCAGGAAGCAGCAGGGCTGTTCAAATGGATGTACCAATGGACAATGCATGGCCAATGATGCCATCTAGATCCCCGTCTTTCCCAACATCCAAAGCGACCGAAAACACCATCTTCCAAAGCGGATATCCGCAACATTCATTCTTCGGTGGTGAATTCGGATCTGTGGAAACTCTGAAACAAGAGGGACAATCTCTTCAGCCGTTCTTTGATGAGTGGCCGAGAACTAGGGAGTCGTGGAATGCACTCGATGAGGAAAGGTCCAACCAAACTTCCTTCTCCACAACACAACTCTCCATATCACTTCCAATGGTTTCGTCCGACTTGTCGACTACAAGTTCAAAGTCTCCTCATGGTTAGTTACCCGCTACTGTCATGTGTGTTCGGTTTCTTGCATATTTGTAGTTCATCCTCAAATATTATTCTCCAAGATTTGAAACCAGCTTGATGCTTTGAGAAAATTTTCAAGTCTTATCTCTCAACTTCGATGCCTGAATTTTGGAAGCTAGTCGCTCACATTCGGTGAATGTGGGCTGAGCAAGCGTGTCGTTGGAGAATTGTGTTGTATTCTCTCGTCTTATTTTTCCCCCCTCTGCAGTCTGCTTTAATTGGTATAAAAAACTTGGTTATGTGTAAACAATTTAGAACCTGAGTATTGTTATTAGGCTTGGAATAACACAAAACTGTGGTTTGACAATTTAGAGAAAAGTAAAATGATAATGAGGATGACAACAAATGGTTATTTGCAGGATTGTTTGTTCTCTAATTTTCTGCTATATTTCTATGGAATAAAATTTCTCTGCTTAGTGCTTGCTATGGACAACCTGAGAAACTCATGCTTGTTTCAGTGTTCTCTAATTATGAGGATTACAACTATAAGCAGGTTCTAAAGCTGTTTTAACTTGGGTTAAACATGGTTTAAACACAGGTATCTCCTAAACTCTTATGGAACCAATTGTTTTGTATCTTAGTTTACATTTTTCAGAATATAGTATATGTAATGCTTGTAATTTGTGATAATTTAGTTCTTTCTCAGAATGACTTTTTAATGTGTAGGTTTATAAATTACTTGTGCATTGTTAAGAAAGCAGTTCATTAGTTGTTAGTCTTTGATTAACTTTGGTTGGTTTAGTGTTAATTACTGATTAGTTGCAACTATAAACACCACTGCCCCTCTTTTTATCAGATTTATCAATGGAATGTTATTCCGTTCTTGATCATTGATTTCTGCATTTTATACAATTGTTCTGATGATATCAGAGTTTTAAGAGATCTAATTTGCCATTTTAAATCTATCAAGTTTTGAGAGAAGTTCATTGATATTTGTCGATCGAGATGCGTTGATACCTTTTGAGTATATTATACATGGTAGTACTTCTGCTAATGTTGATCGAGAAGATGAAGATGATCTATCAATATTGGATGTTTTAAGATAATCTAATCACTACATAGGTTGTTGGGTTTGATTTCGAGTTCCTTTCTTTTTGAAATGTTAGCTTGCAAAAATGCAAGAGAGGTGTGGGCGATTCTTAATGCTCGTTTTCCTTCTTGAGTCGTGGATGTAAAAGCAAACTCATAAACAATGAAGAAAGATGACTTGAAATTAGAAGATTACTTTGTCAGTATCAAGAATCTTGTTGATTCCTTATTAGATGCGAGACAAAAAGTTCCTTGCGGGAATTATTCATATATTAGTAGGGCTCAACCTCGACCTCGACAACCTTTTATTCACCGGCAAGATTATGGTAAGAATTTTCCTATTTGATTTTTGTTTCATTCACTTCTCTCTAATGTCGGGCGTTTGATCTTGAGTCGTCCCTTCTTTTGAATCAACTCGCTCTTCTTTCTCGTTTCCTTTTCGCCTTTTGGACATGCCTTATTAGATCTGCTTGCAGCCATTCTTTACATTTGTGAATCTTCTAATAATAAATTTATATTATACTATATATTTTGTAGGTCTCTTTTAACTTCGTCAACATTATAATATGACTGTCTATTGCAAGAATATACTCTTTCGTTAACATCAAGCTTTTTGAGAGAAAATGAAACCTCTACACAAGGAACACACTCTTCCTCCTGAATATTAAATTTTATGATATTTTCAATTTGAATTTTTTTTCGTTTAATGTGAGTATAATTTTTTCTAACCTTTTTTTTTTTTTTTTTTTTCTTTAGCGATGTTAAATTGCTCATGATTTCAAAGAATTGGTTCGTTACAACAATTATCTTTCTTAGTTTTTCCTTTTCCCACTTTATTTCAATCTCTCCTCCTCGCTGACTTTCTGGTTTGAAAGTAGCTTTGAATGATTAGTCTGCATGCATACTCAGAAAATATCATACTACTCTCATTCAAAAAAAAAAAAAAAAAAAAAAATCAATTAACAACTTTTCATTCAGCTATTTCAATTATAACATTAAAAAATAAAAATGCATAACAAATTTTCTCTTTTTTTTTCAAGAATTTTAGTTTCTCCTCTTGAACTAACTCATTAAAGACTATCAACAAATTGTTTGAAATCGATCAAAATTACTGGTCGAAAATTATTAGTTAAATTCTAAAGTTGAACTACTAATTAAAAATTATCAGCTGAAGTGATTGAAACAAGAGTATTTTTATCATTTTATATAGTTCGTTCCAATTTTCAAAATTTTGTTATACATGAAATTTTTTTAGTTTTTTTTTATATATGATAAATACCCAATTTTATATATATATATATATATATATATATATTTATGACTTATTTAGATTAATTCAAATTATGAAGCTTTATGCATTATGAGTAAAGCAGTCTTACTATCATTTCCAACCTTCCAAATGTATATTTAAATAGTCCATTTAAATTTTCTTTTATTTTAACAACTTATGGATAATATTTTAATTTTCTTTTTACATGAATAATAAATGACGAGAAAAAACCGTCATCTTAGTTAATCTTAACGAGATGAAATGCGAGCCTGCAATGGCGTCTTCATGACGATGGAAACCTCGATCTTCTCCTCAAGATCAACCTCTTCCACTGCATCCCATTTGAATAACCACACCAAATTTCCGACAAAATACTGCAAATGAAGCATGGAAATCCCAATCCCAGGGCAGATTCTTCTCCCTCCCCCAAATGGCATATACCTAATCTCCTTCTTCCCACTCAATTCCTCCAATTCATCCTCTTCTTCCTCCCTCAAGAATCTCTCCGGTCGGAACTCCATCGGCTCCTTCCACACCGCTCCGTTCCTCGCCATCTCCGCCGCTGCAAAATGCACCGTCACACCCTCCGGCACCACAAATTTCCCCTCCAACACTACTTCCTCTGTTGCTAAATGCGGCAGTGCCAAGTGCCCCGGCGGATGCCGCCTCAGCGTCTCCATTATCACTGCCTTCAGGTATGCCATCTTCTTCAGATCCTCCTCTGTTATTATTTGTTCTTTTGACGATGATCGATCCGTCAGTACTCGATCCATCTCTCTATACACCTTCTCTTGGATTTCTGGATATTTTACGATGTTCGCCATCGCCCATTGCATCACCACCACTGTGGAATGGACAATTCCGTTGAGAAATTCCGCACATAGGCTGATGATTTCACCTTCTTCGAGCTTTCGATTCTCTTCCGGAAGGTGTAGGTTTGTTAATGTGTCGAGATATGGCAAAATTCGTTCTGATTTTTCTGTTTCTGATTCTAATTCGTTGTCGTTTCGTTCGATTTCGCATTGTCTTTCGTCGAATCTGGCTTTAATCAGAGGAATTATTGCAGTTTCCATTTCGTTTCGAAGCGTGGAGAGTTCGCTCCAAAGATTAGGGTAGAGGAATTTTCCTAGTTTCAATGGATAGTGATTGAGTTTATTTTGACTACTGGAATATAACAAAACGCGATGGAGAAGATCTGCTAGGGCCTTGATTCGCTCCTCCTCGATCTTCAACCCAAAGCACATGAACACCGATAACTCCATCATAGTCGGCCAGAAAGAGTCGACAAGACGAACAACGGCGACGCCGTCGTGAGAGTGCGAGTTCAGGCGAGAGACGAGGGACTTCAGGCTGGAGCGGCGGGCGTCGGAGAGAAGTCTGAGGCGCGAAGGGTAGAGGATTTGGGAGATGAGATTGCGGCGGAGGAGGTTCCAATTAGGGCCGTGAAAGGCGGTGAAGATGGTGATGTGGTTGCTGTAGAGGATCTTGGTGGTGGTGGTGGCAGGGGGGCGGTCGGCGAAGGCACCGCCGTGGAGGACGAGAGCTTGGTGGGCGAGGGAGTGGCCGGCGATGAAGATAACCGGGCGGGAGCCAAAGCGGAGGGTGAAAATGGGGCCGTGGTGAAGATGGAGGGTGTGGATCAGAGAGAAGAAGGATGAAGAATGCTTGCGGAGGAGGAGAATGTTGCCCAGAAATGGGATATGGGATGGGCCTGGTGGAAGGTTCTTGAAAGAGCGGCCATGGCGGATGAATTTGAAGATTGTGATGATGAAGATGATGGTGATGATGAGAAATGGAAGCCATGTAAATTCCATGTTCAAGTACTTGCACAAGGATAGCTAAAGCAGTAGCAGCTTTTTAGTTTTGTTCCCTTGATGAAGAAGAAATGGTTTGAATTCTTGCAAAGATGATAAAGCTTCTGCTTTTCTTAAATAGTTGGGTTTCTGTGGACCTATTATTGTTTTCTTTTGAATTAAAAAACTAGGAGTTCTTGGGATTTTCATTAAAAAAAATATATATATATTATTGGGTGATTTTTCATTATATTTCTACATGAATTCATCTTACTTAAAAAAAAAAAACATTTGAATTGTTAATGGAATTAGAAAAAAACAAAACAAAAGTTTTACACAAATAATAAAAGCACGAAAATTCATATATTAAAATTTTATTTATAAACTCATTTTTTTAAAACTAAATATTTATACATAAACTCTCAAAATTAAAGAAAATTTGAACATTACGGACTGAAATTTAAATACACCTTATAACTAAGGAAAATAAATAAATTTTATATCCAAATTAAAATGATAGGTGATATTTTGATTTTATTATTTGGTAAAATCAGTTCAGCAGCCGATCATGAAATTTAATTCTTAGAATAGATCATTTAATATACTGTTAATATATTTATAAAAAAAAAAAAAAAACTGATTCATTTGTAATCAAATTATTTTATACTAATTTCCAAATTATATAATCTTGAACTAAACAAATGATTTTATTTAAACACCACCTATATAGTTATAAAAATCTTATTACATTAAATACTTCTTTGCTTTTTTTTTCTTTTTCGAAAATGATTTTCAATTGATTTTATGATTTTCCGTACCAAATAGATACAACTCTTAATAATAAAAATAAACAAAGAGTTAATATGGTTGTCTTTCGTCACTGATGAATACGAAATGCATGGATATATTAAGAACCATATTTTAATGATTTGATTTTAATATTCAATAATTAGCATTCTTGCTTAGGTGGAATGATGTATAATTAATAATTTATAATCGAGAGATTACAATTTATAAAAATATTGTAAACTGAATATTAAGATTTTTTTTTTTAATCTAAAGGATTCGTGTCGGAGTGATTTCATTATTTGTGTTAATCCAATTCAACATCAGTGCCCGTACAATTTTGAAAATATGTCCTATGTATTGTGGTCCTCTCTCTCGATTTGTACTTAATTTTTTTTTTTAATTATTTTAAAATTTTAAACTTTTTAATTTGGACATTCTAGATAATGTTTTTCTGTTAAGCATTTTTTTTAATTCATAAAAGATTTGAGAATTGGTAGATCCAAACCCACAATCAGGTTTAGATAATTTTAATACTTTTTAATTAATCTTAAATTAATCACAAATTAATTTTGGGACCATAAATCGACTTTTTAAATTATTATCGTTCGTAATATTGATGATTTTTTTATATATATATATATATATATATAAAGTCAAAGATAATGCTGACTTGCTTGGCAGTTTTAATAACTTTAATGATTTTTTAATTAATCTTTAAATTAATACAAAATAAATTTGGGACCATAAATCAATTTATTATTATTCTTCTAGTGGTTTCAAATTATTGAACTTTTGTATTTGTCTAGCCAAATGGATTATCGAGTTAAGTATAATATTAGTTCTTTTAAATAGATTTCTTAGTCTATGTTTATTTATCTTTGGAAAGAGTTTTAATGATCGCTTTTCAAAAATTATTTGTTTGTATTAAATAGTAATTAATCATTCTCAACTGAGTATCAAATCTTATATCTACCCTCTATCAAATTTCACATCAAACTTCTCACTCAATTAATCATTTGTTGATATCAATCTACAAATAAGTAGTTAATTATCCAAATACTACTAACATTATCATCAACAGACTCGTTAACTATATTAACCATCAATCTCTAAACAAGTAATTATTTATTTTAACTACCATTAATAATTAATTGTCTTCTTCAATCTTCAAACAGGGTTTGCGTTTAATAGGTAAATGATCAAAATTCTAATATAAGTCATTATAATTTCAACTTAAAATTAGTTCATATAGCATAATCTAAAATATATATATATATATATATATATATATATATATATAATAATAATAATAATTTGAGGCTAATATTAAAGAATTAGTTTACTTCAAGATAGAGATAAAACTAGGAATAATACTCAAGATATGTATTATTCTTTAAGACAACCTTCCATCATCATAACAGATGACGCTTTAAAACCTTATTTGGCTCCTGACATTATAGGTTTGCCACGCAAACCCCTAGCCAACCAACTGACACCTCCCTCGTTCCGCTTAGCTCACCATGAATGTCTACGGTGCGACAACTAAGTCTAATATGACTCTTTGAGTTTGCTAGCTATGACTACAACAACTCCAGTTTCTTATGTGCTTAGTCTAGTTCCATCGGTGATTGTTGCGGGAAGAGATCCAGTTGCGATAGAAGTGATTGTACTAGACGATTTTAAAACTTATTATATATTTCCTATATTGAAAAGAAAATTAGAATTTAGTTCATATAATTTTTAGAAATTAAAATTCATATTCTATGATTTGAAAAAAATTTAAAAAATTGTTTTTATTGTTTAACTTTTAATAAATTGAACACGTGAGAGTTAATTGATCATCTATCACTATATATTAATTAAAAAATTATATAATTTATGCATAAATATTTATTTTTCAAGTTATAATTCACAAACATTTTTGAATTCTATCAAATTATAAAAATTCGAATTTAAATTCTAAAACATTGAAATACTTAATTTTAATTTTCTTCAATGATAGAGATTAATTTTTGAAATTATAAAGTAAATTGTAATATTTTTCAAATTACATTTTTAATTTACCAATTCATTGGTGCTTTTGCAAAACTTTCAAAAAAAAATAAATAAAGTTGACAAATTTTCTAAATTTTACAGGCACCGTGGGAAACAAAAAACGGGGTTATTTTCTATATTCGAGGAAATGAAAAAAACCCTACGCTTCCTGCACTTCAGTCGCCCTTGCAAAAACTCCGTCTCTGATTTTTCTCAATACTCTCTTACCTTCCTCTCGCCGGTAGCCGACACGCCCAACCTCCATTGTTTCCTTTCCACTCTGATGAAACCTCACGACATCACACCCACAATGTAATGTCGTTTTTCGGAAAAGAATTCGCGATTGAATTGAATGATTTATTCGTTTTTTGGCTTTGACGAATCTGTGTAGCTGTGTGATTGAAGGTTAGACTCGAAGAAATGGCGAACAAATCGCAAGCATTTTGTTGGTCGCGTCTCATTCTCAACCAGGTTGTGCTGCAAAACCCCATCAAAACCCCACTTCATATTTCCCGGAAAATCATATTCAATTCCCCTCGCTTCCCGTTTGAGATTTCGGCGGCGCGTTGTTGTTACTCCACTGCTTCATCCAGAGTTGTGCAAGATCTTCTCGCTGAGGTGGAGAAGGAGAAGCAGAGAGAAAGGGAGCAGAGGAGAAGGGCTGGTCTCGATACCAAGGATATTGACGATGAAGATAAAGAGGATTTTATGGGCGTTGGGCCACTGATCAAGAAGCTTGATGAGGAGAAGTTGAAGGCCTCAAAGATTTCTGGGGATTTGAATGCCTATGAAGAGCCTTCTGATTCTGATAGTGATGAAGACGACGAGAGG
Source organism: Cyclanthera cordifolia (assembly GCA_037832605.1). Lineage (NCBI taxonomy): Eukaryota > Viridiplantae > Streptophyta > Magnoliopsida > Cucurbitales > Cucurbitaceae > Cyclanthera > Cyclanthera cordifolia. The sequence continues at coordinate 3,225,079 of JBBMEG010000004.1, forward strand.
TTCACTTCTGAATCTTTAAAAAAGAGGTTTGATGAGTTCGAGAGGAAATTCAAGAGGCACGAGGAAATGCTTAAGCACTTCACTGAGACTGGTATGATCACTTGTTTTTTAGAATGTCTCTATTTCCCACTTGTTATTGTTACTGTTTTTTTTTTCTTTTTTTCGTTTGTCTATCGAAGGATACTGGGAATCAAATTTTAGGTTTTTTCATTCTTTGGTACTTGCTGCAGTAGACTAATATGTGGGTTTAACTCTTTAACGTTCTCCATGTATGAAAAGAAACACGAACATATGTATCAGAAATGTTGCAAGAGTTCAGTAGTTATAAATTGATTCAAGAGTTCTATCTTAACACTGGAAGATGCCTTCTTTTTCTCGCCCTTTTAACCAAAGGAAAATATTCATTTAGCTAGATTTATAGTTTTTGTAACTTTAAGGACTTTTGTTAAAATATTCCCACATATGCAACATGTTTTTGACAGATAATATAGATGATGCTTTCAAATGGATGAGTAAGATAGACAAGTTTGAGCAAAAGCACTTCCGGCTTCGTCCTGAATATCGGGTAATTGGTGAACTAATGAATCGTTTGAAAGTAGCTGAGGGCAAGGAGAAATTCATTCTTCAGCAAAAGTTAAATAGAGCTATGAGACTAGTGGAGTGGAAAGAAGCTTATGACCCAAATAATCCTGCCAACTACGGAATCATTCAACATGAACAAGTAGGTCCATCAGTTGATCTCCAGGAGCAATCGGGATTTGAAAAGGAGAAGCAAATCATTCAAGGTGTTGATGATGATGATGAGGAGGAGTTTGATGACATGAAAGAAAGGGATGATATACTACTGGAGAAGCTTAATGCCATAGATAAGAAACTTGAGGAAAAGCTAGCTGAGTTGGATCATACGTTCGGAAAGAAAGGAAAGGTTCTAGAAGAAGAAATCCGAGATCTTGCAGAGGAGAGAAATACTTTAACTGAGAAGAAAAGAAGGCCTCTTTATCGAAAAGTATGTTACTCTAGTCTTTGCCTGTTACTTGGTCATTTTGAACTAAGTTTATCGATTTAATATTAATAGTGGCTTAATTTCATTTTCATAATGCAACTACATTGTAGTGCACCAGTATTTGAAGATCCATGTTGAGGCCCTCTCCCTCACTTTTTGCTTATAGTATCTGAGAAAATAGTTAGATATTGCGCATGATGTTCTGTTTGTTTCCTCTAGTCTTGGTGTTGTTTATATATTTGTAAATATAGTTTTAAAGGAGCTTCTTTGTTTCGGATTTCAAGTCTAACACATTCTTTCTGACTCTGCTCCTGTACCAAGTTCTGGGAAAAAAAAAAGAGACCATATTTCTGGCAGCAAATAAGATTTAAGACTGTAACTTTTTTAAACTAGTGTAACCTTTTATTATTTGTAGATTTTTGCTTGCTAACTAGAGGAATAGTTTAGCTGCATAAGTATGTGCCTATTGACTAAGAGGTGTCATTCTCCTCATTGTTATTGAACTTAAATGAATGTAGATTGTTGCTTGACAATTCTATAACTGAGTTCAGAAAAATTGGCTCTATTGAGTATTGAGACATATACAAAATATACTTTTGTTGTTGTAGCAATCAATTGTTCTTGAAAAATTATTGATATAGAATAATGGGGATATTTTATCATAGAGGTTCAATATAGGTGCAAACGGTAATACATTTTGGCAGTCTGTATTGTGTGTGAAATAAAATCCATTTTTTTATTTTTAAGTTTTTAGCTGTCATTTCCTTCGACAAAAGATTAAAATATTTCTTTTCTGTAATTTAAACTATATCTTTGTACTTCTTTTATAATTATAGTTTATGAATTGTTTATGTTACATTTATTTATGAGAAAACATTAACTTCAACTGTTAAAATGATGGCAGGGCTTTGATGTGAAACTAATTGATGTGAACAGAACTTGTAAAGTTACAAAGGTATGGAACGATCCTTCTAAATATCTTAATCGAGTGAATGTATTTTTGATGATGGAAAGCTCTGTATGATCTAGGGTGGACAAGTTGTCAAATACACTGCTCTCTTGGCTTGCGGAAACTATCATGGCGCTGTTGGTTACGCAAAAGCTAAAGGACCTGCAGTACCGATAGCTTTACAAAAGGCATGTTGCTTGTGCTAATTAGTAGACTTGGTATACTCGTTATGTTTTATCATAATTTGAAATTAGATGATGTATGAGTGTGTTTGATTGAGTTGGTTTAAAAATACTTAGCTAGGTTCTACTCAATAGATGAAGCATGTGGGTTGATATATGCAAATGAGATACAAATTGAACATGTTGTGATGCCAAAGTGAGGGATAAAATTTTTAGAGCCTGTTGCCAAACTAAGATATTTTGATTGTTGAATTTTAGAAAGTGTCGATCTGTTGCTAGTATGGATACATTTAGGTTGGTTCAGTTTGGATTTTGGCTGGAACTGATACCAAATCGACTTGGTTGAAAGAAAACAAAAGGTTGGTTAACCAAGAACTGTGACCTTCCCAAAAAAATCAACAAAATCGTCCAAAATTAAATGTACATTTTTTTCCTCCCTAGTTTAAAACTTCGTCATATGAAAAATTAATATTTTGCTTATACTGTTTCTTGGAGGGTTATACTTAGAAAGAAAAACCAGTTACTTGGAAGTAGTATACTATAGTGTATATTCTTAGTTAACAACAATGTTTTATCTCTATCTTAACCAATGGGCCTGGGTATCTGTACGGATACAAATTTCCTTAACTATTCTAGAAGGCGCATATGGGGAAATAACTTAGAAGTTGGTTATTTTGTAAGGGAGAGGGGTCCCGTTAGCTATAAATAGGGTGGTTTGAAGAGATGAGACGTAGATCTGATTTTGGGAAAGTAAAGTCTGAGAACTTTGTAGGAGAGAACGAATATATAATGCCGTTCATTGTTTGTTTCTTTATTTCATATTGTATTTCCTTTATGTTCATGTTAATAGAGTATTCTGCTGGTTATTGAGCTATTATATCGGTTTGAATCTTACTTTTTCATTTATTTGTTATTTGATAACTGTTACAGCATCATAATTCGTATTGTACTCTATAATTTTAGTTTAAATTGTAAATGTGTATATTGACTCGATGCTTCCAAGCAGGCATATGAGAAATGTTTCCAAAATCTTCACTATGTGGAACGCCACGAAGAGCACACAATTGCACATGCAGTACAGACTGCATACAAAAAGACAAAGGTATTCAACCATTTCTAATTCTATTTTCTCTGCATCAATTGTTTCTCGCCTCTATCTTGGATCAAGAGGTCCCACGCCGAGAAAAAAATACCGAGGCTAAAAAACCGCTGTGGACAAGGCTGATGTTCCAATTAAATACACTGGCCGCTGGACAACAACCATTTTTTTGTTCTAATTCCGGATGGTGGATTTCCAGTCGATCTAGCAAATAAAAGATTTACGTATCTTTCATTTGATAGAAGCTTATGTTTTTTTTTTGTCCTTTGTACTGTTTGTTTAGGTGTATCTATGGCCAGCGTCAACTACTACTGGCATGAAAGCAGGAAAAACTGTTCAAACTGTTTTGAATCTGGCTGGTTTTAAAAATGTCAAATCCAAGGTAATTTATTCCCCTCCTTAATTGTGTAGGCTTACAGATTGTATTTTCTCTTTGATCTCCTCCATTGCCTCTAATTTGAGTTGAAATAATAGGTTGTTGGCTCAAGGAACCCTCACAATACTCTGAAGGCCCTCTTCAAAGCTCTGAATGCTGTAAGTAGCCATTGAATTGAATTGCATAGTTGATATATCTTCCAATTTCATAAAGAATATTCTACTGACATTGTTATCATACATCGTATTTTCCAGATCGAAACTCCGAAGGATATTCAAGAGAAGTTCGGGCGAACTGTTGTTGAGAAGTATTTGTTATGATAGAAGCCTTTTTTTTTAAATCTTCTATTCCGTTTTATTTCGGATCGAGTTTATTTTTGTTGTTTTGTTTCTAACTAGGAAGGTATTAACTTTCAGTTAGATGTACAAAATGGATTTTGTTTTATATATAATTATCATAAATAAGCACTCTAATTTTGGTTGAAGTTTAGATCATCTCCATTTTATAACTCAAGCATATTCTAGTGGAAAAGAGACTGTTCAAGTAAGGTTGACATCTTCCTTTTACATCAAATACTGAAATCAAACCTCAATTCGTTAGCAGCTGTGAAATTCTACATTCTTTATCCATGTTTGTTGTTAGCTTAACATGGAAAGTGGATAGGTTTTCTCCTAGAATTCTTTCCAGGGATAACCGTGCCAAAGTCACTTTTGAAATATGACGAAACTATTTTATTGGAGGTTTTAATAGTCGGGGGCAGGTTGATCGGGTTTTTCCCTGTTCTATTCTCGCCTGCGAAAGATGGTATAGAAGAGGTAGTGTCTACCAAACAAGTTAGTGATGTTCAAAATCCATGAAGCACGAACATGAGATACAGACACTTCGACTCGTCAATTTTGAAAATAATTTAAACATGGACACGTTTGGCATACATCAATTTTATTTTTATATACAATAATAATAATAACTAGAAGTAGAACAAATAACATAAAAAGAAACAATGATTTACTCATGGAACAAACTACACACATTCATGCGTAGAAGGATTCTACATTTTTCTTGTGACATTGTTGTAAGCTACCATTTTTTTTATAAATAAGAATATTAAAAACTATATATTCTTTTTTTGTGGCATTGCAACAACACAAAAAGAAAAAGTAGACATGTACAAGAATTTTACTCTTTATTCAAAGTACTTTGATTTTGACACCTTTTTCTATGCAACAAGGAAGAGGAGGCTTGCTCTTTAAGTGAAAGGATATGAGGCAATAGGTGAAGATGGATTGGCAAAAGGCAAAGTGGCAAAGAGAAAAATGAACAATTCTCTTCTCTAACCTAGGCATCAATTAGATTGTCGGAGGAGTTTTCTCCTTTCAGTTCAGTATTGATTTAGGTTAATTTGTTTTTGTTTTATTTTTTAAAATTTGAAGAAGATAAAAAAGAAAGAAAAAAAAAGAAGTGAGTTTTACTTTGTGTTGGGTTGAATGATCTTCTTGCTTAAATGGAAGCACCTCATATGCTTTTGGAATGACATATGTATGGGTATTTGCATCTCTCAAATCAACCTATTCCACTTACTTTATTCTCTTGTTATTGGTTATGGACCTTATGCAATAATGGAAGCTTTACTACTAAAATCCCATTTATTTGTTGCCAACGATTTCTCACAATCACATTGTATTTACCACATGCCAACGATTTCTCATCATTAGCTACTCTAGTATTGAGATTTTAAATGAATTTAAAAGTAATCTCAAATTCATATCAAATAACCCAAAATCCTTTAAATCAAGTCATCGTTCAAAATAGGTCCAAAATATTATCAACAGTTTAAAATGAACTCTGAAAATTGCTTACAAAGTGTTTTCATTGTTTTAAGAAATGGACAGAATTCAAACACCCATAATTCTTGAATAAAAAAAAAAAAAAAAGAAGAGAAAGAAGAATGAGCTATTCTTACAAAATTACAAAAGTAAACAAAATCTTAAAGTATTAATATAAATAGTCAACAATATATCTTTAATAATGTATTATAAGGATAAAACAAAATTTATTAATACAATAATTACATTTGCTAATTTTTTTAATAAGTGACCATATTTTATAATTATTTTTTAGATACGACTGCTTTTGTAAGTTTCTCGCATTTTCTTCTCTAAAGCAAACATAAATGGGCTCTACACAGATGCATGAGGAGAAGAAGACCTATTGAGGATTTTCAAGGAAGAAAATTCTTTATCTCTATTGGGGCGGCTTAGAAAGAGCAAGCATAATCAAAAAATAAAAAATAAAAATAAAAAAGAGGCAAACATATTAACTCATAAATCTGCACACCAAAACTTCGACTGCAAAATTATATCCTTCTCTCATAAACCATCAAAGGATCTGAGTTGTTTCTTCAAAATCATGCATGAACAAGAGTACAAAAACAAACAAGGAAATGCTTTCTCCAAAAAACAAAGAAAGAAATGAAATACAAAATTCCAACAACTACAATAAAGATGCATCATCAGGTTCTGAATTCTATTCCAACCTAATATAAAACCATGCCTTTTGAACTGAATCAAAGTAACTTTTAAAGGTCAGGCATGCCCTTACCTGTTTTATCATCATAAGTTTTCTCCAGCACCACATCCATTGGAGTATCCTTGGGACCAGCTACAAATCAACCAATATAATCAAATCAAAAGGAGCAAACCTAGCATTTAGCATAATTACTTCAGGAAAAACTTCATTTAGATAACTATATTAATTTCATATATTGGCAAAGCCAATGTAAAAGACCTAGAATACTAGATGGGAGAGATTGAGATACATCAAAGGTGAATTGTACATTGAGTCATTGACAAGCAAAGAATAAAAGAGCTAGAAAAACAATCTGCAGTTTACAGAGTTCATTAATGGAGGGTTAGCTATGTCTGCAAACAAAGGAAGAAATTGTCAACCCTTAATTCAGTATTGTATTTACCCAAAAAAAATGATGGATCAGACGTCTTCGAGAACCAATCTGTCGTTGCTGTTTGACAACACTCATGTGTGGTTGGTCATTGCAGGTTTGATGTTGTAGGTCCTTTAGGTCGAGCTCGACATCGATGATCTGATTCGTAAAGGGGAGATGCTCTCGAAAAGAGATCACAGATAAAAGAAAGAAGGGGAGGAGCGTCTCAGTCTTAGTGGGCTCCCCTCCACTGCTGATGAGGTGCAATGGAATAGTATGGGGAAGGTTTTGTGGGCTAGGGTTATTTATGGAAAGAGTGCTTGTAGAGAGCAAAATATAAGAGAGGCTTTTCAAGTTGTTTTTCTTGCCCACAAAACATGTACCATATATTGATAGGTAAGAATTTGACATTTGATGGGAATAGTATATTTTATATTTCAATTTATGTTCTATATATTATTTTGTCATGTTTGTATTCGTTGCGTCTTGCTTCACTCGGCCTTCGCATTTTTGTCGCCTCACACCTTAAGATAGGAGAGTGTTGCCTTACACTTTTAAAACACAGTAATTTCCAAACATGAAAACTTCTCGAAGTAGGAAAAAAAATTATAAGGTAAACCAGGAGGGGTGGAATTTCGCAACTATGAGGACGTAGGCAGGATGATCTTTTGTCTCATTTTCTCTTCTTACATGTAGATGTTTAGAGTAGAATAGTCTCGAGAGGTATTGGCAGTAGAATTTGAGGGTTTCTCAGTGGCTATCCCCTTATAACACTGTCATTGATGATATGACAAAACAAGCACTAAGCCTTGAACCTGAAAAAGTGACAGGGTGGCTTCCTCCAACCCCACCCCCACATCACCCACGTTGTAGATCAAGCGACGAAGAAAATTTATCCATGTCCATAGCTAAGAAAAGATTCAATTCAAACCATAGCTCTTTGAAAGAAGAATAGTACATCTAAATTATTATGTGTTAGAAAAAACAGTTTTTTTAATAATGTGAGAAAAATTAACAAGAACATAGAAAGCATGGAATCCTAAAGAAAAGGCCCAAGTCTAACTACAAAGGAATGCCAAAGAAGCACGCCAAAGAAAATAAGTCTAGCAAGTAACCAGAAAAAGGAAAACTAAAGTAACAATGTAGATAAATATAGAATGAAAACGGTTATAGGCTTTAGATCAGTACCAACTGTAGGTCTGGGTGTAGTCCTTATCTTTAAGATTTCTGGACGAGGGATTATAGAACCTGAAGCTCCAATTCCTCTTGAAACTCGCACTTTAGAACCATCTTCAAGATATCTAGTACCAACCTTGCACGGTTTCCTGCAAAAGAACAATGTCTTTCAATGCTCTAGTTCAAGGCAAAAACATTACAACCCAATAACAGACGTGAGTAGTGTCCAAACCCTGTCACAGGATCAACAACTTGAACATTAGATACATGAAGAGGAGCTTCAACTGTAAAGATTCCACCTTCGTGACCTTGTCCTTGTTTAATATGTTTCTTCACCTGTATGAAGCATTAAAGGTGAATGACAGATAGTAACACTGACACACTCGTGTTATGTGCAAATGCTGAAATCTTAATAAATAACGAGATTCAAAAGCAGCAAAGGAACCATGCAAAAAACAGAACTCATAAACAACTATTGGAACCATAAGTTAGCTTTCATCAGGACAGTTGCAACTACAGACTACACAAGATGGTAAAATAAACGGTAAGTGAAATAATTACAAGTTTTCTTTTTCCACTTAATTACATCCCAATTTCCACAGCACTACCTTGAATATTGGTAGACTAAAGATTAAGTGAGTGGCAAGCAAAGGATGGTGAAAAAGGTTACTATTATTCAAAATCATAATTGTACCCAAGAGAGGTGGCCTTGTTGGTAGAGGCTTGGAATCTCCAAGGTGCACTTTTGTGATATCTAAAGTTCTAAACTCACAAGCGAACTTAATTATAAAATCTCAAATTGTCTCTTGAGTTCAAGCCTTGGGACGGGCACAAGTTCCCTAGGCATGTTGGGAGGCAAAGCTCCAAGTACCGGTTATAAAAAAGAAAAAAGAACATAAAGCATAATTTATCATTGCCCTTTCTCCTTTGAATGGGCAAGCATAAATTCAGTTTCATATGTCATTACCACCCCTTCTTTGAACTTCAAAGGTGAAACTGTGAAAAACTTGACTTTACCGATGTTCATGTGGTGGCAACAACTCATACACAGAGAAAGAAGGAAACCATGAGGGGGAAAAACTTGACGTTAAATCAAAGCGTACAAGTCAATCATTTGCACAACTCGGATGCCAACAGGTTACATGGCTACATAGTCAAATGTGAGCCTAAAAGGACCCAAGCACAACAATTGTCCAATTTGGCAACCATTTTGGGCATAGGTACCCTGAGTATTATGGGAGGCTGAGCAAAGCTACTAAGATGCATGGACACGGACATCATGAGATATAGATACAACACGGCAAGAAGACATGCCATTATTTAAAAATTGCAGGATGAGGATACTTCAGAGACATGTTATTTATTGTTCTTTTTTATGATAAACTATTGAAAAATCAAATCCAAAATATTTAAGTTTATTTTACTAACTATATAAATAATTAAAATAAAAATGAACATAAATTCAATCCATTAGAGATTGAATTTAACCCGCATAGTTAGTTATATGAGTCCATTTAAATTCAATAAAAATAAAAATAAAAATCTCACCGTTCTTTAAATTCCTACTAAAAGCCCACAAAACAAAATTAATAAGTACCCTCAACAATCTTAAAATATTATAGTTTTTACTCCCTTCCCCTTCTCTCCATTCTATTTTTACCATTCTATTTTTATCATTCCCCTTTTCTATTTAGTACATGTACATCTAAGTTGTTGTTGATTGCCTTCACTAACACTACTCAGTTATCATTTCATCCACCACTTTAAACAAATAAGTTTTAAATGGCATGTTCTTGTACTGTCATAAATTACAAAAAAAATAATAATTATAAAAGAGGACAATGAATTTTGAGTGTTGGACATGTGTTCAAATAAAGTTTGGAAGTATCATGTCGAACACATGTCCAACACGGATACTTTGTCAAAATCGAAGTGTCGGTGCTTACAACTTCCCAGTAATTTAAAAAAAAAAGGCTACCAGTTTCTTACCAGGTTTTTACCCTCGACAATAACACGATTTTGAGTGCGAATCACACGCTTAATTAAACCAGTTTCTCCTTTATCCTTGCCTCTAATGATCATCACCTATGATTAATACACACAAGATCATCATAGTGAAACCTAAACCAGTAAAAGAAGAAAACAATCTACTTTATCATTAAAAAGTTTCCCTTACATTATCTCCTCTAAGAATTTTCCAATGCCTAATAAGCTTTTGAGCAGCTTTCCAACCCATTTGAAAGTAACGCAAATACAAAAGCTACTGCCGCTAATATCTACACAAGCTACCCCAACAATCTGCAATCAATCATTCAGGTTATTAGTTTTTACACTTCCACTGCAATATGGATAACAGATAATAAGTGAAATGTCCAAGTAGATCCCAAACATTTACAGTATTCAATCAGCAACAAAAAAGAAGCAACCTTCGCATTCTACAGCAATTCCTACACGACTAGGTTCATTGGTCAGATCACAAATACACGATGCAACTTCATTTGTACAGAAACTTAAACAAAAATGGTGATATGAAGCATGGCCAATCAAGGGGTGGAAATGAATGAATACATATGAAGCAGCAGCACATAACAGCAATTAAAATTTCAATACTATCCATTAAATTCGAGGTTATATAAGTATTCAATCACAAGATAATCTGAATTGTGCTATAAAAGCATATACTTGGATTAGGAATTAAACCAAGTCGTAAATTATGAAAATGCAGAAGAAAATTTAATTTTTCCGGTAGCAAAAACAAAACAAACCCTACAGAGACATTCAAACAAACACGATATGGGGTATTGTGGAACTCAAAAAAAAAAAAAAATTCATCACATAGAAAAACAAAAACAAATGATCCGAAACGTCGAACAGGGAGAAATTTCAACCTAATAATGAGGAATTTTCTGGGGCAGTATGTCAGACGAAAACCCTCCAAGTTCCACACTTGAAAGCTTTGCTCAATCGATCGTAGCACCGTTGTTTGGGTATCGAGTTGGGTCAAACTATATTCAGGCTATGACCGAAAAAGCCTGTGAGTTTGGGCTTCTACTGTAAGAGAAGACGATCAAGCCCAAGCATCTTCTTTATTTTATTTTATTTTTTATTTTTTTTTGTACAAATTTAGTTTGTATAATTAAAAAACAAAAGAATTTAGTTGGAAAATCTAAAAATAGTGTGTTTATATATATTTTTGAATTCAAGAATATTTTGAGATGACCTAATATAAAGTCGTACAACATATTACTAGAGTTTCTTTTTCTTTTGGTAAAAAAGAAAAAGAAAAGTACTTTATGAGTCATTACCAACAAATCATAGATTTTTTTTTATTTGATAATAATTGATTTTTTTTTTTTGTTCACTATAACTTGTTTGAAGATTAGTGTTAGCAATAGTTGAGTGATATGTTTGATGTAAAATTGATATAATGGTTTGATAGAACGTTTAATTAGTGATTAAGAATAATCGTTTATTACCAAAATACACATAAGTACTTTTTGAAGAGTAGTGATTGACTTATGTGGGTGTTTATTTGAGATTTTATGAAGCGTTTATTGTGTTTACGTATGAGGAGTTATTATGATTGTTTAGAGACTTTTGTTTTTATAATAACTCGTTTGTTTGATAGTTTTAGTTAAGTGTTTATAATTAAAAACTTGTTTGTTTCATGATTTTGAAAAATGTTTGAATATGTCCGTTTATTTGTGTTGTAGTTTGGTTGTGGGTTTGAAGGTGATTGCTTGTATGTCGGTTTTGGTAGAGTGATTGTAATAAAAAAATTTGCATGCATTAGTATACGTCTTAAGACTACGAGGTTACGGTTCGAATCACCCACTCCAATTATTGTGTTATAAAAAAAAAACTTATTTATTAAATGGAATAGCATGCAATTTTATCATGGTCTACCATAAAATTATTATTATTATTATTTTAAGTATAAAATCCATTGCATGTCTTGCCATTACTCTGTATACTGCAAGCTTTTTCTTCCATAATAAAAGTATAAATAAGTTTCGAAAAAAACAAAATAATTTTGGAGTAAAGAATAATTATATTAAATTAGCTTACTCAGGAAGAAAGAAAGGACGCCAAAAAAAAAAAAAAAATAAATAAATAAAAAATAAAAAACACAAAGTCACAGTATAAACCACCACGTGTCTACGAGACAACGGAAATTCACTTCCAAAAAGCAAGGCGAAATGACACTATAATTGCTAACCCCACCACCACAGAGAAAAACTCCACCACCGCCGCCGTCTCCACCGCTACCGCTCCGTCGCAAAAAGCTCCCATCTCTGAAAATTCCGTCCCCATTTCTTTCAATTCTCACATCTAATTGTCTTTTTCCTTACTTTCTATGATGGTCACATCCAATGGCAACAATCCGATCCGGAAGATTCTTGGATTGGGATATTGGGTTCAGGGTTTCCGGTGCTTTCCATGGATGGCGGTTAATTTCTTCCTCAAGGATGGCCTCAACGTCGATCCTTCTACTCTTCAGCTTCTTCAGAATTATGCCAATCTTCCCATGGTTGCGAAGCCTCTCTACGGAATTCTCTCTGACGCCGTTTATATTTCCGGCCAACATCGCATCCCTTACATCGCTATTGGAGGTAACCTCCTTCGTGATCTAAAAATCCATGCTTTTCTCTTATTTTCACTGCTTCCGCCTGTTTTGTTCTGTACTGGAATTCGATTGATTGTGTTGTTAGGTTTCTTTGTTGTGCTATTTTTTGTTTCTTGTTCGATCTAGAAAATGTTTATGCAACAAGTTGAATTATGGTGCTTTTATTTTAATATAATTTCGGATCAAGCATTGGATTTTGGTTCCTTTCATTTGCTTGAAAATTTTGAATTAGAGAATTTTGATGAAACGGCAGTGTTGGTGCGACACTGTTCTGAATTAATGCTATACAAAAAATTATACTTTTGCTGTAATGAAATATAAATTTTAGTAAGCATCATAATCTTTGACGTCTATCTATAGTTGTTTCTTTAAACGAATTCTTATCTCAGGCAACGAAAATTTTTGTGAGGATGTGATGTGTAAACGATGCCAACGTTGTTTATTCCTGTAGTTGTGAAAATGTATGTTTTTCATTTGGTTATCCGACCTATATAGTTTCTTAAACAATAAGATCCAACACCATATTCGTATTACCTGTTGAATTTCATTATGTTTTCAAATGGTTTATCGAACTTGTAGAATTTCTTCAAGTGCTTAGAGGTTATGTGTTAACGTTCAATCCATTAGGATCACTTACCTTAGAATTATGTTCCTACGAGTTATGTTGACAATCAAATTTAATAGAGGTTATGTGTTAACGTTCCATCCTTTAAGATCACGTACTTTAGAATTATTTTCTTACGAGTTATCTTGATAATCAAATTTAGTAGGACTCAAGCAATTGTTTTACTAGAATATTCAAAATGCTCGTAAAGCTGGCGCAGACTGAATGGATTCATGAGAAGTCAGCTTATAAGAAGTGTCGACTGAATGGATTTTCTTTACAATGTCTGTTCATCAGCTTTTACATAAACTGTTTTATATGATTGCTTTTGTTAATCATAGATTCCTCATGATCAGGCATGGTATTGAAGTGCACTACACTGCTAATTATATGAGTTTCTGGAGATAAGAATTGGCATTACCCGTGATACATATTGAGTTGGTACGATGTTAGTAATTGGAAGATGATAGGTCTGCATTGAAGGCATTAGCAGGGGTTTTAGGAATCAAGAGGCGGGCATTTATACCAGTTATGAATGTGAATATGTCTAGTCATTTCTCAATTTATTTAATTCTTCAGTATGTAGGATGTTTTCCTCTTAAACTCTTGCATTTTGCTGTCAATTTTCTCAAATTATTCATTCCTCTTGTGCTCTTTGTTGATGCAGCTTTCTTACAAGCAGTGTCATGGATACCCATAGGAATCATGTCACCATCAAGTATTTCAGTTTTCACCATTAGCATATATCTTCTCCTCAGCAACCTTGGTGCTTCAATAGCAGAGGTTGCTAATGACGCCATCGTTGCAGAGGCAGGTAAACAGCTCACTTCTTCCAAGAGTTCTCGAGCATCCTCCTCAGGTGAGCTCCAGGCATTTGTTTGGATCGCATCCTCTGCCGGTGGGATCATTGGAAATCTTCTTGGAGGCATTGCTATCAATAGGTTCTCTTCTCAAGAAATGTTTCTGTTCTTTGGCCTTCTCCTGTCGCTTCAATTTTTCTTAACCATCATCGTTCGTGAACGCTCTCTTAATCTCCCTCCTCAGAGCTCAACCAATGCTGGTCTCAAGAAACAGCTTTCAGAACTGTTACTTGTGCTAAAAAGACCTGAAATCGCTTACTCCATAACATGGTTTGCTGCATCTTATAGCATAATACCTGCATTGACTGGCACCATGTTCTTTTACCAGACAGAGTATTTGAAAATTGAGTCATCTGTTCTGGGTATTTCTAAGGTTTTTGGCCAAGCAGCCGTGCTGTTATGGGGCATAATTTACAATCGTTATCTGAAGTCCGTCCCCTCCAGGAAGCTTATATCAAGCATCCAGGTTTTAATGGCAGTCTTTATGATCTCGGATATGCTGTTCGTGAAGGGAGTCTATCGAGGCATGGGGGTTCCAGACTCTATATATGTTGTTTTATTCTCTGGACTTTCGGAGGTTTTGTTATTCTTCAAGATCCTGCCATTCAGTGTTCTGATACCTCAGCTTTGCCCTCCAGGATGTGAGGGCTCTCTCATGGCATTCGTAATGTCAGCCATTGCCATTGCGTTCATAATGAGCGGATGTCTCGGTGTAGCGCTTGCGTCTTATGTTGGTGTCACAGCAAATGAATTTTCTGGCCTTCCTCATGGTTTATTAATACAGGCCGTCTGTACTCTTTTGCCATTGTCTTGTTCATGGTGCATTCCTGATGACGCCAAGGCCAAGGCCAAAGCCAAAGCCAAAGGTAAAAGAAAAGACTCTAAAAAGCAACAGTAGCACAAATTTGAATATTTATTTTCTTAATTTTAAGAGCTTTTACATACAAGAGAGAAAAAAAAAAAGCTACAAAATAGGTTCCTACTATTGATTATTTTTTTGTTACTTTATAATCGATCGCTAATTTTGTGGTAGATTTTTGGAATGTACGGTGAGATTTTCAAGATGAGATGTAATTTATTACGTACACATATATGGTGATTTATTATTTCCATGTCTTTTTCTTCCTGAAAATGTTATTTTCCATGTCTAAATTGTTTCTTTATTTTGATACATTTACATTTAAATTACCGGAAGAATTAAATCGCATTTATAAATTAGAAAATTGTTTCACATTCATCAATGATACTGTAATTCTGTCGACCATTTAATTTTCCAAATATTAAAAAGAAATTGTTTTTACTGATTTTACCATATTGCTATTTTACCCGACATTCTTAAGGGAAGAGAACAATAAAATTTTAATTTTTTAAAGAATATATTTTCTTTTCTTTTATTATTATTTCTATTTATTATATGATATAATATTATCAAAAAACAAAACAGTGCTAATATTCTTGCTATTATTAATGACAATAATAATGTTCAAATCTTAATAATTTATTATTTTACTTTCTTAATCAATTTTATATATAATATAGATACCTCATTCAACTAAGATATTGCCCGAACTCAAGAAAATAATTAAAATATAAAGATATCATCCCATAGTGTGACGTTAACAAAAGTTTTCTTTAGATTAAAAACTAAAGCTCATACATAAAAAAAAAAAGAACTGATTTAAGTTTTGTTATGATTAAACAACTGTTATTATACAAACCAGAAAATGATAAGCCTGAGTGTTTTTATTATAAACAAGAAAGCTTTGCATACTTATCTTTTTTCCAATATGTACCAAAAAAACTTCATGTAGAGAAAAAGTTGGCTTAATGGAACTCCGTTCTTCAAAACTCCGTTCATGCTTGAGCATGTTAAACCACTGATTCCCAGTTTCAACAATCAAACAAAGCCCTCGTGATTTTGATTTTTAACTGCATGTCTCAAAGCTTCAATTCTGGCTTTCTTCAACCTGGATTTTGGCAGTCAGGATCCAAATAGTAGCTCTTTAAGAGACGTTAGAGGTGACCGGAATCCATAGACTACTGAATCTCTCCAGAAGAAAAAACCTAATAAAAATAACGAATATTATTGATTAATATAATTAAATTTACTTCAATCCATGAACTTAAATTTTTGGGTTAATTAGGAATTTGACATAATTCAACAAATATTTAGAAATGGCACTCAGATAACATTTATGTTTCTCATTTGAAACTTCGTGCTTTTAGCCCTTTTTTTTTCTATAGCAACATTATATATCTAGAGATCATATATAAAACTCATGTTTCTTACTATCGACAAATCTTATCTTAAACAAAACGAACATAGCTCAATTGACATGATTCGAATCTCCAGATCTCCATTTGTACAAAAAAAAAAAAAAAAATCTTATCTTATATTTATTTTGTCCTACTATTCTAAAATATAAATATAAATATTGTATTATCATAATTTCTTTTTTGAGAAAAAAAAAATACAAATACAAAAATACAATATAGTTTTGAATATTCTATTTTGTAAGGAGAAAAAAAACATTTTTCAAGTAAGACTTTCATTGAAGTTTAGAGAATATTATTCAGTTCTATTTATCTTTGAATAAAAAAGAAGCAAAGAAACTACTACCAAGCATGTTATAGCTGTTTCTAAATCATTAAGAAACAAGAAACAAAAAAATGAGAATGAGAAATGAGTAATAGAAACATAATCAAACAAGCTATGTATTATCCTTTTAACTGAGAAATCATAGCTTCCTAGTGAACTAAACAATAAAAATTTGCTCTCTCTCAGATGGCAATTTGTGAAAAAACAAATATGGAAGGCAAAAATGAATTGGGATAAGAAGAGAACCTATCCAGAAGAATAGACCACCAGTTGCAGCAATGAAAAACTCTTTGCCAACGCCGTTGCAACTGTGGGATCATCCATAAAACACATTCAATTAACTAATACTAAGGCAACAAAACTGTACATGTATAAACATAGCATATAGCTTACCAGTACAAGCATACAATGTTAGCATATCCATAAAACAAAACCGCCCAACTCGAACCCAAGAACCTGCATTTTCAGTATAAACGAGGATCATTGAAACACTAAGCACAACTTTTCAACTGATATAAACTCTGCAATCGTCGTGTAACACTGTAGGGCCAAAAAAATGACAGATTATTTGTGTCGATTAGACCCCATTTTCATAAAAATATCGGTGACATAGACAAAAAGTTCTACAAAGAGACACAAGACATCTGAGCTATGAGTACAAGTGAAAGATTATGTTTCAACAAATATTTGTGCGGTTAAATTATAAATTTAGAAGTTGTTTGTGTCTATTTAGTACTTTCAACTTTTAAAATAAAGTTGAAATTTATGTCTTTGAATTTTGAATTATGATTACTAGTGTTTTTCATTAACTAAATGATGGCATGGATGAATGTTCACTAATTTTGATATGTAATACAAATGCCAATAATGAGACAATGACAAGCTTCATAGAATCTCACACTTTTAAAAGTGTACTAATAAGTAGACAGCTATAGAAGTTCCAAGGATAAACTTATGATTTGACCTATTTGTGTTAATTTTCATAAGAAATATTAAAAAAAATATGTTTGATAAACACATTTGTTTAGATGGGTAATTGCAAAAACGGCTATTTTGAAGGCTTAGAAATGAAAGATTATTTTGAATGATTTTTTAGAGAAATTGTAGTAATAATTTGTTTAGATGAGATTGTTTGAAAATTGATTATAAAAGTTCATTTATAATAGTTCAATAAAAGCACGAAACAAACACCACTCATTATAATTTAGCAATGGAAAATTGGAAATATGGATGTAGATTGGAAGCATGTCAAAGATACTCCCCATGCTTTCCAAAGCCATCCTGATTGTGTCATAACAATACCAACAATTACGACATTCAAGTTGTATGAAACAAAATAACGGCCAGGAATCAGACAGTGAAGATCAGATTGAGGGAGAAATAACAATACCACATGAAGTCCCGAATGAAAAGTGCACGTGGAAGCACGAGACCATTTCCAATCAGGGCAAGAAGCATTGTGAGAGCTGATAAGCCTTTGATGTTCTCAGGATTCAGATAATTAGTCCACTGGACAAACAAGAAAATGGTGGTTTGAAGTAACAATCAAGATGCACATATTTATATCATACTAAGAGTTCAAACAGGACAAATACCAGTTGTGAAACTGGCATCCACATGAAGAGGAGGGTTGCTGTCCATCCAGACAAGGCTCCAACAAATTTCATACCTTTCTCAGGAAGTTTTCCAGCTCGTGCCTGTAAATCTTAAAAGAAATTCTTAAAGGGAAGTGGAAGTAGATCACCACAATGACACTTTGATAGGAACCGTTCATGATATTATTCATAAAAGGAGGTTTCGAGAGCTCTCCAATTTTCCTCATAAACCCTAACCCTTTTCTTCAATACAATTCACATCCATTTACAAAACCAACTAACTAACTAATCCAACTAATAGCGATTTATAATTATTCGGCCCTAAAAAATTCACATTGTCCTCAAAGTGTTGTTACAAAAAAAAAAAAAAACTACAAAACAAACAGGTAACTGAAGAAAAGGTGAAATTTTGCTTTTATTTTGTGGTGGTGGGGGTGGACGGAAAAAGCAGGTGGAAATAAGTGGTGGTTAGTGTCAACTAATGGAGGCATTTGATAATGATTGTTGGCTACAGAAAATAATGAATGGGTTAGGACTAAGCCAATTTAGAAAACTCAGCCACAAAAATTGCACCAGCATTTTGTACGTGACTTGGATAAAATATGGCCAATGACCGCATTCACAACCTATTCAATTGATTAGGATTATACACTTCTTTCCTTTCCTCTTCCTCTGTTGCTTCTATGTTGCTAGATCCTTCTTACAGTTTATCTTATTTCATTTCCAATTGGAAACTATTTTTGTATCACCTTTGGGTATCACGAGTTTCACTCCTCCTGATGAAATTGTTTCTTACTTTAAAAAAAAAAAAAACTATCCCTTTATACGACCAAGTTAGTACTTATATAGCCATATAGACTAACCAACTCTAACTAACAAGTTAAATAATGAATCTAACTAGGGCTCTATCACATTTTTAGCAATAGGACGAAAACAGATAACAGATACTAATCTTGATTTCAGATCACAATTCACACTATTCCATTTTATTGACCATTCACAACATGTAAGAAAAATCGTCAGAAAAAGAGAAGAACTTTTCCTAAAGAGTACGAAGATCCATTTGGTTTAATTTCTGCAATGCCATTGCTATTTAACATAGATGCTCAATCCTCAAAAACATGATTAGTTTAAAACTGTCGAGAAATCAGGCCAATACATCATACTTTAAGATTGAGCTTAATTAACAGTTATCAAGCCTGAATGGTTTATCTAATCAGATAAGAAAAGCGAGCACAAATTCACTCACGTAGTACAGAGACTATGAAATAATAATCTCCCAGGAGATATGATCACTTTACTAGAAGAGGCATTTAGTGCCGATATTTTTTAGTAATGAAAGGGAAGTCTGGTGGATAAGCTTCAGCAAAGCCTTCCTTTGGTAGTTTGGTTGAAGTGAAATCATAGCATTTTCAATGATAAAAATTGACCTATATTGTGCTCTTTTGTAAATTCCCCATAAGTAGAATGATCTCACTTCCCCTCATGGACCATTGAAAATACCTTTTTCAGTGTCGTTGGAACATCGAAATGAATGAAACATAGTTTCTCATTAAAGAAAATAGAAGAGAAGAGAAACCATAAGATTTTGTGGGACATATTTCATTGAATGGATTAGCATATGCAAGGAAAAAAAAGAAAAGAAAATATAGGTAAGAAAAGTCTACCAAAACAACAGCTACCAGAGCCGTGACCAAAGCTGTTGCTCCAGGCAAGATACTATTTGGTAAGAACGGAACAAATGTAGACCACATAACCTGCAAGAAAATTTTGCAAAATCAAAATTCCATCGCTTTTGAGACAAGTTTTAATCTTGCATATGTATTGTTTCTTAAATGAAGCAAGACCAGAAGAGAAACTACCTGAGGGAGGACAGAAAATCCACCGACAGTGATGAAGTCTTCCCAAAATTTCAAGATTTGTGCAGGAAGAATATTAAAGTAGTTCATAAAGTTTATGACAAGACCAGAAGCCACAACAACGGACGTGGCTGCAAAGTAAGGTAGGGGCATGGCCCCTGCTATTGCAAGCTGGGCAAAAACTATATATGTTGTAACTACTCCTAATGTTTGAATCACCATGGCTTCCTTCTCCCTCTTCTTTGCAAAGTACGATAGCAGTGCCAGGTTCCCAAGCAAACCAGTTAACATCCCCTACATGTGTAAACTAAGACCTTGAGGTTCAATGTCTTGGCACTTTATGGACTATATATGTATAAGGAAGTGAAAGAAGAGCACTCAAGTTATCCTGAAAACACTAAACATTAATACACATGACTCAAAATTGTATTCGCATTGTTCATTCTCGCTAAACAGCTTGAATTTTGATTGTAAGTACTTTTTACCAGCCATGGAACTGCCAAAAGGGCGGTTTTGTTTCCAGCTAAAAGGTTACGAGCATTGAGGATAATCTGAGGCAACTGTAGCAACATAAAAGGGATGTTTGCTGCTCCAGAGAACTTTGCTGTCAGCGAACTCCACTCCTCAAATCTCTTGCTGTCTCTTACTGTCTCGGATTCCTTTCACAATTTAAAAAGAGAAAACGTCGGTACATGCATTAAAAAGCAGGATCTGCTGGATCATAGTGATCATTCCAAACTTGATTACAATTTAGTGCAAGATATAAGGCCCAAGATTGTATTTTATATTGCTATCAAAGTCCATGACCATGACGATAAATGAATGTAGCATTTTTTTTAAAAATGCAAGCCACAAAACTCAACGGCAGGAAGCCTGAAATCTTGTTCTTCCATTTATCAAACAACATAACTCAATAGACAACAGACAAAGGAAAATAGCATTCCCAGCTTGCCAGTAGTGTATTTGCTCCAAAAAATAACAATCCTATAATCGAACGATCATTTCACGGGTATTCTAATAGTCAAGAAAGCCTTCAAGAAACCAAAACTTGATGGGTTCAATCCATTGTAGCTACCTACTTAAGAATTAATTTTCTACAATTTTCCATATATTATTTCCCTTAACTCGAAAATTTCTGAGGTTAATATTTCTTCTTCCAAATCTTTTTTTCTGAAACAAACATGATAATAACGTTAAACACCAACCAACAAATTACAATCGTTCTCACCAAAGAGCAAATGTTAGGGGGAGATTCTCCCTCCAAAAAACAAGTCTATCCTCCACAGAAGAGGTTGAAGACACCATCAGGCATCAGCCACCCTATTGCAATTCCTATTACAATGGATAAAAGTAACGGGACTCAAATGACAGCCATAATTTTAATATCAGCAATAACATGATGGTGGCGAATTGCAACACATGCCACAGACCAAATCACATCCCAACATTAAAGCAAATGTGATGATGGCGAGTTGAAATGCCCTTTGATCAAGTCGGATAGAAATAACAGAAATCATCAAAATCAAGCCTAGAGTACACAGCAGCCAATAAATGCTTCATCAACTCAAAATTTTGAATAAAGAAAAGAAACCTGGTGATGTTCCTGAGGGAGGTCGGAATCCAAGCCAGCGACCGGAGGAAGACGGCGGTGAGGCAAGGTTAATCGCGAACTGTATGGCAGCACCTGCTTGAAACAAAACCAACTCCGCGGATTAAAGCTATTCAGAGGCAAAGAGAGAGAAATGGGCTTCGAAGGAATTGAAGCCGAAGATAACACAAGTGGGTGTCGTCGTAAAGAAGCTCTAGTCCCATTTGAAGCCAACGGGGGCTTAACCGCCATTAACATCGCGCTAAGCTTCGATAACTCAGACCCAACTGCAAAGATTCGCTAGTAAGCCACAGAGAGTAAATGGAAGCTGGGGATTGGCAATTTGGCAGTGGAATCACAGTTAAATCAGTAGAGAGAGATAAAGAGGGAGCAAAATTATGTCGATTGGTGAATTGAGTCAGCTTCAGAATATGGAGAAATGGGAGGTGACACGCGGAAAGAATCTGGATTAATAGCGTTAATGAGACAAAGGATGATGTTGATTGGAGCGTTTCAGAGATGGGTGTATGAGATTTTCATGGACGGTCTGCATTTCGCTTCACGTTCTTGGTTGAAAAGGAAGCATCGTCGGAAAGGAAATGTGGATCGGCGCAAGATCCAATTTTAGTAGTAAAATTGAATAAAGAACTAATATCACATGCATTCACCCTTGGCCGTCGAATTCTAACTTTCTTCTGGAAAAGTTTGATTCCGGATTTATTTGGAGTGTTTAGTAATAACTTTTTAATCGTGAATTTTGATAGAGGGTTAAAAAGTGTTATTAATTTTTATATCAATAAAGAGGGTTTATGAAATAATTATGAAAAATGTTAATTTTTTTTATTTATGATATGACATTTATAAATATATTTAAGTAAAAATATAATTTTTTTTAATTATTATTTAGGTTGAATATATTTTGAGTTTTTTTTTTTTTTTTTTTTTAAAAATGAAATAAAAGACGACAGGAAGAATAAATATTTCAAAAAATAAAAATTTAATTCACAAAAATGCATGATTTTAGCCATTCCTTTAACAAAACTTCATAAAACCCTCTAAGTTTTCGTGCAGTAATTCATTAGAACACCCATATCCAAGCAATTCTTTCATGTATCATTATTTAAAACAATCTTATGGAAATATAATTTGGGAAAATTATTTTTATTTTTTTATTTTTTAGTCTCTCAGTTCCGGGTTTGGTTTCTGCATATAGTCTATAGATTTTAAAATTGAACATTTTTATTCTCGACATTTCAATAATGTTAACTTCTAAATCTCTAAATTTGGAGTATAGTTTTAGTTTGATTCATATAGTTTAAAATTGAACACTTTTATTAATAACATTTTACTTATATTCACTTGTAGTTATTGTGTATTTTTATATTATTTATTTAAAAAATTATTTTCATGTTTAGAATACAATAAGAAAATTTTATCGATATATTAAAATTTAAAATTAGTCTAGTCAACATTAATTTTATTATTTTAATGACTAAAATTGAGTATTATTGAAATATTATTTATGGATAAAACTATTAAGTTTTGGAACATACATGCCAAATATAAACTAAATCCCAAAGTTAAAAGATTAAAAAAATATTTTTTTCCTAAATACATACTATTTTGAAATTAAAATAAATAATAAATAATCACATTGTAACGAGAAAGGCTAATGACGAGAATCCTAACTAAAACAAAAATCATATTGTTAAAAAAAAAAAAAAAAAAAAAAAAAAAAAAAAAAAAAAAAAAAAAAAAAAAAAAAAAAAAAAAAAAAAAAAACCAAAACGGATGAAATCTTCTTCGAGTGTTC
>JBBMEG010000004.1:3259529-3276450 GCA_037832605.1 Cyclanthera cordifolia
AAGTATTATTCTCCATCACTTAATTTTTGATTTAAATATCAACTCGTGTTTTTAAAAATAAAATTAAAATTTGAAAGCTTTTTTTTTTTTTAATTTTTAAATACTTGTTTTGATTTATGAAATTTAGTTAGAGTCTACATAAGAGAAAAAAAAAAAAGTAAGTAAAAACAAGTTTAAATTTCAAAAATAAAAAATGAAAATCAAATAGTTACCAAGTGGGGTTTTATCTATTTATTTTCAAACTAAAACAAAAACGAAAATCAAATAGTTATTTAATGGGGTTTTATTTATTTTCTTTACTCTATTTCCTTGAGAATATATGTTCAATTATACAAAAATGACCTTGTCATTATTTAAAATAATGTTAATTTATAGATTTATTTAATAAATTTAATTTTTACTAATTAGATAAGTTCATTTTAAAAACGTATTATTTGAATAAATTTTATATTCACTACAAAAATATCAAAAAACTATACTAGCCAAGTAAAATTTTAAAAAAAATCAAATGAAAGTTAAAAAAAAAAAACAAATGTTAAATTTATTCTCATTTATCTCAAAATTATTACAAAATTAATTTGTTAAATTTATCTAAAATTTAAGTTATTTAAATTTTTTTTATGAAAATAATTTACAAGTTTGTTATAATAATTGGCACTCTAAACCTCTTTTATCATCACTATGGTTATAATAACTTGCATCTTTTATCGGTTAATGTTAAAAATAGACAATATCATATAAATGTGAGATTTTTCGAAGATTTAACGTCTCTATAACATCTTTCATCCAAAAAATATTGTGTTTACTATTGAAAAATTAACACATTATTCATTAAAAAAATCAGTTAGATCATCAAGGAGTCCATAGAATTACAAACGTTAAATAGACATTAGGCCCAACTATAATTATAAACAACCAGTACTGAATGATCAATTCACATATAATTGTGTCCATGTTTGTCGAAACATCTTGTCTTAGATCAACTCTGAGTTCTTTAGTGGAATGATGATTAATTTCAATTAAAGAATTATTTATTTATTATTTTTTTTTTTAATCGTTGAAGCTATGTAGATTCATAAGTTTATCATGCTCACTCACAAAAACAATATATATTAATTTTATTGTATGAATTAATTTGAAGTGTTGAAATTATTATATTGATATATATTATTTTATGAGATGAATGAATGAACTAGGAACCTAGTGATATAATAATTATATTAACGATGAATATTTATTAAGTTTAAATTAGATTCAAATGGGTAAGGGAATATTAAAGAGAAAAAAAATATTTACATATGATTTTAATAATTTTTTTAAAATTATTTGATACATGTAAATATAAATTTTATCAGGAAAACATGTCGTTTATTTAAATGATTTTTAAATAAATACACTATTTTTTTTTTAATTAAATGGAATTGATAACCTTCAAATTATATAAATAGAACCTTTATAGTTGAGCCTAAATAAATCTTTAAACACCAAAAATCTTGGCCTCTTTATATAAGACAAAGATGTATTACATATACAATTTTATATTAATAATATAGAAATAAGAATAAATACCGAAAATAAAAACAGACTTGGGGTGAAAATCTAGACTTTATTCTGATTTGGAGAAATATAGAATTCTAATTTTATCAAACCTCAGGGTGAAAAGTGTTATTAATTTTTGTTTGTTTGAAGGTTTTAGTAAAGTGTTTATGGAGAAGTTATGAAAAATGTTTGTTATTTTTGATATGATGGGACATTTATGAATATTTTTAAATAATTTTTTTTGTAAATATATTTGAATAAATAAGAGGAAAAAATAAAGTTAAAAAAAATTGCAACTTGTGCCACGTGGCGCTTTCTGGTTGCGCCACGTGGCACTACAATGGGGGCAGACGCCCCTTAGTCCCCGGGCATGTTCTGAAAAAGAAAACTCTAAAACTAGCTTTTGCATAAAAATCAATTCCTCTTTTTAAAACCACATAACAAACACCTCCTTAGGGTTTAGGCACTAAATTTAATTTTTGAGACTAATGTTTAAATTTTAACTTTTATCAAACTATAGGGACTAAGTTTATAATTTATCATAATTTTATAGATCTAAAATTATGAAATTACCAACGATCATATCTATCCATTACATTGAATAATTTCCCTAAGACCTACTTTTTTTTCTTTTCCTTTATAAAGATTTTAAGTCTTTGCCACAACCTACATCAATCGGTCCGACAAAGAAGGAAGCCTTCTAAAGAAGTTGAGAGCCGGGGACGGCAACCGGTCTCGAAAAACCGGGTGGCGGAGGTAATAAAACCCGCATGCAACCGCCACCATCTTCAACGGAACCACATAGAGCACCACCGCCACTGCCAAGCACAATGCCGTGAAAATCCCGGTGGCGCGTGGATCACGCCACGTCACCAATGCCTGCACGCGCTCCCCTTGAGTCGCCAAATCTCCCAACAAACTCTGCACACGCGCCCCAATCGCTCTCAACTTATCGTATCTCATCCGTACAATTCCCGGCGACCTCGTGCTCGGCACGCCGTCAAACTCCTCATCCAATTCGTCTCGTTCCACGGCGTCGACCATTGAGAGCTTCGAATCATAGTACGGAAGAAGCCTCGGCGGCCGGAATTTGTAGTTCCACGCGCCGGTGACGAATACGTAGAATGAAACCGTCGGGATGATGAGTTCGGGATACCAGATCAGAAGCACCAGAAGCGCGTGGACGAGAGTGGTGGAGGTTGGATTCCGCCACGATCGAGTGTCGTCGATCCATCTGACGGCGGCGATCACGGCGGCGGCGACGTTGATGACTCTATACCAATTAGCACGGACTTTCCTCATGCTGAAGCCGTGCGATTCGTCGTCAAGCATGAACTGAACGATCTCTCGCCCAAGCGGCGGCTCCGATCTCGATAGGTGGCCAACCACCGTCTCCACCGCCGCGCTCCGGAGCTGATCCTGTTGCAGGACTCCAATGGGCTTCACGTGGTGCATCAACGGTAGCAGTGGTTGGGTGTACACGTGGATCAAATCCATCGGTGGTGATGTACGGACGAATCTGACGGCGATTTCCAATTCGCCCATTTTCTTTGTGCCGGCGGCGGAGAGAACTATCAGAGGGTAGAAATTTCTGTACACCTTTCCGGTTTTTAGCATTGAGATTCGAATTCGGACTTTGCCTACTCTTGAATCGGGCCGGATCGGTTCATTTGGACCGTCTATGTTGGGTTCTTTCATACGGTCGAAAACTCCAATTGTCAAAACCGTGCAAGGGTCATAAACCTGACCGAAACAAAATTTTATATTAGATTGATTTACCCATATACCTTTTAACCCTACAATATTTAGATAGACGACTTAAAACCATAACAATTAAAAAATTATAATTTTCAATCATTCTATCCCAAATATTTCAATAAAAAATATTAAATATAGAATTGAAGGTATATAAAAAAAAAAAGTATTCATTTATATAAATTAGTATTTTCAATAATAAGTAATGGACATGCCTTTTTCTAACTTCTTACTTCCCTTTTCTTTTTCTTGCTTTGCTCCCAGCAAGTCTTTATAAAGTACTCCTTTAACTAAAAATATTAAATGAACTTTTATTTAAAAAAAAAGGAATTTTCATGTGTAACAAAAAAAAAAAAAAAAATCATGAATAACTTAATTTTGAAAAAAATTTATTTATGAATAAAAAAGAAACATTCACTATAAAATGAAGAAATTGACCTTCTTAAAATGGCAAAAATATTCATACACAAAATAATTATTGTCTTCCTTCAATTCAACTAATTAAAAGTAAATAAAAACACAAGTCTATTTTAAATAAAATAATTAAAAAAATATATGAAAATTACCCATAAAAAACATATATAAGGAATAATTATATATATAAAACAAAAAAAAAAGAAGAAAGAAATGGATGTAATATATTTACCTGCCATGTATATTGCTCATTCCATTTCGGGTCATAACTGTTACAGACCGTCCTTGTCCGGACCCACTTCGATCCGTATTTAGCCACACAATATGCGTCAGTGGTCCCCTTTCCGGTGTTCATCGGAACCAAATCCTTACACCCAATCACGCCGATTTCTATCAAACCTACCGGCGGCTTCCAAAGCTGCCTCGCCGTTGGCCGGTAGTCACTGCTCACGTGCGCCGCCTCATCCATCACGTGATACCCTCCGTCAAAACACACCCGCACCTGAATCCTTCCCTTGTACACCGATTCCTTCTTTCTCTCCTGACCGGTGAGACTGCACCACCGCGCCGTCACTACTCGGTCATCCACGCGCCGCTCGATATCGGCGAGCGGGATTCTCACAATCCCCACGGCGGCCGGAGCTTTCGAGCTTCCGCGGCTTTCGAGGGTGAACACCAAGTCGTCGGTCATCGGTTCGGCGGCGACGAAGAGCAAATCCTCGTTCCACGACGGTGATCCGTTTTGCGTCACGACGGGTCGGGTTACCGAAACTTGAAAACCCAGTTGGGCTCTGACTTGAAACGAAACTTCCTTCGCGGCGGTGATCGGTACAACATCCTGTGCTTCGATCACGGTGGCGCGTAGATACCACAGCTTTGGCGACTGGTAGATTTTCGCTTCCGAGTTGAAACTCCCTGCAGCGTCTGTCTTCAACGCGCCGCCAAACGCGTCGTCAGCTTGCGTACCGATCCACGTGGCCAACATTAAATACCCGTCGAGAGCGACGTCGTTTCTCTCTGTATCGAGTCTGTACCATTGTGGGGCCAGTGAACTATCGGGTGGGTCCCGCAGGAGAATATCTGACACCTCGAAACACAAGCGACCTAAGAAATTCGATTTGTCCACGTCGACTGGTATTGATACGACGTCGTCTTTAACATCCCAAAGAGAAATTTCCATGATGGAGGCGGAATCTGCTGCTTCGCGACTAATTGCGAAGGTTTGGTCCCACTCGAACACGTGGGTCTTTCTGGCTGGTTTGGATAAGATGCTTTTACCGAATGCTTCGATTTTCACAATCGGACGGTTGTAAGTGGCGAGTGAGCGTGCTTTTACTACTCGCACGAAGAGGTAGTGCATCTTTTCGACCAGATCGAATGTGGACTGTTCGATTGATTGACTTTCTACTGACTCTAGTGCCGGTTTTTTTATTGGTTTAGGCGCAACCTTCATGTCCGGTTCGTATTTTAACGTTGACGGTGGCGTTGTTTGAGTTTCATCGTCTTCTGGTGATTTTCCCGCCGGCGCCTCCGCCTGAGTTTCATCAATGGTTGGGGCTGTAGTTCCATCAACGACTGGAGATGCAGTGCCTTCAACGGTCGGTTTTTCAACGGTGGGATGTTCATCAGCTGGAGCTTGAATGCTATCAACGGTCGGAGTCTCAGCCGTTGGAGCTGCAATGCATTCAACGACCGCCGTTTCATCGGCTAGTTTTACAACCTCTGTTTAAAATACGAATAAAAAAGAAATTAAGTTTACAGAAGTGAATAATTCAACATAGTGTTATAATTTGATTTTATAAAATATAGATATATAAATTTAATATGATATAAAATAAATAAAATTTGGTTAATCAAAGAGCTTAATTCCTTAAAAAAAAAGAAAAAGTCTTAGGTAATTACCAAAGATCCAATTCTTTTTTAGTTAAAAATACAATTTTGGAGAATAAACTTTGAACTTTATTTTAGTCTTAAAAATTCAATTATAGTTTTTCAATTTTCAAATTTATTTTATTTTTGTCTATAGACTTTTAAATTTATTTAATTTTAATTCTTTAATATTAAAATGTTCCATTTTAATCGCGACTTACATCTTTTTATAAGATTTTTTTTTTAATCTCTCTTAAAAGTTACCAACTTTCTTTAAAAATTTTATAAATATGCTCACATTTTTTTTTTCAATTTTAATTTTTTTATAATCTAAATAGATCAAACTTAAAAATGATTCAAAATTCAACTTTTTAAAGACTAAAATAGAGTGAATTTTAAAAATGAAAGCATCACCTTGATGCTGTAACAGATCAGGCGATTGTTTTGGCTCGCACTCAGCCGTGGGCGGCGGAGGTGACGGCGGAGGTGCAATGCCGTCGACGTAGTAAATCCTCAAACCAATCTCTCCTTGAATCCAGCTAAAGACGCTCTTCTTCTCCAAATGAAAATAAATCAAAGCCTCCTCCCCTTTCTTCACAAACTGCGTGGAGCTCAGCCTGATCCGCCCTAAAAAGTTGCTGCGCCGTGTCGGCCCGTAGCTACGGTCGTGGTTCACATCGAGCTCCAAAACATCTCCGAACACGCTTAACGGCGGCCCGACATTGAACTCGAGAGCCTCATTCCATGTCGGGTTCAAGTCACGTACCGCTGTGTGAGTACGCTTTCGTTGCCCGTAGTAGTCGACGACCACAAAAGGGCTTGAGGTTCCTTGTCCGTCTTTGGGTGCGAGATTGCGAGCGTCGACAACTTCGACCACCAGCTTCCTTAGATGGCCGGCGGCCATGTCGATTATAGAGAGTGCTCTCTCTAGGGTAAAATGGTGAAGAGAGTTGTAGAATAGAGGGGAAGAAAGTATATGGAGATGATGAATGATTATGTTATGATTTTTAAAGTTGTGGGGGTGCTTAACTTCATGGCCAAGCAGCTTTATTGAGGCACTTTTTTTTTTCTTCTTTTTTTTTTTTTTTTTTTTTTTTTTTTTTTTTTCTGCTTTCCTTAATGAGAAGGAGAAATTAATTTCTTCTTTTCTGATAAAAAAAATTAATAATGTCACCTCTTTCACCATTTAGTACATATATATATTTGACTTCAACTGTAATGAGATAACGTTTTCCTAGAGTTTTGTAAACATAGTTAAGGTTTTTTTTTGAATGGATAGGTCTTTGGGTTTTAAAAGAGAAGAGGTTGAAGGAATAACTTAAACTTTATTCAATAACTATTTTGCTTTAAATAATACAGTCTTAGTTAGTAGGTAACTAACTAATGAAATTGGTTCTAACTATACAAAGGAGGGTTAGTTTGTAATGCTAACTATATTCTGTTATCCCCTCAAGATGGACATTTAAAAATATCTAGAATTCCCATCCTGAACATGAAATTGTTGATTACAGCAACAGGCAAGGCTTTAGTAAACATGTCCGCCAATTGAATAGAAGTCCGAATTGGGAAGAGTTTGAGAGACCGCGTTGACAGCTCTTTTCACATATAAAGTGACAATCAATCTCAATGTGCTTTGTTCTTTCATGAAAGGTTGGGTTAGTGGCAATGGCAATTGCTGCTAGATTATCACAATATATGGATGCAGGAAGGGATTGGGGTATTTGTAAATCTGATAGGATAAATGTGAGCCAAGTGATTTCACTTGATACATTTGCAAGGGCACGATATTCTGATTCTGCAGAAGAACGAGAAATTGTTGTTTGTTTCTTGGTTTTCCAAGACAAAAGAGAATTGCCTAAAAATATGCAGAAGCCGGTAATTGAACGTCTAGTATCTGGACATGCACCCCAATCAGAATCAACATAAGCTTTCAATTGAAAGGTGGAAACAGGTCTTAAGAGGACTCCTTGGCCTGGATTGTTTTTCAAGTATCTAAGGAGATAATTGGCAGCATAAAGGTGTTCTAACCGCGGTGTTACAACAAATTGACTGAGTTTGTGTAATGCATAACATATATCTGGTATTGTAATTTGAAGATATAATAATCTTCCTATCAATCGTCTATAAGAACGAGCATCATATCATTGAGTAAAAGTCCAGCTGAGGCAGTAAGTTGATTATGAGGTGGCATAGGCTGTGGAACTGGTTTAGAGGCTAAAATACCACTGTCTTCTAGTATCTGCAAGCAGTATTTTCACTGGGATATCAACAAGCTTTCTTTCGAACGACATAACTCAAGCCCAAGGAAATATTTTGCTATACCAAGGTCTTTTAGCAAAAACATAGATTTTAAAGCATCTTTAACTTGAGAAATAATGGAAGGAGAAGGCCAATAAGAAGAATATCATCAACGTATATTATGACAGCCACAAACGCGATTCATTTCCCTTTAGTAAATAAGGAATAGTCAGCTTTGAACTGAATGAACCCATAGTTGAGTAAGGCACCTGAAAACTTAAAAAACCACTGTCTGGATGCCTGTTTTAGGCTATAAATGGGCCTATTTAATTTGCAAACTATTTGAGGATTTTGCTTCCTTTTTTTCTTGATAATAACCCAAAGGAAATGACATATATACTTCTTCAAACAAATATCCGTTGAGAAAGGCATTGCTAACATCCATTTGAGATATATGCCAATTAAAGGATATTGCCAAAGTTAATAATAGTTTGATAGTGACTATCTTCGCAACCAGAGAAAATGTGTCAGTATAGTCAATTCCTTCTTGTTGGTTATATCCTTTAGCTACAAGGCGAGCTTTATACCTATCCACTGTGCCATCTGAATTAAACTTGACTTTATATATCCATTTACAACCAATTGTGTGATGGCTATCAGGCAAAAGAACAAGTGTCCATGTCTTGGTTCGTTCCATCACATCAATTTCTTTATTCATATAGCTTGTCTCCATTGTTCAATCTTTACAGCTTAGTGAAAATATGTGGGCTCAAAGATATTAGAAACTTGTAGGATAAAATGTTGGTATTCAGAGGATAGACTACCATATGATAAGTGCTGACTAATAGGATAAGTGACATTAGAAGTAGAGCGAAGCACCTTGTTTTGAAGCAAATTACAGTGGTAAGACTGCAAGTAACCAGGTGGTTGACGCCGTCTACATGACCTTCTTGTAGGTTGAATTGGCTGCTCAACCGAATTAATATCAGACGGTTCAACCAATACTTCAGAAATGGCATTTGGTGTTATAGGATACGTGCTAGTGCTCGGTTCTGCTGCATGAGAGGAAGTAGTGGATGGTTCATTTGAGACAAGTGTTTCATCCGATACTTCATCATTTTGTAGACTAATATAAGATTCTGTTGGAGCAGATTGTTCATAAAGACTGTTTGGAATCTCACTATTGAGTATATCATCCTGATTTATCGGACTATCAGTCGAGACATTAGTTGGAACATCAACATTGATCAGATTTATTGGTTGAGGCAGTACAATATCTGAAAAAATATCAACCTGTTGATGTTGATATTTAGAATCATGGAATGAAAATATTTCCTCATGAAAAACAACGTCTCTAGATATGAAGACACGTTGTGTTTTAAGATCAAGGACTTTGTACCCTTTGACACCTGGAGGATATCCGACGAATGCACAAGCTGTGGCCCGCAGATCAAATTTTGAATGATTGATGTGGAGTGTTGACGCATAGCATAAACTTCCAAAAGTATGAAGGATGGTGTAAACATGATCTCTTTGGTGAAGAATAAAATATGGTGTTTTATTTGATAGTAATGGCATAGGGACTAGATTCACTAGGTAAGCGGCAGTAAGAACACATTCTCCCCAAAACTGTATAGGATTTTTTGACTGGAAATACATTACTCGAGCAACATTAAGAAGATGCTGATGTTTTCGCTTCACAATCCAATTCTGTTGAGGTCTCTTAACACAAGAGAATTGATGTTGAGTCCCAATTGAGGCAAAAAAATCAGTGAATTGGAGTTCGGGAGCATTGTTTGAACGGAAACACTTAATATTCTTGGAGAATTGTGTTTGTACAAGCTTGAAAAAACGTGGCACAACAAGGGATATATCAGATTTTGTTCTTAGCAAATCGACCTAGGTGTATCTTGAGCAATTGTCAACTAATGTACAAAAATATCGATAATCGGTTGTTGTGAAAACCTTAAACGGACCAAAGATATCACAATGAATGAGATCAAAAAAATTTGCAACTTCTTTATTATTAAAGGAAAAACACAATCTATGTTGCTTGGCAAGATGACATACGGCACAATGAGAGTCAATTTGGTCGGTATAATGCAATACATTTTTCATTACACTGAGACATTTGAAGAAATATGGCGTAACCTATAATGCCAAATATGAGCCGTAACACAAGCATATGCAGAACAAGTATTTGTCAGAATATATAACATATCTTGTTCCTTAGCCCTGCCAATCATCTTCATACTCAACAAGTCCTGAAAAAGCGGCATCGTTGCCTTTGAACTGAACAAAATATTTATTCATGGCTAAAAGGCAGCTTACGGACAAAAGGTTAAAGGAAAAATCTAGGATGTAAAAGTCATCAAGTAATGTTAAGTCTTTGTTTAGATGTACATCTCCAATATAGTTAACTGATACTTGATGTGAGTCAGGAAAACCGACATATATTTCATTAATCTTTCTCCAATTACTAAACATATTATAAACACAACATATATGTCGTGAGGCTCTAGAGTCAATCACCCAACAATTATTACTCAATTTATTCATAGAGGAAGCAGAGTAAATACTTTGAGTGTGCGAGATAGCACCAGCCGTTTCTGGTTTGGCAGATTTGATATGGGAATTGAGAAAATCTATCAACTGATTGCACTGATTCATGTCCAGATTTTGTAAGAACTCTGGAGCTTTATTCTGCACTATGGCAGCCGCAGCAGTAGGAGGTTCATTTGAATTTGTTTGAGTACGTGATTGAAAACTAGGTGGGTATCCATGAATCTTATAGCAGTTTTCAATCGTATGGCCAATCCTGTGACAATATGTACAATATGGACGCTCTTTTCTTTTTGAGGTCGGATATACATTTTTTGGTTTATCAGTTGCAAGCAAAGCTATAGGTTCAGGCATAGCAATAGTCGTACTTACTAACCTCTGGCGTTCTTCTTGAAGAACTAAGGCAAGAACTTTATTAATCGGTGGTAGTGGTTCTAGTAGGAGAATTTGCGTACGAACAACATCAAAACTTTCATTCAATCCCATTAAGAAAATCATTGTGTATTTAGACTGAAGGAAAGACAATAGGGTTTTAATCCCACCACAAGAACACTTATCTTCAGGCCGAAATTCACATAAATCCTGCCATATCGTCTTCATTTTGGTAAAATATACTTCAACTGACAGATTTCCTTGAATGAGAGTGAGCAGTTCCTTATGAAGTTGGTAAATCCGAGGACCATTGCTACTGCGAAATCTTTCCCCTAATTCATCCCAGATTTCTTTTACTGAACCAGAATATACTATACTTGCAGCAATTTCTTTTACGGAATTAATCAACCAAGAGGTGATGACATCATTGTTACACTTCCAAGCATCGGTCAATTTAAAGCCAATTTATGGTTTCTTGATGTCACCGGAAAGAAAACCTTCTTTATTCTTGTCAGAGATAGCGATTAGAAATGCCTTCCACCAAGAATTGTAGTTTTTAGCTCCAAGAAGAGGTTGTGTGACAAGAATCGTAGTGGCTCCAAATGATGAATGAACATGGAAAGGATTAAAGGTATCGAAATTAGGAGTTTCTGCACTGGTATGTTCTTCTGTTGACATTGATGAACCGAATAAGAGAAAACACAACGATAAGGAAGAGAATTAGTAATTTATCCTTAAACCTGCTCTGATACCATTTCAAAACAGAAGAGGTTGAAGGAATAACTTAAACTTTATTGAATGACTAGTTTGCTTTAAATAATACAACCTTAGTTAGTAGGTAACTAACTGATGAAATTAGTTCTAACTATACAAAGGAGGGTTAGTTTGTAATGCTAACTATATTATGTTATTGGGGATGTTGTTATAGTTTTTGGCATTAGTCAAAAATGGTTGGTAACTCGTTGGTTTCATTGTTTGGAAGTAGTCTAATTCAATATCACGTCATGAATTCGACTATGAAAATTGGTATTTGGCTCTCATTTATTTGAGAGGGTGGTGGTCTCCTTACCCCGATTTGTACAAAAGTTAAACCTTCCTATTAATTAGAAATCATGTGTGTCTAATGTAGCACTTGACCGTTCAATAAAATAGTTTAAAACATGACCGATTACCAATAATCTTCATGGTATAAGATTTTCCTTTGACAAGCATCCCGACGATCCTGAGTACACGTCTATTGCATTAGTTTACCAAATCAGTTGGTCTTTTTTTTATACTTCGTCTTTGCTCTGTCTAAGTATGCAGTTCATCTCCATTGTTCTGGTAAGTTCTTGGTCTTTTCCTTTGGTCGTCTTCTGTCTTACTCTATAGATCATCGAAAAATCTATGCATCTTGCTTCTGGTCCGTTCGTCTCGATTCCTCTAATTATATTCTCTAAAAGTTTCAAATCTCCTCTCTTCTTTGTGTTAGGGATCATATACTAAAAATCTAGTAGTTTGTAATTAAAGAACACGAATTTAATATCAAACATTTAATGCTATATTTCAGTTATTAATATAAGTTATTATTTTCATTAATTATGCATTTAATTATATTCAAACGTCAGTTAGCTTTTTCATATTAATGGGATTAAAGGTGATATGCCTGTGGTCATTAATGGGACCAATATCTGGGACATACAAGTACATTTAATTCCAAGTTAATAACCTAAAAGGTCTATAGTATATGAATTAAGCCATAGACGCCTAATTCTTGATGACACTTTTGGTACGACTCACTTTGAAAAGGTTGCAATTAGATGTTCACGTGCAGACATTGAAAAAGTTTTGGTGTCGGTCGTCTCTTTGGGCCGATTTTTAAAATATTTGGTGTCAGCAAAATTGGTGTCGGTCGAACCGACACCAAAAGTAGTCGATATTAATTTTGTGGTGTCAGTCAATTATCCAGACCAACACCAATTGTCCGACACCAAAAGAGACCGACATCTTATATCCGTATTTTCAAATTTAATTCGGATTACCCGTCACATATTCACTCTTTTGTTGTAGTGTAATGACTTGTTGAGTTTTTAATCGTCCAAAGGGGACCTTTTTAGGTGTTCCATAAGGAACCAAAGTTTTAATCGTTCCAAAGGGGACAATTTTTCAGTGTTCCATAGGAAACTAAAGATTTTAAAAGCCGTCCTCGGGGACCTTGTGACTTTAGTACCCGCACTGGTGTTCATGGCTGGCGTGACCTAGACACAGGTAGCGGAAGAGGGTCTGATCATGTGTCAGACGAGGGGATGATATTCTCACTTGTAGTAGTGTTAAGGACCGGAAGACCCCCCGATTAGCCATACCTATCAGCGTCCGTCTGACTTTTCCTAGATGTCATGTTTAGGAGTGGGAGTGTGTGCGATATCTCACCGCGTGGGGGTTGTACTACCACCATGAAGCGATTCTTTGAGGCTTGAGGGCCACTAGGTAGTTCAACTTATCAGATGCTGTCACACTAGCATGGTTACCCATATCAACCCAGAGTCCATTGATCTCTCCACGAGGTGTTGCCATTCCATGACTTAGCACACTAGGAGATTTGGGCCAGAGTACCCCTAGATAATGTTGATTATTGATTTTTGGCTTGTATTGTATTACATGATATGCTCTTTTGACTGTACACATGTTGTACCCGAGTTGGGGCACCTTACTTAGTTTTGCAACTCATCCTTCCCATTATGGATTTCTCCCAGATACTTGAACCAGGATGCTGACTAGGCTGCTGCATTGACTATGGAAAATTGTTGCACTAGAGTCTAGGAATTGTCCTAGCATGATTTTATTTCGTGTTTTTTAATGATCATGATTTTTTTAGTATATTAAATGTTTTTGGGATCCCATTGAATAACCGTTTTCAATAAATGCATTGATTTACCTGGATCCTTACATTTATTGGATAAATATCAATAAAAAATAAAAAAAAATAAATGAGATATATTGAGATTTTCAAAAATATCATCCCCTAAAATTTTTTCAAGATTGTCAAAGGGAATAGTCTATCCTACTCCGCATAAAGACCTGACAGAATTAAAAAGATGCGTTAGTCAATGTAAGTATCAACAACAAGTCAATCTGCTAGTGTGTTACACGTAGATTACAATTAATCAAAATAATTAATTAGATTAATTATTGTGAAAGTTTTTTTTATTACATGCTTCCGACTCATTAAATAAGGATTTCCAAACTCTCATTGTGATTTATCTCAAGGACTTTGGTTCTTGAGATTTGTTTTTTCCTTGAGGGCTTGGTCATTGTTATATTGTTCACAAACCTCATCTTCACAAAATTTCTCTATCAAACAATTAAGACAATTAAAACGTATTTTTTTAGAACTAAGGATCAGGGGATTTGAATTACTTACCTCATGGTTAATGTTACATTCAAATATCGATTAAGTTATGCTCACTTTGACTACAATTAAAATATATAATTTTTTTTTTATTACAAATACATTAGTTTGAATAATTGTATCTTTTTTAACAACATTAACATATATTTAATCTATGCATGAAATTTGTGTGTACAAATAAATGAAAAGTTAGCGACGTGTTAACTTTTCTTTTATTATTATTAGATAACATGTATGTTACCTCAAAATTAATTGATAGTTGAAAAAAAATAAAAGCTTTTATATCTTATAAAATGTTGAAAATGCCATCTTTTCATTGACAAGACGAATATCTCCTACATGCTACATACCCTTTTACGATGATGCTATATTGAATACACCATCTTGAAATAGATCTAAATTTGTGGACCAAAGTATTACCTATTTAGGATTACTTGCTTGAATCGAATTCGAATTTCGTGAATTAAACATCTACTTGGAGTTGATTACACACTTAGCTTTATCTGCTTGAGTTACTTCTCATCTTTACAATAAAAGACAAGGAATATATCTTAAGAGGAATAGTCCATATACCTTATTATAAAGACGTTGAAGATGCTCATTTATTTAATGCGAGATTAGGTGAGTATCTTTAACATTTTTTTATTTATATGTAAGTCAAAGGAAACATGGTTCAAAGTTCCTACATACTTAGGGAGCAATTTTTAAAATTATTTACTTACTCAAATTACTCAAGTCTGTTTGATAACCATTTAATTTTTTTTTTCTGAAAATTAAAACCTACTACTACTATTCAAATATATATTTTTCGTAGCTTTGATATCTATATCTTGTGTTTCTACAAACCAAACTAAAATTTGAAAGCTAAAAAAAAAGCTTATAAATACTTGTTTAGGTTTATGAAATTTAGTTAAAATTCATATACTTACTTAAGAGAAGATGAAAGAGATGTAGAGAATTTAGATAAAAACAAACTTAAATTAAAAAAAAAGGCTAAATAATTATCAAACGAGATCCTAATAAATAAGTGGAAGAAAACATTACACAAACCAAGAGCTCTATTTAATCTTTCATTTCAAATTTGGCCAAGGCATAGGTGAATGGTTGATTCATGGAGAAGCTTAAAAGGTAAATCCATGTTTGAAAGAAGAAAAAACAAACAAAAAACTTGACTGTAAGTTTGAAAAGGATTTCAAGAAGAACTATAAATTTGTGAAAGATGAGTAGATGGGTAAAGAAAATGAGTCAAAAAGGAGGTGTCTTTTGTCCATAAACAGCCTACTTTTGTGTCACCCACCCACTATTTAACATTGTTTGACAAAGATGTCAGTCACACCACTACCCAAAATGTTAACTTTGGCAAACTTCTATAAATCTAAAACCTTTAAAAATTTATTTATATATTGTATGGTTAAAGATTTCATGTGATTTCAAGAGTTGTAATATTGTCTCTCTATCTACTTGCATGACAAGTATATTGATTGATATACAAATCTAATCAACTTTCAATTTCTTGATGAATATATGATAGCTAATGTTGGAATCAGTTTTATACAAAAAAAAAATAATAATAAAAAACTACTAACAATTGTGTTTATGAGTTTGCATTTGACACGAATCGATTTAATTACTTTAGTAAGTTATGTTTTCCGACTTCTGATTGTTGGAAATTGTGGGGTTAAACTAGCATTGCGCTTTTGCGTTAACATACAAAAACATAAGTTTTAGCTGTAGATTAATCATTAATCTAAATGCAAAACTTTGGCATTTGGATGTAGAACTATACAGTGGTTATAAATGAGAGATTATTTTTAGTGATTAGAAATTTAAGTTTTAGTACTATCTCGTTTGAACGTGGTTATTATAAAAGACTTGAAGTTAATTAATAACTCGTTTGAATGATAGTTTTTGGTGAGTGATTGCAAATAATAGTTTATTTGGTTGTGGTTAGAATGAGAGATTATTTTAAGGAGTTAGAAATGAGTGGTTAAAAATGATTGATTAGAAATGAATGATTAGAAATATGTGATTAAGAACGAATGATTATTTTGAGTGGTAAGAAATGAGTGATTATTTCGAATGATTAAAAATTAGTGATATTTTGAGTGATTGCAATAGCTCGTTTAAATATTGTTATTTGAATAGAAGTTATAAGTGCTCATTTTTAATAGCTAGTTAGTATTGTGAAACGAACACCCCTTAGGGGATTGTTTTTATAACCAAGGAATAAAAATTCATATTAAATGATACATTTGATCTAATCTAATAGTTCTTTATCTTTAAGTAGGATCGACTATTCACTTTGAATACTTAAAGGTCTCTTTCAATCTTTCGAGTTATATCTTATTGGCTACACTCAGTGTTTGATTGGAACCTTTAGAAAAAAAGTGAGATGAGAGAGTAGATATGCAGAGAATTGTTTGAATGAGAAGATATAACTATTATGAATCCCAACCTCAATATTTATATATTTGGATTACCTAGATTTCTACCCTCTATGATTTTCTATTAATTACAAGATATTAGATATATTCAATATATCAAAAAAAAAAAAAAAAAAAAACTCTATGAATATTTATCACAAAAATATTCTCATTAAAAATGTCTTATGTATTTATATATCTCATATATCTATAAAATCTGTACGTATATTTCACAAAAATATTATCGATTAATATATCTCATATATTAATTAATTTTTCATAATTAATGTTATGACGTAAAATATGGCCCGGAAGTCTCGGAAGAGACCGGGACCCGAACAAAGGACCAAAGGACCAAAGC
>JBBMEG010000004.1:3276550-3295595 GCA_037832605.1 Cyclanthera cordifolia
GGGGATCCCAACTAAAACAAAAATCGTGTTGTGAAAAAAAAAAAAAAAAAAAAAAAAAAAAAAAAAAAAAAAAAAAGAAAGAAAGAAAGAAAGAAAAAAAGTTGTGCATGTGTGTATATATAGGACAGTATTAATAAATGTTGGTTGAGTTTAAAGTAAAAATGTTTTATGTTTAAATTTAAAACGCAGACATCAAATGTAAGTATTAAAATATCAAAAAAAAAAATATTTATTTTTTAATGGTCCTATTTTTTTGTTTTTGAAATAAAATACTTCATTAATGCACAACCCACGAGTCAGAAAGCTCAAACACTAAAGCAAACACCTCTGGAGGGAGACACTGCTTCCAACTATCGTCCACCCCGATGCTCGTCTCAAAAGGATTAAACAAACATTACAAAAGAGGGCTAGGCTCCACCGATAGTTTAGCCAACAAGTCAGCTACACGGTTATAACCCCGCTTACAAAAAAAAAAAAAAATGAAATCTCCTAAAACCGAGGAATGAAGTCAAATACATCATCAACAATGTTGTTAAGGTTAGAAATATCTTGAGAAATCTCATTAATCAAATTAATAAAATTACGGGAGTCAGATCCCACCAAATAAAGGGAAGGAGCCATAAGTTTACATCCAGCATGTGCTTCATACCCTCCTTTAAAGACATGCCTTCGATCAAAATTGTCGAGGAAGCCTTGATGTCCTTGCGCGCACCAACCAACATGGGCACTCCGCAATCATCACGAACAATCCATCATAAGCTCTCGATCCAGAACGTGCATCCCACGACCCATCCACATTCAGCTTCCACCTCCCAACCGGGGGGGGGGGGGGGGGGGGGGGGAAGGGGGCTTCCACACGTCCACAGAGCCACCCTCACCATCCATAGAGCCCTCGCCACATGAACCATAGACAGATTTAGAAGAATAAGAATTTTATCGCCTTGGATATCATATTACAAAGCTTTCTGTTAGACATCTCAGCAATATTATGAAGTAAAGCATTTCGAAAATTCCACAGCTGCCAGATCACGATCAAGACTTTTGGGAGGTCATGACTCGGAACTCTGGAGATCATTCCTTCCCAAAAGCCATCACCAGACTTCACACACCTGAAAAAAGAGGAAAACTCAGATAAAAAAGGGAAAAAACGTAACTAAGCTTTAATCACCACTTTACAATACTTAATGATATGCATATTAGTTTCCAGCCACTTGCCACACAACATACAAGAACCATAAGTATCCACCTCTCTTCTCATAATATTAGCTTTCGACGGGATAACATTATTCAATAGATTCCAGGCCCCGATTTTAATCTTGGGGGCAATGTCAACCTTCCAGAAGGATTTCCACATACTGGATTTAAAGGATAAATCCGAAGGAGAAGGCACGACAACCTTAGATAAGTTCCTTGTCAGGTGGTAAGCACTTTTAACATTAAATTGACCATTCGAACTTAAGTTCCAGATAATCTCATCATCCCTCTGCCTCTCCCCAACGAAATCCTCAAAATAATCCTAGCCTCTTCTCTAGAAAAAATACTTTCGATTTTTCTGACATCCCAATTACGCGCTTCATTAATAAGATGCACTTTCATGTCCTTCCAAAGAGAAAGAGCGCTGAAAACAAACACATTTTCGGCTCTATTAAGCCACGGGTCTCTACCAATCACGATCAAATTACTATTACTCACCTTCCAACTGTAGCCTTGCCAGAAGAGATCACGTCCCCAAAGGACACTATGCCAGATGAGAGATGGGGATCTCCCAAGTTGAGCCCCCAGAAAATCTTCGTCTCTAATATAGCGACCTTAAGAACCTTAGCCAATAAGCACTCCGGATCCCGAAAGATTCTCCAGCTTTGTTTAGCGAGCATAGCTTGATTGAACTGACTCATACTGCAAAATCCCAGACCACCACGGTCTTTACTCGAGCACATCTTATTCCAACTCATATAGTGGGCCTTATTGTGACCCTTCTCACAACCCCACCAAAAGTTAGCACAAACTTGGTCTATTTCATCACAAATATCCTTCGGGATACGAAAGCAGCTCATAGTATAAGTTGGAATCGCTTGGGCAACTGCCTTGATAAGAACCTCCTTGCCGCCCCCTTTTGAAAGGACTTTACCTTCCCAGCCTTGAAGACTATTCCTAACCCGCCCAAGGATCTTTTGAAACAAGACTTTCTTATTCCGACCGTCTTACGACGACATACCCAGATAGCTCCCTAAATCATTATTAGCCTTGACTCCCAGAATTTTGCATAGGTTAGCCCTACCACGACCCTCCACATTTTTGCTAAACATCAGAATATATTTCTTAAAATTGACCTTCTGGCCAGACGCAGTCCCATACACATCAGTGATCTTTTTAATTGCCAGACAATCCGAATCTGTAGTCCTGAAAAATAACAAACATTCATCAGCAAAGAATAAGTGGGAAATAGAAGGACAAAAATTATTAATTTTCAACCTTTTGAACATATTTATACTCTCCCCTTCGCAGGAGCGACGATAAACCCTCATCACAACTAAGAAAAAGATAGGGAGAGAGCGGGTTACCCTGTCTCAACTCTCTGCCCGGCCCAATAGACCCCTAGGGGATCCATTAATGAGGACTGCAGAACGGACCGTAGAAACGCAAGCCAAGATTTTTTTTGATCCACAAATCATTGAACCTCAACACTCTCATCATATTGCAAATAAAATTCCAATTCACCCTGTCGTAAGCTTTGCTCATATTCAGCTTAAGCGCAACCCACCCTTCTTCACCTTTACTTTTATGGCAAATAGAATCTATTTATTTTTTAGTGGTGGACCAAATTAAATCTAGGTTACAAATATATTACACATTCAAATCGCTTCGTTCTGCTTAAAAAAAAAAAAAAAAATCGCTTCATTCTTCTCCCATCCAAACACGTCTTAAATCATTCTATAACTCCAAAAGGCCA
This sequence comes from Cyclanthera cordifolia, assembly GCA_037832605.1. NCBI lineage: Eukaryota > Viridiplantae > Streptophyta > Magnoliopsida > Cucurbitales > Cucurbitaceae > Cyclanthera > Cyclanthera cordifolia. Next base: position 3,279,501 of record JBBMEG010000004.1, read on the forward strand.
TCTAAAACTAGAAGTACACAAAATGCTTCTGTCGTAAAATCACACTGAATTTAACCGGCAATGAAAACCTGGCCACGGCTGAAGGCGGTGGAACGATGTCCCGACGTTCTTGAAAGAAAAGGAAATTCGTAAAATTTTCGGAGGGAAGAAGAAGAGGAGAAGAAGAAGAACAAGGGCAGCAACTGAAGTAGGTTTTCTTCTTACGCAATCTTATTATCGGTAGTCTTTCATTATAGTCAAATCCTAGGTTTTCTATTTCAAATTTGATCCCCGCTTCACGCTTTTCTGATTTTTTAAAATTTTATTCCAGAGCCGCCGTAATCCATTTCCCTAGGTGAAATTGGATATTTAGGGCTTCTCAAATTTCTCTGCGTGTATTTGAAAAGGAGAAAAAGAGAGATGGATGATTATCAGGAAATGGAGAGGTTTGGTATGGAGAACGATTACGATGATGGCCAATGGATTGGCGGCGAGTTCTATTACCGAAAGCGCAAAGAAAAGAGGTCCCAAACGAAAGACGATGTTCTTTATGGTGTTTTTGCAACTGGGTCGGATTCGGACTCTGATGGTGATGGATATTCGTCCCGGAAGCGCCGCAAGGATCGCGACTTGTCTAGGAAGCCTGACCTCACCAAGCCTGTCAATTTTGTATCCACGGGCACCGTCATGCCCAACCAGGAGATCGATAAGGTTTCCAAGGATGGTGATACTAACGATGTGGGTGATGATCGGCCTGGCCTTGGCTTGGGTTCTAGCACTTCTGGTTCTGGTTTGGGCTTTAATTCGTCCAGTTCTGACAGAAATCTCAATGGGTTTAAGGAGAATGGTTCTAGTGTTGATGGTAAGGAAGATGGTGATGACTTATTTTTGCCCACTGCGTTTGGGAGGAAGATTAAGGAGGGAGCTGAAAGGAGGGAGAGGGAAAAAGTGAGATCTAAGATAGAGAAGAAAAGTCAAGCTGTAACTGGGAGCAGAAAAGATTCTGACCTTGGGAATGTTGGAGGGTTTGAGAAGCATACCAAGGGCATTGGTTTGAAGCTACTTGAAAAAATGGGATACAAAGGAGGTGGGCTTGGTAAAAACAAACAAGGGATTGTAGCTCCCATTGAAGCTAAAATGAGGCCTAAGAATATGGGTATGGGTTTTAATGACTTCAAAGAGTCGTCTAAGATACCTGTTGCGCAGGAACTAGAGGAGAAGGCACTGCCCCAACCAACAACCAAGGCAAAGGATAGGCTATGGTCAAAGCAAGTAAGGTCTAAGAAGAAGAAAGAGTCATATTTAACAGCTGAGGATTTACTGGCTAGTAAACAGGACCAGGCATTGGAGGTTGTTCAAAAGGTATTTGATATGCGTGGCCCCCAGGTGCGGGTGTTGACAAATTTAGAGAACTTGAATGCTGAAGAGAAAGCCAGAGAGAATGACATCCCTATGCCAGAGCTTCAGCACAATGTGAGGTTGATTTTAGACTTGGCTGAGTTGGATATTCAAAAAATTGATAGGGATTTGAGAAATGAGAAGGAAACTGCTCTCTGCTTACAGGAAGAGAAGGAAAAGTTTGAGATCGAGCTAGCTCGTCAGAAGAAGCAGTTGGATAATATGCAAGTAATTATGAGCATGGTAGAACGAATGGGAGAAGATAATTCTTCTGGAACGTTGACATTAGATGGACTTGCCAAGTGCTTCAGTGGCTTGCGAAGAAAATTTGGTGAAGATTACAAGTTATGTAACTTGGCTTGCATTGCATGTTCATTTGCACTACCTTTGTTCATTAGAGTATTTCAGGGCTGGGATCCTCTCCAGAATCCTTTGCATGGGTTAGAAGTGATCTCGTTGTGGAAGACGCTGCTTCAAGATGAAGATTGTATTGACATTTGGGATGTGACATCACCTTATACTCACCTAGTTTCAGAAGTTATCCTACCTGCAGTAAGAATTTCTGGCATAAATACTTGGCAGGCTAGGGATCCTGAACCAATGCTTCGATTCTTAGAATCTTGGGAAAAATTGTTGCCTCATTCAGTCCTTCATACCATATTGGACAATGTTGTCATGCCTAAACTGGCAAGTGCCGTAGATTTGTGGGAACCTCAGCGAGATCCTATTCCTATCCACGTGTGGGTACATCCATGGCTGCCCTTGTTAGGGCATAAGCTGGAAGGTATGTATCAGGTCATACGCACAAAGTTGAGTTTTAATCTTGGTGCTTGGCACCCAAGTGATGCTTCTGCCTATACTATATTGTCACCTTGGAAAGCTGTATTTGATTCTGCTAGTTGGGAGCAGCTTATGCGTCGATTTATAGTACCTAAACTGCAGCTTGTCTTGCAAGAATTCCAAGTAAATCCAGGAAATCAGAAACTTGAGCAGTTTTACTGGGTAACAAGTTGGGCCTCTGCCATTCCTATCCACATCATGGTTGATATGATGGAGAAATGTTTCTTCAGCAAGTGGTTACAGGTTTTGTATCACTGGTTATGTTCAAATCCAAATTTTGAGGAGGTTACAAAGTGGTACATGGGCTGGAAAGAACTTTTCCCAAAGGAGCTTCTGGCTAATGAGAGTATACGGTACCAGCTCAGTTGTGGCCTGGATATGATGAATCAAGCTGTTGAAGGGATGGAGGTGGTTCAGCCAGGTTTGAAAGAAAATATTTCTTACCTCCGGATTCTCGAGCAACGGCAGTTTGAAGCTCTGCAGAAAGCTGCTGCGCAAGATAAACAACAAGGTGCTTCTCATTTGGATGGTATGGGTGGTACACTTGAGATGACTCTGAAAGAAGTACTTGAGACCCATGCCCAACAGCACGGTTTGCTTTTTAAGCCTAAACCTGGAAGGATGCACAATGGGCACCAAATTTATGGCTTTGGAAATATAAGCATAATAGTGGACGCTCTAAATCAAAAAGTTTATGCCCAAACAGACGAATCGTGGTCTTTAGTATCCCTCGAAAGATTGCTGGACATGCACAATAGTTTTACAGCAAAGAGACGGTAGATGTAAGCTGGACATAGCTTTTTGAAGAATCCCTTATGTTGTGAAGCAGCTTGAAGCAGTGCTTAGATTATGTAGACTGTTTGTACTGTAGAAGAACCTGTCAGGTTAGCATTTCTTCAATATCTCAGCCATTTAGTGGGCAAGTCTTTTTTTCATCATTAGATATGATCTGAAAATTCTTTTTTCATCATTATGTACTGATTTTCTATTTGATGTGAATGAATTACTATCTTATCATCAATCAATTTAAATTTCAAGTTGTAAACTTCTTTGATGTCTTCTATCACCATCTACAGGTCTGGATAAAATTTTCAAAGGCTACAATGGATGATGTTTTTTTAATCATAAATGTATTGTTTTCTTATTCGTTTATGGTTCATGTCCTCTTAATAATACTCGATAATTATTTGATTGAATGTGGTTTTGATTTGGATCTGCGTGTAAATAATGAAGAGTATGGAAGTGGTTTGGAAATAATCTCCAAAACTTTGTTTGGCTTCTGCAAGGAAATGAGAAGTTTCTGTCCATTTTTTCATTGATCAAAAGTGGTTCGGTGGGGGACTGATGGAGTTGAGAGAACTTTACAACTTGCAGGGAAAACTTAGACATCCAAGTGATGTACTACGTAATATTGAGACACTTTATAAACAAGTATTTCCTTGTGGATTTATTATATGGTTCAAAACTTGATGATTTAATCCCTCACCCGAAGGCAAGCTCTTATGTCCTAGTTATTTTGAAGTATAGTCCTGGAATAAATATGGGAGAATTAATTCTGTAATGGTTACTTAGATAGGATTTAATATTCTATGTACTTATTGTCACCTAATTGTAGTAAGGTCGGACAGTTGGACTGGTGAAATTGGTAGAAATGTAGTAAATTGGACTAAACACTCGGCTTTATATAAAAAAAATAGTTCAGCCCTTCAACTTTAAATTTGTGTCTATTTTGTCCTTAAATTTTAGTGTGTTTAGACTGTTTCTGAACTTCCAATTTTGTGTGAAGTAGGTTTCTGAATTTCAACTATTATAGCGATAAATTCCTATAGGTCCATAAATTTTTAATTTCATGTACAATCATTATCGACCTATCTGTCACTTTTAAAACTTATAGATTTAATATACACAAAATTCATAGTTTTGGAACCCTATTAGACAAAATTCCATTCTATGTCTAATGAATCAAGCAAAAAATAATATTAAAAAAAATTATGTTAAAGGATCACCTACCTTTTTTTTTTCCATTACCATTAAATATCCGTGACTGTCCAAATGAGCTTATTCGCCTACAATGTTAACATTTGGAGACTTATTAGGCACAAAATTGAAAGGTTAGACACCTTATTGAAAGGTTAGACTTGCTAGACACCGAATTGAAAGGGTTAGGATCTATTATACATTTTAATGTTAAGGGATTAAATTAACACAAATATAAAAGTTTAGTCTGTAATTTAATCGTATTTTAAATTTTAACCGTTGAGTGGATATTTGGATAGATGATGCAGCAGTGTGCAGGATCACGACTTTGTCATCCAACTTGGCAGTTTCATATAAAAATTCATTCATATTTACAATTACATTTACTAGATGGTGATTTGTTAAACATCATCAACAAAAAGCTTTCCAGGCAACGGAATCAAGTCTGGATCCAGAAACTTTCCTATTATCTATTATCACTATTTCAGATCAAAATCATAATGGTAAGAACACAGTATAGCTTTCTATATATATACAGTAGACAATGAACAGTCTCAACAAGTACCACTTGTAATTATATTATTTTTATCAAATTAATGTTTAAGCAACATGGCTTCCATCTTCCTTGTCTTGGCTGTCTTCTTTAGTTTCTCCAATGCCACCAGTCCAACCTGCCTTACCCTTTCTCTGGACAACCCCATGCTGAAAAACTCAGAGCAAACAGAAGATTTTGTCAGCTAACTTAGAGTGGCATTTGTATTTTTCTCAGATAAGTTATTTTCACTTACCGTTTGCTTATTTCCTCCCATGTCAGGCATTCGTTATCTAGACCGTGGTAAAGACTTATGATCTCTTGTTCTCGGTTCCCAAGTGTCATCCTTATGAGTTTGTTAACTTCAGCCTGCAATTTGTTTTTTTTTGATAATGTTGTAATCGGCTATTCAACTAGATAAGTAAGCAAACATTGTTTGTTCTTCATCTTATATTATGAAAATGGTATGACTTTTAATTCTCTGACATGGTGGACCTATCATTTTACCTTCAGAATCCATGTGTCTGTTCCATGCCAAGGGTTGTTCTCTAGGTGGTTATCTGCAATATACTGCAGAAAGAAAATGTTAACAGTTCTGATAATCATGTGAAGTTTGCAGAAACGGAGTTTCTATTCAAGGCTTACACTATGATGAGTTTCGCCAGGAAGACCATTCAATGAAGGGAATGCTTCTCGATCGAGCGAGAACACCTTGCTGGTTGCCTAAAAGAGATGAGAGTTCGGCTTGATAAAAGTAGATACTCATTAGGAAAGAGCAAAGTGAATTGGTTATGAGAAATTTGTCTTACCTCCATGGCATTCTTGACTTTCTTTTTGGATATGTTGAGAGATTCTGCAATCCTCTGAGGTAAACAAGTATTAAAGAAATCACAAAATTCATCTCAATTTGCAGTTGAACATGCCTTTTAATGGTATTCAAAGTTTGACAATGTTTTGCTTTTAGTGTTTTGGCAGCTACCCACTTACATCAAGTGATGGAGTGATTCCTTTCTCTTGCAGTCTAACTTTGGCTTTGCGAATCAATCCTAATCTTTCGTGCAAATGAGTTGGCAATCTCAGCGTTCTTGAATTTTCAACTAATGCTCTTGAAACACCCTGCTCATCGAAGAAAGCATTGATCTTCTGTCAGTGCTTGCTGCTACACAAATATACAGTCACCAAGTTCATGTGCTCACATTAAATAATTTTAACCTCAGATATCCAGTTTTCTTTTCAATAGGCTTAAATCCACTCCTTGCAAAGTGAGCACATTTCATAACGTCTCTTAGAATTTTTCCTCTCTAAATGTTCATGATACGAAGTGAGCTTGATAGAACAATTTTCTTTAAAAAGAGAATTTATCTTCGATTCATGTTTGAAAATCTCTTAGGATTTGTTTAGCCACCAAAATGAAGTGGAGAAGAATGAGAATGTAGATGATTTCTAGTATTCGGGCCACTGGGAATCATTCTCCCCAAAAAACTACATTTTTATTTTTCTTCTAACTACTCTATATTCTTCTCATTACAATTTTTTATTCTTCCTATAACTATTTTGTACTCACACCATACTCATTAGTTTATTTTTCTCATAATCATTCACCTCACCTCATATACAAATAATCATTCTCTTAACCTTAAACACAAATAATCATTCTCTCTATATTCATTCTCTTTCCTATTCTCTCCTGATTTTCACTTATTGCGTAATCATTCTCATTTTACTTCCCCCGAACACCCTTTTATACTTTATATATCATAGTTGAAAAATGTGAAGGTGACGATGGCTGATGCTGTCGGGTAACAGGGTATCAATTTGTTACAAAGAGATTGTATCCAAACCTGTCGTATCCACCAATAAACGTAGGTTGAGATTTTAAACCCCTTTGAGGAATCAAACTTCTCAATCCCACGGAGAAGTCCAATCAAGCCACCCTACATTAAACATAAACAAACTCTTCAATTAGGTGGGTGGGGGAGGCTAATAAGGTGTAAAAAGTTTGCTGTAAGCTCTTCACCTGAACTAAGTCAACCATTTCAGTTCCCATGTGATTATATCTTTGTGCAATAGACATTACCAAACGAACATTACTCATCGCTAGCTTCTCTCTAGCCAATGAACATTCCATTTCTCTTGACCGTAATTCGGCATGAGAAATCTTAAGCGATGTTGCCAACTGGTTTTCAGAGGGCTCACATCCTAGTCTTTCCTTCAGTCTGGGAGTTATTACAGATGTTAGGGAGAAAAAAAGTACACTATTAACTTCATGATGCCATTAATAGAGCCAGCAGTTTAGGCAATGTAGTAATGGAATTGCATAAACAGTTATTCCATTAAGAAGAAATACCATAGAAAGAAAAGGGCAAGCAGGAACCATACTATATTTTTAGATTAAGAACTCCATGACTTCTTGCTATCTTCTTGTTGGTCAAGAAGCATACCAACTTCTACTCAACCGTAAACGTAAATCATAGCTTAAGTAATCTATGAGATTTAGAACTAGAAAAGCATGTGGTCACCTGGTTTTACGCTCCTCAGTTGCGAGACCGACTTTAATTTTCTTCGAAAGACGTACGACTTCGGCATGAGAAAGTAGCTCTTCACTTACTAAGCCTTTCACATAGCCCTTCAAGCGATTATGGAGCAGCGCAGGACTGATGGTAGTTCTTAGCTGTTTACTAATTTTCGGTGTGGCCATAAGAGCATATTTGCCCTGTATTTTCCTCTTAGAACTTGCTCTCCTTTGCCGTGCAGACACGCCAGAACAAGTGACAGGTACTTTGATCTTCATTTTTCCTCTAGGCGCATCGATCGACACAGTCTGTTCGAAAGATAGATTCCATTGCTTCTCCAGTATGGACTTTTGCAGCAAAAGAAGAGGCTCAACACTACATTTGGGATCAGTTTCTTCGTAGGGAGTATCTACATGTTCCTTCACAGCTTTGATGCCTTGTGAGTTCCGATTCGACGTCGGAGGATAGCTCGGAGAAAAGTTAGCCGCAGTTGTAGCTACTACCACACTCTTTGTGGGGGAAACTTGACATTGTCCCAATCTGTGGTCATTGGCATATAAAATCTTTTCTGCGAAATCAAAATAATAGGATGAAGAGTTCAATAGTCTCTTGGATGAACCAAGTCCAATGATTGCAGCTGTTGCCATCATATGGCTTCTCAAGTTTAAAAAGGGCAAAATGGATTGATGTTGATGAGTTGATGAATATCAACGATTTTTTTAGAGAATTTGATGGAAAAATTTGGAAGGTTAATACAAAACTTAATGGGAATAAATATATAGAAAATGGGAATGCAAGAACGTTGGAAAATGAAAGATAATGTGAAAAAAAAAACAATTGAGAGGAAAATGTTTTAGCATTGGGAGATATGGGAAGCTGACATGCTATTGGCTGGAATAGATATTGGGTCCAACATGGAGTGCTGCAAACTTTCAGGACGATATACACCTTTTTCCTCATTTTGAAGAAATATATTTACATATTTGAAATTCAAGTGTTGGATAATAGTTAATAGAGTATTGCGTATGTGAATAAAGATATTAGCGAAACATGAAGAGCGTCACGTTCTAATTTTGTTGTCTTTGAAAAGTAATCGTGAGGCTCTTGCTCTGACATGGCGAGCAAGTCAGCCAAACAAAAACACAAAGTGGGTTGGCACAACTGTTGCAACCTCTATCACAAATTTCGTAAAAATGTTTTCGAAAAGGGTTAAAAGAAGAATTGAAAATACATTTTGTCTTGAAAGACTATATGAAAATATAACAAGAATCACTTTAATTATATTGCATTGAACATATTTTGGTAGGAAGGAAACTTTAAGAAGTCATACCCCTCTATAATACATTTTGACACATATTTGATTTGGCAGGCTTGCACCTCAAAATGACGAAGAGTCTTACGCCTCTAAAACTTAAAGGAAATAACAACATGAAAAGCAAATCTATACTAGTTAAGCAATATAAAAATGGGTTTAAGAGCATGCGGCCACATGCAACATGCACTGGACAAGCATATTGACCGAGACAAAGAGCTCATATATCATAAAGCAACTCTACTCATTTAATTATAACTACATTAACATTTCTAAAAAATCCATGATACTTTTTAATAGCTACTTAGAGTTGGTAAGTTAGATATTTTGAATATAAAGATTGTTATAATGACCCTAAACTCGATTGACTTTACATTATTGATGATTATACATTGTATGGATACAATTTTGCGTTGAAGTTCACGAGCTATTATATATATATATATAACTATTTCACCTGCAACAATTCATGAAATCCGGCGATAAATCTGTTCATAGATGGAGAAGGCAAGCAAAGAGGAAACAATACTCCCTTTTCTCCTTGTTTGTTCTTGAATGGTACAAAATAAGACAAAGACATAGCACTTAGTCTAGAGCCTCCCAATTGAGGACCACCACAACTTGGTTTTCCCCAACCATAATCCACCTCATCAAACCCAATTCTTCTCAAATCCGAGACAGTGAATGAGCTTATTGAATTCACAAATGATGGGGCTTTAATATTCCCCATCATCAAGTTATCTTTAGCCTTGGCCTTGGCCATCTTAACCATCTCTACACCATAACCCAACGAATTCCCACAAAGCTCATCCGCCCTCGTGATTGCTTTGGAGAAACCAATTGCATTCCCATAATACCCCGACGGTAAAAACCCGAGCTTGGGTCGTAAATTCACGACGCAATAGAAGCACGATTCGTCGTTTGGATTTAGTCCAAGTGCTAGCGTTCGGAGGCGCCAAATGTAGGCGGAGAGGAGCTCGAAAGTGGTGCAGTTGGAAAGGTGGATTGGTAAGGTTTTGCGGATGGTGGATATTTGAGTTGGGCCGAAGAAGAATGAGTGATAAGCCAATATATTGTTGTTGTGAAGAGGAATATGATCAGTTTGGTTACAAGTGATGGTTAGAGGATGATCAGGATTGTTTGGTTGCAAGTGTAAGAGTGACCTTTGCCATATGGGAAGTGTAGATGGAGTAATAGCTCCCCCAGCTATTTCAGCTATGGCTGTAAGGAATTGAACAATGCCTGAACCATCACTCATTATATGATTGAAACGAATAGCAAATATAAAACCACCACAATTCAAGCGTGTCACCTACGTACCCAATTTGAAACATAACCAAAATCAGTATTAATTTCACCATAATTTGAGTTTCTTTTGATAGACGAGGAGCCGAGACACAATTGTGAATGTATGCAAATTAACGAGATAAAGTGGGTCTTCCTCCACCATCTAATTGTGCTGCACTTAACAATGTTTGGATTGAGATTTTAAAAATATTTAGAATTAATATTTATTATTTAGAATCAAGATTTATTTTGAATTTTTAGGAGTAATGATTGCAATCAAATATTTGTTTGGATGTAGTTTTTAAGAGTATTTAAAATGAGTATTGAAAGTAATGATTAATAACGATTGCAGTCAAAAGTTTGTTTGGATGTAATTTTTAAGAATATTTTGAATGAAAAATTATTTTGAGTATTTAGAAGTAATGATTACATCAAAAACTTGTTTAGATGTAGTTTTTATGAGTATTTAAAATTAGTATTTAGAATGAGTATTTATTTTGAGTATTTAAAAGTAATAATTGTAGTAAAAAATTCGTTTAGATGTAGTTTTTGTAGGAATATTTAGTAAATACTAATTTTAAATACTCTTTCAAACTCTAATAACAAACACCCCTTGGACAATATTTATTAAATTTCTTAAGATAATTATATAATTATAATAAAATATTTTATTTCTTAAACTTTGAGTTAAGTTTCTGATTGATTCTTATATTTTAAATATAAAACACTTTTATCTTTGACTTTTTCAACAATATTCAATTTAGATAATTTTTTTACTCATCACAATTGAGGGTAAAGATTGAAAGTGAAACCTCTTGGTTCTCAATTAAGTTGTAAAAGATGTTACTAGAGTTATTTCTTGTCTACGTGTCTTTCTAAATTATTTTTATACTTGTTTTAAAAAAATAAAATAAAATTTAATCACTATATTGCAATTTGGAAATTGGTTTAGCTAGTCACCATATTTCTAGTCAACATTTATCTAATTAATTAAGGATTGAAAAAAATTTAGGTCATGTCTTGGCATGATCTATCTTTTCGTATCTACACATATGTGGATTTATTTAAAAAACAAAACCTAAATATTGATGCTCACTTAAATAGTTCAATATGCGCCACATTCTATTTTTCTTTATTTTATTTTTTTATGACCAAAATGAAATAAAATGAGTTCATACTTGGCACCACCGATATTTCTTTTATTTGGACGGTGTTTTATTTTTGTTTAATTTCATTTTTTTTATTATTTGAGTAAAAAACAAGACAAAATAAATGGCGTGAATTAGAGTAGACGTATATATAGATCATATCACAGGTAGACATTATTATTTAGGTCTTGCCAAGACATAACAGAAACCAGTAGTTAATATATTTTACCTGTATAAGCAATAACGGAGAATTTAGAATCCCATCAGAGTTGGAAACATCATCATCAAACAAAAGATGATCAATGCATGGAAATTTTGGAGGCTGAAGAGCATTTTCAAAATGTTGTAAACTCACATTTGCATTTGCTTCAACGAACAAAATTCCTTCACCACTGCATTCAACAAACAACTTCTTACCTTCTTCTCTGCTGATCAGTCTGCCAGCAAAAGGGTAATAAAACACCAATGTCTCAGCAACTGCTTGTTTAATCACCTTCACTGGATCTCTTCCATCCATGTTTGGATTGGGTGGATACAATTGTATGATTGGTATATGAAATCTTAAGCTTTCTTGATCATCGATATCAGAAAGTTGCTTTAACTCATGCGGTGTGGGTTTTGCTGGACAAACTAATTCTGCTTCGCATCGTTCTACTTTAATGACGAAATTAGTAGAAGTGGATGGCGACGACATATCTATATTACAAAGATTAGTATTATATATATATATATATATTGATTATTGAGAGAAAATTGATAGAGCATGGTATACACTACACTATTTATACCAACATTTGGTTATTATTATTATTATTATTATTATTATTATTATTATTATTATTATTATTATTACTACTACTACTACTACTGTCGATTTGAAGAAAGTTAGAGTTTAATTTGTATGATTTAAAAATCTTGACTTTAGTCTCTGTGTTTTGAAGAAACATAGAATAGTTTCTATCTTTTGAAAAATAGAATCTAGCCTCATATTTTGATAAAATAAAAAAAATAGTTCATGTTATAATTTGTAAATTGTAGGCTAATTAATAACGTAGATGTAACTTCTGATGTATAAATGATTTTTTTTTTATTCAATCAATTATTTATCTCAACCTTTCATCATTGAACCCATGATAAACAATTAACTTCTACATATTTTGTTTACTATCAATTACGAATGACATTTACTATTTTTTAGATTTTATCAAATCTTAGAAATTAAATTTTAAATTTTCAAACTATAGGGGCTATAGTTTAGATTTTCAAATCATAGGGACTAAACTCTAACTTTCTTCAAATCATAGGGGTGAAATTTATAATTTATCATATTATTTTTCTTTTGAGAAAGATGTTGGACCATGCCATTGCGTTGAATTCTATTACCACAAAACAATGAAATCAATAAGCTACCAATCTTTTTGGTATATTTATTTATTTTTAGTTTAGCTAAACAAATGGTAAATGAAGATTAAATTCATAATCTCTTAATAAATCCTCAAAATACATTAATGTCCACACTTAATGTCAACAACTAATCTAACATTCAAATCTAATTAACTTTGAATGGCGTTTAAGTCTACCATTCAAATCTCCGCCCATTTAATGTCAATAAATAAAATAAATGGTGGTAATTAAGCATATCCATTATTGTAATTATAAAAAGTGGCCCCAAATTCTTTTAATTATTTATTTAAAAATTATTCTTCTTCACTAATTAACACTTTATAAATTTATTGGCACATTTAAATCCATTGAAGAGTAAAAGTAGAATATCAAAAAAAAAAAAATAGTACTAAAAAAAATAAAAAACTACAAAATAAAATAATAGATTTGCTTGATCTTAAAATAAAATTTACTTTTGAATAAATAATTAAAGGCAGAAGTTCATTTATTTTTACTGCCTCTACTTACATTGTCTTGTTATCATTTCGTCGATCATACTTTTAGGTCGTATCTCCCTGAAATGTTCATAGTATGTTCTTGATTTGGTCGAAACAAAATTAATAAAACGAGGCTATAAAAATTTACGTGAAACAAATAGCCACAAGGTGAGTATTTCTCTCTGACTTACTTTGACTAATAATCTAATATTGTACTATGATACCCTTTTAGATAGTTTGGACATCCATTTCAAAATTAATTGATGGTAAGAAGATTAACCACCTTATCTTATAAATATATTGAAAAATCCTAAATATTTTTTCAAGACAAAATGTCTTTGCTTTCTAACCACCATTGAAGAAATTGAGGCTAACTTGTTAGTTAATTTTCACATGCTTAATTACAATTAGTAGCAGAATTGAAAACTAATTAAGTTACACCTACTCATAATAAAGTTATTTCTTACATAAATTAAACACTTGCCAATTATTTAAGGTAATAAAGACCAAATTATAATACCTATAGCCATTAGATATTTTTAGGAAAATAGAGTCCAAACTCATTTTTATTATTAATTTCTTTTTCTTTTGAACTCCGTTACCAATCTAAGGCAGATAGTTTTTTGTTTAGGGAGTCTACAATAATGTCATTATATTACTACTGCTCTTCTTGACAGCATTTGAATGTTAGTTTAACTACCGTACAAATTGAGAAAATGAGACAACAAATCTTACATAAAAAATACTATAAACAGACTCAAATTATTGATCAAGTAGATGTTAACGCATCACTAGTGTCAGCTGAGTTAAACTCGTTTTGACAATGTATGATACTTCTAACCTGCAGACAAATGAGGTAAATTAATAAAATTTAACTCTACTATTTTTTTTTTTTTTTTTTTGATATGCAATACAATCCTACGTTAGCTTTATTATTGTTTCATTTAAAGAATAAATTTTTTTAAAGCCTAAATGCATTAATTAGCAATTAATAATAATAAAAGAAAACCCCCATCAATTTTGAATGCATTAAATAGCAATGTAAAGACTAAATTACAAAAAACCCCCTACAATTTTGCTAAGGAATATAATACAAAACCAACAGCAATTAATTGGAATAAAGTTGCCAAAAGTAACCAACAATTTAAATAAATAAAAAAATAAAAAACGTCTAGTTAATGATTATTATAAATATATTTGGAGCCTGCAACAAGCAAGCAAACCAAACCAAAAAAACAAATCAAACGCGTTTTTCCAAAGTCACATTCTTATATATTTCAGTTCCCTCTTCTCTTTCAAATTATGGAAATGATATCATCGAACAAAGATTTAGTGTTTGAAGTAAAACGATGTGAACCAGAATTAGTTGCTCCGGCAAAACCGACGCCCCACGAGTTAAAGCAACTTTCTGATATCGATGATCAAGAAAGCTTAAGATTTCATATACCAATCATACAATTGTATCCACCCAATCCAAACATGGATGGAAGAGATCCAGTGAAGGTGATTAAACAAGCAGTTGCTGAGACATTGGTGTTTTATTACCCTTTTGCTGGCAGACTCAGAGAAGTTGGTTCCAATTATAAGAAGGTGATTGTAGACTGTACAGGTGAAGGAATCTTGTTCGTTGAAGCAAATGCAAATGTGAGTTTACACCAATTTGAAGATGCTTTTCAACCCCCAATATTTTCTTGCATGGATCAACTTCTCTACGATCTTACCATCTTCGATCACGTTCTTCATTCTCCATTATTGCTCATTCAGGTATATGCCAAGCTTTATTTTGCTAAAACAAGTTTTGGGTGAAAGTTTTCTTTTTGAGATAGATATTCACACTCTACCCGGACTAATCAAGTCTGTTCCCAAGCCAGCCACACAGGGAAGATATATCAAAGGAATGAAAACTACAAATGTTGAAAGTTTCTATTTAATATCTATATATATAATGTTGAATATGAATAACTAAAATAAGTTTAAAATTTAAAATAATTAAGTAAGAAAAAAATAAACCAAAAAACACATGAAAATTTATAAAATGGAATATATGTGAGAGATAAAATAACTTGAAATATAGATAACAAATAGGAACTGTATATGAGCGAGGTTAGGTTTAGTGGTTAAGATGGTTTTTGGATTAAATTGAGTTTGTTTGTCAATTAGTCAACTCATCCCGTCTCAAACCCCATGCATTAGAACAATTCAATTAAACTTATAAACTCATATATTTTTTGGTTGAATTGTGTTGATCTTAAATGTACTAGGGTGTGAATGTGTAACAAAATACGAAGAAAATTTAAATAACGAAGATCATATTGTTAATACATTCTTACTATAGAATTATGTTAAACTATCCAGCAACTAAAAAGTTCAAATTAAGGGATATTTAAGACCTAATATTGAGCCAAAAAGAGCACTAACTCAGTGAGTGTATATTCAAGAATCATAAGATTATAGCTTCAAAATCATCACCCTTAATTTGTTGTAATCTAAAAAAAAAAAAAAAAAAAAATCTAATATTGAAATATGCAAAATCACCCAAAAGCTTAACATTCTGATATATTTAATTATATCAATTAAGATATACCAAAAAAAAAAAACACATCTTATTAATTAATGCTATATAAATAATTATTTTTTTAGCCTGGGTTGAGTAAAGTTAGGTTAAATTTTAGAAATCATACTAATTTTGGCTTTATTCAAAGAGAAATTATATTAGGAATGATCTATTCTTAAAAATAAATAAAAATGTAGAAAAATTCTAAAATATCTGCGTTTATAATAGTTAACATGTTTTAACTCTGTATTATAAGAAAATATGATAACAACAATATTCATTAATATAATGACTAAATCGCAGGTGACACGCTTCAAATGTGGTGGGTTTATATTTGCAATTCGTTTCAATCACATGATTTGTGATGGTTCTGGCATGGTCCAATTTCTCAAAGCCACAGCTGAAATAGCCGGTGGAGCAATTACTCCATCTACACTTCCTAAATGGGAAAGATCACTCTTGATAATTGCAAACAAAATTCCATCTCCAACACTCACTTTTCATGATCACGACGACGACGACGACAACAACATAACATTATCCTTTAACAACATGACGTATCGCTCATTCTTCTTCGGCCCCACTCAAATATCCACCCTCCGCAAAACCTTACCAATCCACCTTTCCAACTGCACCACTTTCGAGCTCCTCTCCGCCTACATTTGGCGCCTCCGA
>JBBMEG010000004.1:3295695-3306918 GCA_037832605.1 Cyclanthera cordifolia
TAAAAGCATGATAAAAAGGGGTGTAAAGGTTCATGCGGCCATGTGCAACACGCACTGGACAAGCACGACCGTGACACTTGGCACCCAAGTGATATTTCTGCCTATACTATATTGTCACCTTGGAAAGCTGTCTTCGATTCTGCTAGTTGGGAGCAGCTTATGCGTCGATTTATAGTACCTAAACTGCAGCTTGTTTTGCAAGAGTTCCAAGTAAATCCAGGAAATCAGAATCTGGATCAGTTTTACTGGGTTACTAGTTGGGCTTCTGCCATTCCTATTCACATCATGGTTGATATGATGGAGAAATTTTTCTTCAGCAAGTGGCTACAGGTGTTATATCACTGATTATGTTCAAATCCAAACTTCGAAGAGGTTACTAAGTGGTACGTGGGCTGGAAAGAACTCTTTCCACAAGAGCTTCTGGCTAATGAAACTATCCGGTACCAGCTTAGTTGTGGCTTGGATATGATGAATCAAGCCGTTGAAGGGATGGAGGTGGTTCAGCCAGGTTTGAGAGAAAATATTTCTTACCTCCAAGTTCTTGAGCAACGGCAGTTTGAAGCGCAGCAGAAAGCTGCTGCACTAGCTAAACAACAAGGTTCAGCTGTGGAGAGTATGGTTGGTGCACTTGAGATGACTCTGAAAGAAGTACTTGAGGCCCAGCCCAACAGCACGGTTTGCTCTTTAAACCTAAACCTTGAAGAATGCACAATGGACACCAGATATATGGCTTTGGAAATATAAGCATAATAGTGGACACTCTAAATCAAAAAGTGTACGCCCAAATAGACGAATCATGGTCCCTAGTATCCCTCGAACGATTGCTCGACATGCACAATAGTTCTACAGCAAAGAGAAGGTAGATGTAAGCTTGGAATAACTTTTGAAAAATTTCCCATGTTGTGAAGCAGCTTTAAGCAGTGCAGAGTTAGGATTATATAGACTGCTTCCACTATTGGAGAAACTATAAGGTTAGTATGCTTTCTTCAATCTCTCAACCATTAGCGGACAAGTCTTTTTTCATCATTTTGATATGATCTGGAAAGTCTTTTTTCATCAATATGTACTGGACTTTCTTTCATGTGAATTACTTTCGTATCATCACATCAATGAATCCAAATTTCTAGCTTTGCCTGTTAACTTCTATGATGACTTCTTCTGTCATCGTTTGCATTTTAAAAGCATGAATTGAGTTTTGAAAGGCTATTCTTGATGATTATTTTTATTTTTATTTTTATTCGTGAGTGGGTAGGCCAACTTACGTACATTCTTTTGACTTTACTACATTTGGTTGTCAAGGAAATCCCTAGAAAATTATTATTAGGTAGTCATTATAGATGGAAATGGAATTCATTACCTCTTTGTTTTTCATAGGCCAACTATTACCCTTTTATTCCAATTTTATTGGTTTCTTGTTAGTTTTCAGTTTTATGTCATAATAAATATGGTTTTGATTTAGATATTTCTTGTTATATTCGCAAGTCCTTTGAAAAAAATTCATTATATGTATCAAAATAATTTTATGCTTACATCATGCATATATTTCTAAATCTTTGCTTCAAGCTATGTTTAGCATTAACATATGTCTAACAAACCATTGTATTTTTCTAAGCATATTTTATCAACAGGTTTCTTCGTTGGCCTTGTTTGTTTTTTAGTTCTGAATCAGTGCTTTTTAGTGCACAGTCGTTTAAAAAGTTCAATGTAAAAAATCTATTTATTTGAATTTGTCTATGTAGTACAATCTACTATTCATTTTGGGGTGGGGAATTGATAGTGGGAGTTTACAGTTACCCTGTTATAAGCACTTGTCGTTCTGAATATGCGTGTGTGCATGTGTTTTTTTTTTATTCGTTAGTGTCTAGGACTCTAGGCTAGCATATATGTATCTCAACTATTCTCACATGATAATCATTTGACCTTACTAATTTGATTGTTAAGATAATAGATAATTTTTATAAAAAATATTTTTATGCAGATGACGACTATAAATTGATTTATTAACCTTTATGTACTTTATTTTCTAGGAAACGAAAATATTTTCGTTGATATAAATGTTATAATTATTTAAATCGAATAGAGCAGGGCCGCAGCTTAAAATAGATTGAGAATAATAATAATAGTAATGAAGAGGAAGAAAAGAAAGAATGACACAACGATTTTACGTGGAAAACCCCTAAATAGATTAGGGTAAAAACCACGGGCAATGATAGAAGAACTTTATTATAAAAATAAGAGTTACAACCTTCTCTCTTACAAAGTACAACAAACTTTTCTACAAACGAGAAACACTCTCTATTTTTATCTCACAACCGTACTCATAAACTTGGGCTCCAAGCAAAAATTTATGGTCACAATTTTGCCACATTTTTTCCTTTTGTGACAAGTAAATCAAATGGCTTTAGTTTTGCCACATCTTGCCTTTGGAGAAAGTGCAAAGAAATATCTAGATTTTTATTTGACATCAAAGTGTGTAGTTGGTTCTAGGCTTTTCCATTTTTTTTATTTTTAACAATAAAAGTGTCACAAGATTTTAGGGTACGTTTTGGGTCACATTTTACAATAAGATATCAAGGTAAATACAAAAAACCATATCGAGAAGTTGAACATCCAACTTAAAATCCAAAAAGGAAAGTCTTGCATATTGGAAGGATTATCTCATTATCTGGCTTCACAATAAAGAAAAACTCGCATATGGAGACACATCAACAATTTTGGCACGGAGGGAAGGGGAAGGGGAGATAGATTCCAATCCGACACTAGGTGGTGGAAAGGTTGGAGAAGACCTGCAAGGGAGACAAAGGAAGAGATGGAGAAAGGAAGTCAATACGTAGAGGATCACGATCTCCCAAGGGAGACAAAAAGGCGTCGCTACGCCATGGACGAACGCTTGAGAGGGCCGAGCTCTTTGCAGAGTGAAAAAGGCCGAATAGAGTAAGACAGATCGCACAAGTTTTAGAGAGCATACATGCCTAAGCCAAGAAGATGGCTTAGAAGAAGAAACCAATGGAAGAAAGTGCATCAATTTGGAAAACTCTCACATTGCTCTACGCCAATGGGAACAAAGGTCAACACCGATGTTGAGGAGGGCTGTTTGAATGCACACCAAACGATCTAATAAACCGGTTTCGCAGTTTCTCACACGACTTTCCCCATATGCTGATTAAGCATTCGACATTCGACCAACACCATAGTCGAGGAGAAATTACAATAGCATTAGAGATGTCCATTTTTCTCGTGGGGACGGTGAACCCCCGTTCAGGCGGGGAATGAGGGAGTGAGCGAGGAGGAAAAGTTTTCCGCAAGCTAAACGGAGACGGGGACAGTGACCAAGAATGTATTCCCGATCCCCATTTCCTCGGCCCTCGCCCCGTTTATATTTTGTAGAAAAATAATTACTTTTTGTTCTCTTTTATACAAATTTAATCTTTATGCATCTAAGATAATTCAAACACACCGATATCAAAAAAAAAAAAAAAAAAAGAAAAAAAGAAACAGATATGGTTCTGTGGGGCTAATGGAGTCCAGGACTCTATTGGGGAAACTTAGATATCAAGGACAACTTGGCTTAAAACAGATCTCATAAAAAAATTGATTCACATTTAGTAGAAGTTGACTATGTTCAACACCATTCAACAATAACTTCCTCAGGCAGCGGATGCAAACCTCATTTCAGAAACTTTCCCTATTATTTGTCATCGCTATTTCTGATCAAAATCACAATTGGCGAAATAATACAGTATCGCTTTCTGTATATATACAGTAGAGAATAGACAGTCTCTACAATGTATGACTTGTAATTATACGTCTTTAACAAATTAATGTTTAAGCAACATGGCTTCCATCTTCCTAGTCTTGGCTGCCTTCTTTAGCTTCTCCAACGCCACCAGTCCAACTTGTCGTACTCTTTCTCTGGACAACCCTATGCTGAAACACACAGCACACACTTCATTTTGTCAGCTAACTTACAACAACATTAGCATTTTGCTCAGGCAAGTTTTTTCCACTTACCGTTTGCTTATTTCCTCCCATGTCAGACTTTCGTTATCCAGACCGTGGTAAAGGCGTATGATCTCTCTTTCTCGGTCCCCAAGTGTCATGTTTATGAGTTCATTAACTTCAGCCTGCCAATATTTTCAATTTATTTGTGCATGAAATTAACAAAAGTTACAATAAGTGACCGAAAGATCCGATGAAAGAAGGATGACAAGAAACTGTTCCAATATGTTAGGAGGGAGGCCTAACTACATACATATGTTTTAATATCAATGATTGTCTAGGTCAGTTTACATGCATTTTGACTATTCTTATTGAACATTACCTAACCCTACTATATTTGGATGTCGACAAAACTCGTAGAAATTAGTTCTTCTCTCGACCACTTAGTCATTTCATGATGGTTGAGGGAGGTGTAACTATAATTACGAAAGAGGATAGAACTCTCTCACCAATTCACCTAGACATCTATGAATACATAAAAAGATTTGCATGATATAGTTTTTCATCTCATCTAGTTAAAAAAATTAACTGTTTGTTTTTCTTCTCATCTTATACTTGTGAAAATGGTATAGTTTTTTCATTCTCACACTTGACAGTTAACCTATAATTTTACCTTCAGAATCCAAGTGTCTGTTCCATGCCACGGGTTGTTCTCAAGGCGGTTATCTGCAATATACTGAAGAAACAAAATGTTAACAGAAGAATCGAGAAGAGTGAAACGTTCTGAAAATCATGCAAGGGTTGCAGAAACTGAGTTGCTATTCAAGGCTTACACTATGATGAGTTTCGCCAGGAAGTCCATTTAATGATGGGAATGCTTCTCGGTCTAGCGAGAACACCTTGCTGATTGCCTAAAAGAGACGAGAGGTTGGATCGATTATAAAAAACGAAATGAGATGCTCATTACGAAAGAGTAGAGTGAATTGGATAATTAGAAGTTTAAAATACCTCTGTGGCGTTCTTGACTTTCTTTTTGGACATGTTGAGGGATTCTGCAATCCTCTGAGATAGATGAAGAATGTTAAAGCAATCAGAAAGTTCATCTTAACTTGTAAATGAACTTGCTTGTTTGAAATCTCAAAAAACATCTGATGTAAGGTTGCTTTAAGTTATAAAACAATATGTAAGAGTAATATGACTGCAAATATTTTACTTACATCAAGTGATGGAGTGATGCCTTTCTCTTGCAGTCTAACTTTGGCGTTGCGAATCAATCCCAATCTTTCATGCAAATGAGTTGGTAATCTCAGCGTTCTTGAATTCTCAACTAATGCTCTTGATACACCCTGTGCATGGAAGAATACACAACTTCTATCAGTGCTTGCTGTTACACAATATACAAGGAGGAAATTGAGTTATTTGGGAATATGAAGTATTTGTCTGGGGATTGATATTTTAGTAAGGAGAGGTTGGAAAAACTTTTTTTGAAATTTGTGTTTAGGAGAGAAGATGTATATTTTAGATGAAATTCGGTAAAATATTTGATTTGAAGTTTGATGGGGATGTTGGAGAGAAGTTGAGGAGAGGTAGAGGAGGAGTTGGGGAGAACTTGTGATGGACTAAAAACAAACAAAAAATTTAACATCTCCTCTTCCTCTCATCTACCTCTCTCTCAAATCCAAACACGCCTCAAGGATATGCAAAATGAAAATAGGTAT
Organism: Cyclanthera cordifolia; assembly: GCA_037832605.1. Classification (NCBI taxonomy): domain Eukaryota; kingdom Viridiplantae; phylum Streptophyta; class Magnoliopsida; order Cucurbitales; family Cucurbitaceae; genus Cyclanthera; species Cyclanthera cordifolia. Next base: position 3,301,353 of record JBBMEG010000004.1, read on the forward strand.
CAAAGTAAACCAAAAAACACATGAGGTCTAAAAGTGAGTATTATTGAAATGTCTGGAATAAAAATATTCGATTTTAAAACATATGACCAAATTGAAGCTATACTTCAAACTTAGGGACAAAAAATGAGAAAAGTGTTCAATTTTGAAACGTAGGGATCAAAAGTGAGCATTATTAAAATGTCAGAGATAAAATGTTCATTTTTTAAACATAGAGACTAAATTGAAACTAGACTTCAAACCTAGGGTAAAAAATAGCAAACTTCGAAACCAAACATAAACAAAGTTCAAATTTTGAAGATAAAAAAATGTGTTCAACCCCTTCATCTCTCATTCTTTTTCTCCTCCAAATGTTCATGATACGCAGTGAGCTTGTATAATCTTCTGTAAAAGATAGTCTTTTTGATTCAATGGTAGAAAGAATTTATATCCTCACCTGTCGTATCCACCAATAAACATACGTTGAGATTTTGAATCCCTTTGAGGAATCAAACTTCTCAATCCCACGGAGAAGTCCAATCAAGCCACCCTACATTAAACATAAACAAACATTTCATATTAGCAGCAATCTAATAAGCTTTAGAGTTAGCTCTAGGAACTGTCATAAGCTCTTTACCTGAACTAAATCGGCCATTTCAGCCCCCATGTTATCGTATCTTTGCGCAATAGACATTACCAAACGAACATTGCTCATCGCTAGCTTCTCTCTTGCCAATGAACACTCCATTACTCTTGACCGTAACTCGGCGCGCGAAATCTTAAGCGATATTGCTAGTTGATCTTCAGAGGGCTCACATCCTAGCCTTTCCTTCAGTCTGGGAGTTTACAGATGTTAGTGAGACAGAAAAGTACACTATGAAGTTCATGATATCATATTACTGCAGCAGAAGTTTTGGCATTGGTGTCATAGAATGGCATAAACTTGTGATAGTTTCCTTTTTCACACCAGTCAGGTTATTAGGATTAAAAAGAAGAATGACAGGGAAACAAAAGGGCATGCATAAATGATACTATCTACTATTCTAATATAAGTCACTGAGGGGTGGCGCAGTGATCGAAGACTTGAGTTTTGAAAGCGTGCTTTCCTGAAAATCTCAAGTTCAAGACTCATATGTGACATTTATTTGTAGACACCTCTCGTGTCTTTAGTCCTCTGATCAGTTGAGGGATGGGCCAATGATACCTCTAGGTTTAGAGGAAGTGTAAAGCTCCAAGTTCTCGGGTCATGGAAAAAAATACTATATATTACTGATGAATTATGTAAATCACCAATCAACCTAAAAGTTTAAACTCGTAAGTTAGGGTATATTTAATTATATCAATTAACATTTCCCATCACTCGTTGACTTAGAAATTTATAAAATGTCCTACAAGTTGAATTCATTTTAAATGAGGTTGATAAATGACATGGTAGAGATTCGAACTTAAGACCTCCTGCACTTATACCATGTGAATTATGTAAATCATCAATCAACCTAAAAGCTTAAGCTAGTCGGTTGGGGTAAATTTAGTTATATCAACTAACAACAACTTTATTGTAAATTTTAATCATAGCTTGTAATTCATGACAAACTGAACAAGAGAAGCCTGCGGTAACCTGGTTTTACGCTCCTCCAATGCGAGACCAACTTTAATTTTCATAGAAAGGCGAACAACTTCGGCATGAGAAAGTAACTCTTCACTTACTAAACCTTTCACATAGCCCTTCAAGCGATTTTGGAGTAGCTCGGGACTGATGGTAGGTTTTAACTGCCTACTGATTTTTGGTTGGGTCATCAAAACATGTTTGCTCTGTATTTTCCTCTTACAGCTCATTCTCCTTTGCCGTGCAGACACACCGGAACAAGTGACAGGTACTTTCTTCTTCCTTTTTCCATCGGTCGACGCAATTTGTTCAAAAGATAGATTCCATTGCTTCTCCAGCATAGACTTTTGCAGCAAAAGAAGAGCATCCACAGTACATTTAAGATCAGTTTCTTCATCTTCCCATATGGTAGTGTTATGAAGCCATGGCTCTGCAGTAGGAGAAGAAGAGGGAGTATCTACATGTTCCTTCACAGCTTTGATGCATTGCGTGTGCCGATTCGACGACGGAGAGCTCGGTGAAAAGTTAGCCGAACTCTTTGCTATTACCACACTCGAAACTTGGCTTTGTCCCAACCTGTGGTCATTGCCATACAAAACCTTTTCTGTGAAATCAGAATAATAGGATGAAGAATTCAACAGCCTCTTTGCTGCACCAAGCCCAATTATAGCAGCTGTTGCCATCATAGGGCTTCTCTTCTTGTAAACAAAAGTCTTATCATCACAAGTTCAACATAAAACCCATTACACCAAATCAAACTTCAAATCTATTCACTTCACCAGCAACAATGAATCAGTGACTTCAAATATTTACCTCAAAATTCTTTCCCCAGAATCACAAACATCCCTAAATTCATCAAATAGAGTAAAAAGGGTATTAAATTCCCACCTGAAATCAACGAACAACCCAAGGAAACAAAACTCAATAAGAACGTAATCACGAGGTTACCGATTCGAATCCCGTTTTCCAAATGTTGTCGAATCATCAAAAAAAAATAAGAACATAACAAAATTAGTCGATAAAAACGAGGTTCAAAATGAATTGTTCAACAATTTTCAAACCCAAAGATCAGTTAATAGTTACATCAACTCAACGACTGAATGAACACATGGAAACAAGAAAAATTTGCAGAACCCAGAAACAGAAACGAAGGAAAACTTTGCAGAAACCAACAATTAATCAGTGAATGAAACATGGAAGAGAGGTTTAAAAGAAGTACCTGGAATGGAGAAAATGGCGATGAATACAATGGAAGACAATGGTGATGAATATCAACGATTTTTTTATGGGAAAATGATGCAAAATTGTGGTGGGGTTAATTCAAAATTTAATTGAAAGAAATTGAGAGAAAAAAGGATTGTAAGAATGTTGGAAAAATGAAAGATAATGGAAAAAAATGAGAGGAAAATGTTTTAGCATTGGAGATATGGGAAGCTGAGATGCTATTGGTTGGAATTAGATATTGGGTCCCACTTTGAGTGGTTTGTAAACTTTTGAACAAATTTTCACTTTTTTTTTTTTTTTTTTTTTTTTTTGAAACATTTCTTTAAATATTTTTCCTTTTTGTTGTAAAAGACAATATGATTTGGTGAAGTTAGCTGAACCACACACACATAAAATTTAAACCAAATTGAACCACACAACTAACTGAACTATACTTAAAAAAAAAAAAAAATAAAATAAAATAAATCTATGTAGGCTATAAAACAGTTACACATGTACACATCTCTCAAGTTCTTTTTTCCTTTTCCTCTGTTTTTCTTCTCTTTTCTTTTAAATGTTTAACTATATGAAATAATGTCTAAATGAGTATTAGATAATTTTGTAGGAAAATTAATTAAGAGAAGAATTAACATTGTTTCTGATTTGAAGATCAATTCTTAAGTTTGAAGAAGACATCAATCTTCAACGGCTTACTAATCCCAATTTGACATGGTAAATCTTAATTGCTTGTATTCTTCCAAATCAATAATCAACCTTACAATTTCCATTTGTATCTGAGAAAATATTTCTTTTGTTTGTTTAAATCCCTTCGCCACCAACCTTGTTGTGTATTTGTCAATTTCTTTGGAAAGATCAGACATTATAAATGTATTATTTTCTCGATTGTCATCAAATCTTTGCTCATCGCATTTTTCCATTTGGGATTTTGAATGGCATATTGAAGTTCAATTGATTACAAATCAAAAGCAAAGTGGACTATTTCTCCATCATCATTAACTTTATCCTGATTAACCTCGTAATCTTGATGTACAGATTGCTGCAGCTCCTTCCTAACCTTTCATAGTAGTTGCAATTGGAACATCAACTTCAGATTGAACTGTAAATCTTCTGGTACATCTACATCCTCATTAAAAGCGTATATATAATCTTTTTTGAATCTGTGTCATCTGTTGTATTCCATTGTCATACCCCATCTTCTAGAAATGTAACCTTACTATCACTTTCTTTTCATTGCTTGCTTATATCCAATAAAAACTGTTTCACTGCCTTATCATTCAACTTGGATCTTGTTACCTTAGGGACATCAGCATATGCAATTGATCAAAAAAGTAGGAGTTTTGTTAGGAAAACTAGTGATCTATTTAATAGATATACAACACATGATATAGTTTCGGCCAAAAAATAGTTTGGTTTTGCTTTAAGCATGCTCTTATCATGATTGTTCTATTTTTCTCTCAGCCACTCCATTATGTTGAGGGGTGTAGGAAAAAGTAATGTTATGTTGCAACCCGAGTTCATCACAATGACGGTTGAAATCATTGGATTTGTATTCACCTCCTCCATCACTACGCATAATCTTGGTTAATTTGTCACTCCATTTTTCAACAAATACTTTAAATATTTTAAACCAATAGAATACTCGTCTTTGCTCTTCGACAAATAAATCCAAGTGTTTTTGTTTTTGAAAAATCATCAATAAATGTTATTAAAGCATATTATTTAATTTTGTAACATTGTTTTGGTAGTCAACCGAGTTACAATGACGTAATTTAATTTAACAATTATAAATTCCAATAGTAAAATTCTCACCAAAATGGTCAATGACGCATTGATTTTATTGTTTGGAGGAATATGAATTCAATCCTCACGAGTTCAATCTTGGAAATCGGTATTTAAGTCTCATTTATTTGAGAGCAATTATTCTGCATACATATCATATAAATATCGTAAAAGTGGAGGAATTGCATTATTTATCTACGTTAACTATCAGAGTTAGCCTAGCGACAAAAGAAGGTTTGGTACGTATAAACTAACTCAAACACACATGAATATTTCTCATAAAACTTATACAACTTTAAAATTAGTTGATTTGCTTCGAGAGAGATATATATATATATATATATATATATATATATGTTGTCAACTGACTTTTAGTAACTCAGTGGCTAGATAAAGTATTGTACTCTCTAAACAGTTTGACTCGTTTATCAGATGAATTGTCAAACAAACTTAAATTAGTAATAACAAAACAAAATTATCAGCCAATTTCAAATATATGCCTATTAATGGCCTTACGTTTTGAGGGCATAAACGGTTAACTGTTAAAAATGCAATAACAAAAAAAAAAAAAAAAAATCCAAGTAAAAACCATAACCAGCTTAATGTCAAACACATCGACCAATAAGCAAAGATGAATATCAAACACAAGAACATTCAAGAACACATACCAGCAATAATGGCAGGTGCTATATAATTCCTTCATTGTTGCTCTATCACTCCAAGGGGTTAGTTTTGCATCGGCTGGGACAGGGTTCGACGATCGGACTGCGGGCGATATCGAGCGTCGTTCTTGTGATGAAACAAATTGATCTTTTCAAGAACTACACTGAAAGGCTTCAGAGGATTGTGGGTGTGGATGAACTATTTTTTGATTGGTGTTTTAGAGGAAATAAGTTATCAAATGTTTTAAATTTGAGATTTGTGTTTAAGAGTGAACGAGTTTATCTTAAGTGAAACTTGATTAAAAAAAATTGTTAGAGA
>JBBMEG010000004.1:3307018-3329345 GCA_037832605.1 Cyclanthera cordifolia
TCGTAGTCGGCAGCGTATATTTTTTTTCCTTTCAAACAACGCATAATTATTTCCAAACTTTAACTAATAATGTTTTTAATACCATTCATTTTTTTAAACAGATTTTTCAGCAAAAAAAAAAAAAAAAAAAAAAAAAAACCATGGAAAAATTTCTCAAAATAATTTTTATATATGGGAAAAATTGGGTGTTTATATACTTTTGGGTGTTAAAATTTTATTTTAACAGATTAACTAAAATACTTTTGTTTCAATCAGTTCAACCGATAGCTTCCATCAATTCAATTAATAACATTGAATTAGCGGTTTTATTTCAATTCATAACCTTAAATCAGTTATTCAGCCGATAGTTTTCAATCAATAGTTCAACTGCTATATTCAATCAGTTCAGTAATAGGCAATCAACACACTAAGTCTTCAATCAATTTGTCGAAAAGATGGGTAAAATTGAATTTTTTTTGTGCCAATTACTCTGTTCTGTAGGAATTATTTTTTAAAAAATGTTATAATTAAAATAGATGAATAAAAAGTTGTTCTTCAAAGTTTTTTTTTTTTTTTTAATTAATCATTTTTTTTTTTTGAATTTTATTTAAGTTCAATCATTTTGTAAGTGCAAAATGGGCTGAATCAGTTAAAATAAAATTTTATTCTAAGTTCGACAAATATTATTGTTATATTTAGAAAAACTCTTGGTTGCATAATAATTATTTCTTATTAAATATTTTATGAAATTTAGCTCAAATATGAGTCAAAAATTTGAATTTGTATTTTCAAATATTAACGTTGCATTAATTTTTTTTTTTGTACAGTACTAAAATAAAAGTTAAATCTAAAATCTTAATAAATTTAAAAATATTTTTTGACATGCGAGAATTCAGCACAAATAAAATTAAAATTCAAATGATTTTATTATTATTATTATTGTTTTTAATTTATAGCGGTATATAGTGAAAATCCATCAATTATATCAGAATGTATTATCAATTATGAAACATTTTTTTTAAAAAAATAAATAGTATTACTTTCCAACCCATTACGCAAAACAAACTTTTTTTTAGTTTAATAATATTTAAACTATGAATTCAATTTTTTTTAAATTTAATAATATTTGATGTTGCAAGTATAAATCTATGAACATAAACGTATATGAACATAAACATATATTTAAGATCGATTGAACTAATAAATAAAAACAATTTTAGAATTAAGATTGAATTGATATTAATGAAAAATATACTTCAAAATAACATAATTTTGACATTATACTTAATTCTTTATTAAGTGATATTATACTTAATTTTAATGTGTGAGGTGATAAAATAATTAATTATATAAAACAATGTTAGACATGTTTGGATTGAGATTTTAAGAGTATTTATAATTAATATAAGATTTATTTTAAGTATTTAAAATTAATGATTGCAGTAAATAATTAATTTATTTTGAATATTTAGAAAGAATGATTGTCTTCAAAAGCTTGTTTAGGTGTAAACTTTAAAAGTATTTAGAATTATTGTCAAAAAAAAAAAAAAAAATCTATTTTGAGTATTTAGAAGTAATGATTACTGTCAAAAAACTTGTTTTGATGTAATTTTTAAGAGTATTTAAAATTAATATTTATAATGAGAAATTATTATAAATTTTAAAAAATAATGATTGCAATCAAAAGTTCATTAAATATATTTTTTTAAGAAAATTTAGTTAATATTAATTTGAAATACTAGTTCAAAATCTCAAACTAAATCTTGTTAGTCAACTAAACTAATTATAATATATTCAAGAATTCATTATTTTAGTTATAACATAAATTTAATTTTTACTAGATAAAAAAAAGATATAAAGTGATTAAAAGAACATACTAAATTAATTCGATCATTAATTATAATATATAAAAAGTGTTTAATTTCAAAGTATATAAACCAAAAAAACGATTATTTTTTTTCCTAGATATTAATAGCCGGTTAGCTCAAACAAATTAAATTAATAATATCTATTTTTCCTCTTATAAATATGATTGCTCTTTGGTCTTATTTTCCCCATGGCTCTGTTCGTTTTCATCCTGGCTGTAGATTCGGTGCTCCGGCAGCCGTAGCATGGAAGAATCTGTAAAGCTCAGGAGGGATAGCGCCGTCATCGGAAATAAAATATCACCGGAATATTCATTTTTTCCGCCGCCGCCGCTTTTCGGCGCTATCCATCCTGAGTTTCCTGGTTTCTTCTTGCTTAATTTTTCTCCCAATAAATTAATATCTTGGTTTTTCCCAGGTATTATAATTTAATTTCCCGTTTTTAATTTCCTCCCTTTTTCTTTTCTTTTCTCTTTGTTTTTTCCATGGCTCTACAAAAATAGAATATATATATATATATATATTTTTTTTTATTATTTTTTTTTTTAACCACGAATATTCTAATTTCCACCATGTTAATGAGGATACAGAGTGGAAAAAAAAAATTATTATTATTATTTTCATTTTTCATTTATGTTCTTCATGCTTTAGCTTGGAAATTAATATCTGCAAGCCATTTTTTCAGGTTTATGTTTATATAACTGTTTATTAGTTAATCTTTGGTGTAAAAGATGAAATGATGATGACTAAGAAAAGCTGAGTGTCAAAAAATGGCAAGAAAGTGGGGGTTTTTTTTTTTTTTTTTTTTTTTTAATTTTAATTATATAAAAAAGAAATAAAAAGGTGGAATAAGGGTTTGTTTATATGAGGGCAAGAAGAGTGGGGGAAGATTTTGTTGTTTGCCATTAGATGACACGTGTACGGTCAGATAGTAAGGAGAAAAATGAAGAGGGATTGATATTCGCTCGATCCCAACTTTAGGGCACAAAATGCCTACATGCAATTGGACATACGAACACAAATTTTGCAGTAAAATAAGAAAAAAAAAATAAAAAAAAAATAAAAAATCCTTTTTTTATTTGATTTTTATCCTAATCTAAAAAATACATTAAATTAACCAGTTCAATTATGGATTAGAATTGTAATTTTATAACTATAATTAATTTAATAACTACAAAATTTTTGATTTTATTGCCCAAACCCTTTTTTATACTACAAAAATAAATTTGGTTCGCCTTTGAAAGTATGTCTTTTTGTTTAGAGTATTTGAATATGATGTTAAAATTTGTTTACTGAAATTTGTTGGCTTAAATAATTAGCGTTGAAAAGGATTAAAAGATAAATAAATAAACAAAAGAGGGTTGCATGTTTATTTGCCATTTTTTTAAGGACGTTAGCAAAAAAAAAATGCAAGAACGAAAAACGTTGTTAAATTTTTTTTGGTAAATTATAAATTTTTTTGTTTGTATACTTCCAAAAAAAAAAAGTTAGAATTTATTTTGTATGATTTTGATAAAATCTAAAAGCGTACATCGTAAGATAATTAAGTACATAAATATTTTTTTGATATATGAAACTACTTGTTTGAAGATTTAGTAGTAGTTATGTAATTAATTACAGCTTTATTTGGGGATTGATGTTAGCAGTCGAGTGATTGGATAGTTTGATTGAGTGTTTGATGACTGATTAAGAGTGATTATTTACTTCCGTAGTTAATCATTCATCTCTACCAAAAATAAATATAGCCTTAGGGATTAAATTCACGTTTTTCAAATTATAAAACTAAGTTGTTGTTTCTCAAAATCATGAACACTGAAGTTTAGATTTTTAGATCGTAGAAATTAAATTTTATACTTATTCAAATCAGTAATTTATAATTTACTCAATATTTTTTTTACACTCAATAATATTCGAAGGTGAGGAAAACCACAGCAATTGTTGGGATTTTTTTTTCTTTTTTTTTATTTCTTTTTTTGTTAGTGGAAAAGTATACTTCTAAATTTGTTAATGCTAGTTTAATTATGTACTAAAAAAAAAAAGAAAGAAATATAGTGGAACTAGGTTGATTTTATTATATGATAAATAAATAAATAAATATATACGTATATATTTTAATTCATATCAATTAAGAATAAAATATTTGTCTAAAAAAAAATTAAGAATAAAATATTCAAACTATAACTTTTTTTTTTTATTATGATTATACTCTTATTAATTAATGTTTTTGTTCTTAATTACTCAATCATAAATTGTCGTTACTCGTTTTTTATATAACAACCCACAAATGGTTAAGTAATGCCTTTTTAAGGATAAGTGAATAAATAATTAAAGATAATCAATATTATATGTTTTCATTAATATAATCGTAGAAATCAACAAAGTTTTTTTTTTTCTTTTTAAGGTAAAAGCAATTGGAGATAAGAGATTCGAACCCCGTAACCTCATGATCTTTCGACGTTCGATGATGTCGTTCTGTTGGCAATGAACATAGTTGTTTAATTGGCGTTTGAGTAAATATAAAAAAAAGATTGTCATAAATTTGAATATTTAAAAACTTAATATTATATACTAAAAAGGGGTTGTATGTATTGTAGCATGTTTGATTTAATTTTGGGATTTTACATGTAATTATGAAAATTCATGAATAGCATGTACTCAAAAAAAAAAAAAAAAGAAAAAGAAAAAAAAGAAAATAACATTTTTTCAAAATCGTTAAAATGATCAAAATATTCACACTTAAATAAAATTTCAGTTGATAGTCTTCAAGCAATTTATAGACTTTAATCAATTCAACTAATAGATTTTATCAATATAGTTGATAGATTCAATATTGAGTTCAACGTGGATTGAACCGGGAGCGAAATTGAAAAATTAAAAAATTCACCAAAATTTATTATACATGTAATAGTTTACAAAAAAAAAATGCTATAATTAAAATGCAATGCCCAAAAATTGTTATAAGAGGTAGAATTGAGATTTTACATGTATAGCTGCAAATCAATCAAAGAAATTCATGATGAATAACAATTTTTTAAGTTAATTACATATGTAGCAAAAAATTGAAATGAGTCTCATAAAATGATCAAAATTCACATGATTAATAAATTCAGCTGATATATTCAATCAATGCCAAAATTAGAAAAAAAAAGTCTATCAAAATTTACTATATATTTAAAATTTTACAAAAAGTGCTATAATTAAAATACAATGTCAAATATTAAATTCTATTTCATTTGGGCTTGTCTTTTAAATATTTCATAGGTATGGTAAAATATGTTTGATAATAATTGAGTTGAACACGTCACGTATTGACATACACGTTGGTTTGAAATCATGAATATTCGTTTTGGCTCTTAAAGAGAAACTTTTTCGGAACTCGAGAGAATCGCTCATTTTTACCACGATGATGTTGCTTAAGAAACTCCCTTCTATCGCGATCTAAACGTAAGGGAGGACTTCTCAAGATCAATAAGTACGAATAATCTCTTTGATGGACGCACAATAATCCTTCTAAAGCAAATATATTGATCAAGATCAAACTTGTAATTTTTAAATTTCACGCTTTATTATATCAAACAACCAAATCTAACCGTTTTAAAAAGAAAGCATGATTTTTTAGGATAGACACAACTTGACTAGTTGAAAGTTAAAATAAATAATTACAAAAATTTTGAATAAATAATTAAAAATGTTAAGATAAATAAATAAATATATATTAAAAATGAAAGGAAAAATGTATTAATTGTGGAAAACAAACATGGATGGTTATATAAATCGAAGGTATAATTACTAACTACAACATAATTTAGATGACCTTACGTATAAATAGAACAACTAAAGTTTTTAAACTTTATTTACAAAACAAATTTATCTTCTGCTAACAATTTCGAGATTAAAGGTTCGATTTTTTATTCTGAATATGATATAAAATTTCCGTTTTGTCAAACTACGTACCATCGATATTGTTATGATTTGAGACGAAACCTTGAAATTTATAATATAGGTAAGTAAATCTAAAAAACTTAGTTTAAGAGCGCGTGTGCGCGGGCGTGTATGTGCGTGTGTTGATTTCCCCAACGTTGGTTAGGTTTTTCTTGGTATTAATGTTTATATTCTGGACGAGGAGGTTAGTTAGTCGATGGGATTTGAACATTTTTTATTAGAATTAATCTCTCCTTTGTATTGCTTTGATAGAGTCCCGCACCTTAGTAGACCATAGTGTCCACATGTTTATAATCCTCAAAACGTTTCAAAAGTCGATCAAATTAATTATTCGATTCGATTGATGTTTGTGTCCCATCGATTAGGTTATGTGAAACCTAAGTTAGTATGTGTCATGGTTCAATTTGTTCATCTTATATATTATTGTTTCTCTCCTATGATTTACTACTTGATGGTTTTGGTGGCGGTGTTTTTATTGGGGTATGTTTGGTTTCGTGGGAAGGGTTTGGAAAGAAAGAGAAGTGGTTCATTTTCAATATTTGGCCAACCAATTTCTATCGTATCAATCACTAATTTATTTATTTTTTTTTCTTCATTTATCTCTTTATTTTCCTTACAGGCATAACCAAACATGTCCTTAGGAATTTGTTCTCTCATATTGATGGATTTGTAATGGAAATAATATCCTCGTTTAGTTTAAGGTACTTATCTATTTTTCATAATAAAATATAATAATAATAAAGGGTAAATTGCATATATATTTAGTTCCTATGATTTAGAGAAAGATAGAGTTTAGTCCTATAATTTAGAGACATATAAAATTTAATTCCTATAATTTGGAGAAATATATAGAATTAAGTCCATATGATTTGAAAAAAATAAAATAAAATTTAGTCACTATGATTTGATAAAACTTAAAAAATAGTTCATGTTATTCGTAAATCGTAAACAAATTAAGTACGTAGATGTGTGATGTATGAATTATGTTTTTTTTTTCAATCAATTACTTATCTCACACTCTCATCATTAAACACAAAATAACTAACTTCTCTGCATATTTTAATCACCAACAATTACGAATGACTAACTATTTTTTAGATTTTATCATACATTCGAGACTAAATTGTATTTTTTTCAAATCATAAGGGATATGTTGATGCCAAAAAATGGTCAACTTGGATCAATGGTACAATTTGTTTACCGAGGACAAATTTGCCTACAAAACAACGAAAATTAGCTAGGCACATCGGTGTGGTGTGAACCACAGGGTCTTCGATTCCTAAGTCAGTAATATATTTTGAGAGAGTTTAGAGAGAGAGCTTTTAGAGCTTAGAGCAGCTTAGAGGTTGTTAGCATAGTTCAGCTTAACCCAACTTGGATTCAAATAGAGGATGACTTGACGTTTTATAACAGCCGGTAGTGTAACTGCTATAGCTCACTAAGGCCACTTAATGGTCAACCTTTTGTAATGACTGTCATTTAAGTAAGACATTAACACCAGCGTAACCCCTGACCATTACACTTGAGAGGTGTCACGGTCTTATCATGGGGGTTACTAGGACTCGGCCAACCTTTGCAGGTCGTCACCTCCATGGCCGACCCCTTAAGGGTGTGGACCTTCTGGGTGTAACTCCAGGGCGTTACCCTTTAGAGGTGCAACGACCTAGGATGTTACTTGAACTCTATCGGCTCTTAGAAGAGCCCTAACCTCCACAGTTTCCCCCTCTAAGGGGGTGTTCGCCTTGGACCGTCCCCTCAGGGATCGGCTTTAGACTCGGTTAATAATGAGCTTCATGGCTTGCCCCCTTAAGGGGATGTTCACCTTCGGTGTAACTCCTGGCCGTTATCGCCGGATCCAGTTGTCACTTGGACTTGGCCGGCTCTTAGGGGAGCCCTGACCTCCACGGCTTTCCTCCCTTAGGGGATGTTCGCCTTCGGCCGTCCCCTCAAGAATCGGTTTTGGACTTGGTTAATGATGAACTTCATTGCTTGCCCCCCCTTAAGAGAGGTGTTCAGTACCTTCGGTGTAACTCCTGGTCGTTATCGGCGGATTCAGTTGTCACTTGGACTCGGTCGGCTCTTAAGGGAGTCCTGACCTCCACGGCTTTCCCCATTAGGGGGTGTTCGCCTTAGACCGTCCCCTTAGGGATCAATTTTGGACTCGATTAATAATGACCTTCATGGCTTGCCCCCTTTAAGGGAGGTGTTCACCTTCGGCATAACTTCTGGTCGTTATCGGCGTATCCAGTTGTTACTTGGACTCGGTCGACTCCTAGGGAAGTCCTAACCTCCACGACTTTCTCCTTATGGGGTGTTCGCCTTCTTTGGCAGACCCCTAGGGGGTCAAAACCTTCCTTGGCCGACCCTTAGAGGGGCCGAACTTACTTAGCTGACCCGTGAGGTGTCCTGGCTGACTTTGGCTGACCCCTTGGGAGTCAAGGCCGAAAGGGCCGACCCCTGTTGGTCAAGGCCTTCCTTGGCCGACCCCCTGGGGGTTGTGGCCACCCTTTGGCTGACCCTTGGGGGTCGGCATGGGTTTGGCTGACCCCCGGGGTTTTCCAGCACCCTTTGGTCAACCCCCGGGGACTTCCGACATCCTTTGGCCGACCCCCAGGGTCTTTCGGTACCCGGGGACTCCCGACATCCTTTGGCTGACCCGGAGATTCCTCGCATTGCCTAAGTATTCCGAGATATTTTAGCCTATAACAGAATAAATTGTAGATTTTTTCAAATCATAAAAACTAAAGTCTAGATTTTTAAATTATAGAGACTAAACTCTAATTTATTTATTTATTTTTAAAATAGGTAGACTAAATTCATAATTTATCCTAATAATAATAATAATTGGAATAATGAAAAGAAGAAAAATTGAAATTGGAAATTCGAAAAAAAAGAAAAGAAAAGAAAGAAAGATAGGTGGGTCCAGTGGACTGTGGAAAAGGAGACAGTGGCGGCTAAAATACAGCCGACTTGAAAAGCTAGTGCATTAAATTTGGGAGGCACATTCAATTTCTGCAACGCATCAGCCGCCTCCTTTTCAGGCCTACGGCTCCGGCTTATCGGCTCATTTATCAAACTTTAATGGGCCCATTTCCTTATTAATGGGCCTTCCGTCCTAATAATTAAAAAGAAAACTTAAATCTAGTCAAAAATAAATATAAATATAATCGCTTAAAAAAAAACAACCATATTAATATTAATGAGTACTATGATATATTTTTTTTACAATACAGTATTACAATATAGAATTAATGATTATATATGTAAATATTTTAAAACTTGATTACATCTATAATTAATTTTTGAGAATAGCACATTCATTACAATTTTTTTATATTCTTTTTTAGTACAGGTTTGATGTGAGAAGAAATGTTAAAGACAATGTTTAGTTTGCCAAATTATCATTTTATTAATCACTAATTTAATCAACTTCTTCTCTTTTATCCAGTCCTTTCTTCTCTTTTTCTCTCTCTTATAACCAAACATGTTCTTTTATCTATTATTAAGATATAACATATGATTTTTTTTTAAACCTTCCTAATTTAAGTGCATTTCTATTATTCTCTACCAAAGCAATAGTTCATCGATATTATTACATCTCTAATGATTAAGATAATGAATTCCAATTATTATAAAATATATATATATATATATTTATCAAAAAAATTATTCATATTCAGTCCAAATTTTTGGTACAATCTTAAAAAGTATATAGTTTTAAGAGGGTATATTCTCGCTCTTAAATGCTCACATTCACGCCCATTTAAAGCTAAGAAATAAAGAGGGAAAAATAGTGATTGGCTTTAGTTCAAAACAATGAATACTTTGTTTTAATAGGTTATGGGTAAGACATATACATTACCAAACAAATTAAAAAAACCCTGCTTAGATTCAATCTAAAATTTTGTAGTCAAAACGAGCATAACTCAACTGTAATTAGAGATGTATTAACATTGGTTTTATTCGTTCGAATTACTCCTCCCAATATTGGTTGTAACCACAAAAAATCTAAAATTTTGTATTAATAGCTTTTGAAATATATGTATATCTCAAAAGACGATTGTGATTAGAATGTCATCTACATATTCTAGTTTGTTATGATGACCTCTTTCACTTAAACATATCAAAGTTTTATGATCTATTAGCCTTTTCAAGCATAGATCCACAGTATATCCTCTTGTATGTAAAATCTATTCAAGTTTACATGTATGATACGATATTATTTACTGTCATCTAAGTCTTCGTTCGTAATTGTGATTTTTTTTTTTTTTTGTTACTATCATCATTTATTTGTTGTTTGAAAATTAATATATTTTCGGAATTCAAAATAATGACAATATTTTAATATCATTTTTATTAGATTGTATAAATATTTTTCTCAAAATTAATTAATTGCAAAAAAACATAATCCATCTTCTTCTTTTCTTTTCTTTTTTTCAGTACACTCCATCTATTTTATTAATGCTAGAAAATCTCAAATTTATGGGAGTTATTATATTAGTTTGGGTTTAATTATTCATGTCAAAATTTCTAGTTAATTGAATCCATATGTAATCTATCTATTAAAAAAAAAAAAAATGTATTACACTTTTTTTTTTCTCTTTTTAACTTCAATATAATTGGAGAAAATGGAGTTCTCTTGATGATGACTAATGTTCCTAAACTCATAGTTCTAACATTTAAATAGTGTCAACTTTTTGATACATATCTTATACATATTTGTCATCATTATGTAATATATAAAAATTGATGATTTTATTAATAGGAGAAAAATGATATAAATGAGTGATAATAATTATATATGTAATATATAAAAATTGATGATTTTATTAATGGGAGAAAAATGATATAAACGAGTGATAATTATATATTATTACTTTCGTGTAAGAAGTAAAGATAAGTGATAACTCTTGAATTATACTTTAAAAAAATCTTAAAATTTCTATAGAGATTTGAACTCATACCCACCTGGTCACAACTAATATTTTAGGGCCACAATACATATAAATACATATAAATAGTTTAAATATGTAATTGTTATAAATATAATAGTTTAGAGGTGGTTTGTGCAATTTTCTCAAAATTTTATATTAAATGATGTGATATTTATAAGAATTAATTTAAATCCTCATTTGTGGAGGAATTAAAATATATCCTTTAGGGTTTGAAGAGTATTTGGAAGTCACAGTCAACCGTTGTTATGAAAATAAATATGGATGTTGCAATTAATCAAAGTGGAGAAGTTTGTGGTATTGGTGTGGTTGTTAGAAATTTGAGGGGAGGTGTTATTTTCCTCTTATAGAGTAATTATGGTATTATTGGATGCATAGTTGTTGAGGTTATTGCGATTGGTGATGGCATTAATTCCCTTTTGGAGTTGGGGTTTTTTGCAAGTTGAGATGGAAACTGATGTTTCTTAAGTTGCAAGGTCCTTCAGCAGGTTTCAAGTGTGCATGTTTGAGGTGGATTTTATTGTGGACGATATTCATTGGCTAAAGTTTTTATGGTGCGGAAGAGATTCCAATAGCCTTGCATATAGCCTCGCAAAAATGGGTGCTATGGAGAATGTAAGCAAGCACTGGATGGAAGACATTCCTTGCGAGGCTCGGGATGTGTATCTTCTTGACTTGTCACGTATCTTACCCCCCTTGTGTTGGTGATGTAGATCCGATTTTCTAATTTTTAGAGTAAATTGTAAATTTAATCTCTATGGATTCAAAATATAAACTTTAGTCCTCATGATTTGAACAAATCTACAATTTAATCCCTATGGTTTGAAAAATTATAACTTAACTCCTAAGATTTGATAAAATCTAAAAAATAGTTTGTTGTTCGTAATTGTTGGTGAATAAAATACGTAGAAGTTAATTATTTTTGTTTTTAATGTGAGAGTGTGACATACGTAATTAATTAGAAAAAAACATAATTCATACAACATATTTACATATTTAATTCGCCTACGATTTATGAATATCATAAATTATTTTTTAGATTTTATAAAATCATAGAGACTAATTATATTTTTTTAAATTATAGGGATTAAATTCTATTTTTTTTTTCAAATTATTGAGATTCAGAGAGAAAAATCTAGAGAGAAAAGAAGAGAGAAGGGGGCGTTTACCATGAATATGAACATTGAACGAGAGAGAAAGAGTACTCAAGGCGCGTGACCCGGCGAGTAAGTGGGTAAAAGAACGCGAGTAACCCGGCCGTGAAATGGCCGTCCTTCACGCGCCGGGTTGGGCTGTTTAAATAACCCGGCGCACCAAACGCCGGGTTACAACCCATCCCGACCCGAAACGCCCCTCCAAACGCCCCCTATATTTCTCTAAACCATACCATTTTTTTTTAATTTAATGTACCTCCATATATATATATATATATATATATATTTTTTTTTTTTAATTTAACCATTTTTTTTTTCATTAAAAAAAAAAGAAAGAAAGAAAGAAGCGTATTCGAAGTAGAAATATAGTCGCCGGTTGTTGAGAACAGTAAACATCGGCCGGAAGTTCCACCCATTCATATCTCGTCATTGTTGCTGTTCTCCTTCTTCTTCAATTCTCAGGGTTTGTAAGCTTTTTCTCTGTCGTTTTTTTTTCTTCCAATTACGTACTTACTGTACATCGAATAGATGCCGTCGTCGGCAACAACGCTCTTAATCAACTTCGTAGGGCTTGAACACAGTGTTTTTCGAAACCTAGAATTTCTTCGATTTTGATCAATTTCAACTCTCATTACTCTTTAACCGTTTATATTTTGTTACTTCTGATGAGGATTCTCTACTATTAATCGATTCGCTTATTCATTCAATGATCTGTCTATGCGTTTGTAGGAAGCAATGGATGACGATGCTACTCGACGCATATCGAGCCGCACTCGGAAGGTTGCTCCTAAGATGGTTGCTGCCCTAGCGAGTAGCGACAACCGCACTCAGGTTTGTCGAATTAGGTTTTGCTTCTTTGTTGCGTTATTGGCGCTGTAATTGGTAGGTAGAAGTTTGGATTTTATATCTACGATGGACGTTTTAGTATTGGTTTTTCTGCTCTTTCAGGCAGCCCTTGCTCGTCTTGAGGCATTGGAAAATGACAATGCGGGAGTGGAATTGGTTGAGAATATTGAGGACGAGGATGCCTCTCTCGATGATGAAGATCAAGGTCAATAGGATGTTACAGTTACTCATTTGTTTTATTTTTTCCACCTTGGCCTTTCTGATTGGGTGTTTTCTTCAAGTTTTCTGCCAAATGTTATCTATCTAATACGTTTCCGTTCTTTTGAGAATGCTTATCTTCATCGCCTAATCTAGAGTTAAAGTAAGGGAGTGGCTTTACTTTTTGAACTTTGATTTTTGACATTTATTAATCTAGATAGAGAATCTTACGATCTAGTGTTTGTGGTTGAGAAGATTTTCATATATTCCAATCTCTTGGATTGCTTTATTTTTTCTGCTATGTATTGAAGGTGCCTTACAAAATCTAATTTTGAAGTTATATGTTTGGTTGAACTATTGAAAGGAAGTTGTGTGTGTAATTTTAATTCATGGTAAATGGTTTCTAAGAACAAAGGGCCATAAAGATCTATTACTGGTTTTTTTTTTTTGTTTCTGTGGTGGTTATTTGGATTACTAATCAGCCACTGAGGGTGTTATTTTCTTGCCGCTTTCATGTGGATTTTCATATAGATTTGACAATTGCTGAGTGCTAGAGCAATAATGGAGAGAGATCTTGGTCTTCTTTAACCCGTACTTGACTCAAAAAATAGATGGAGAACGAATCTGAAGGATTGTCGTGGTGTTTTTTGTTCAAAAATCCGAATGCTAGGTTTCAAGTAAGAAGATATTTGCTTCTGTTTTGAAATAAGTACCTTTAATAAAAGCTTGGCTGTTAAGTTTTGGTTTTTTATATGGTTCTTAATTGGTGGCCAATTTATATATTTGCTGTAACATATGAAAAGGGCATCCCGTTTTCTTATTAGTCTGATATAGTGATTTTTATGTAGGAGTCTGATATAGTGATTTTTGTGTAAGAGTTAATGCTAAAGATCAAGATCATGTGCTTTAAGGGATGGCTAGCTTAGGATGAGTGTGGTTCGAGTTGGTGTCTTTCTCGAAAATCTGGAATAATATGTCAAATTACCTAACAGTCCCCAAGGGGTGGCACAACAGTTAAAAACTTGGGCTTTAAAGTATACTCCCTCAAAGTCCTAGGTTTGAGACTTGTGACATTAATTTGTTGACATCTCTTGTGTCTCCATTCTTTCGTTATCTCTCAGTGCCTGGCCTAGGGACGGGCGTGGTATAGTGAAGCAAAGCTTTGATTTCTCTGTTTCAGAATTTTTTTTTTTTTTACCCAACCAAGCTATTTTATGGTTGCCCCTTTATGAAGAGCCAAGTTGCAGTGGTCTGGTTGCATTGATTCTTCTTATCCAAAAAAATAATTGCATTGATTCTAACGAGTTGAGTTACATTGTAATGCAGCATACATACAAAAACGGCTATCCAAGGGCACTAAGCGCAAAACTAGACAGGCAAAAGCACTTGAAGCTAAGAAGGCTCCCAAAACTTTCATGGAGCTTTTGCACGAGGTTAGAATTAGAAATCTTTACTCTGTGGTCTTATAGATTACAATGTAAGTTTGATGTTGAGCTAATTTTCATCATAATTCTTCTTAATACAAAAACAGGCAAATTTGGAGTCTTTGCCTCCACATGTTCCATCATACTTAAAGGCAGCTGTTGGACCTCCGAGCTCTACCTCTCGTCGGCATTTCTGCACGGTATGTGGTTTTGCTGCTAGCTACACGTGCATAAGATGTGGAAAACGTTTTTGTTCAAGTCGTTGCCAGAATATTCATAACGATACTCGTTGTTTAAAATTTGTTGCCTAATAGGAAATAGAGCCACCCGAGTATTGTAGATCTAATCAAACTCACTAAATCTCTGTATGTTACAATTTAGTTTTATCTCTCAAAGTTTCACATTTGAGTCCTAAATCTTTTTTAAGGCTTTATCTCCCATCATTGTGCCATAAGACCTTGTTTGCTTTCCATTTCACCAAAATTGACTATCGATTTAGGTAAGTCTTCCAATTTATTCTAATTTACCCACTATTTAAAAAAAAAAGTGAATTTATCCATGAATTCACTAGTTTAAGTGATATAAAATTAAAATTTATTATTAGTGGAAATTGATATGTACTTTTGGCATCAAATGCTCGAATTTCACATTCTAATTGTTTAATTAAGATAAAGAATGGAATCAGAGGATGAGATTTTAAGAAAATCAATACTTTGTTTCCCGTTCTATGGTTCCCAAATAAAACATTTACGCATAGCTCTCTCTCGTGCCTCTCTCTTTCACGAACCACCCTAGTGGAGAATACCTCTCCCTCCAATCAATCTTCACCTCTGCAACTTGTTATCTCCAAAACCTCTCCGATCAACCACCTCATCTTCAATCATCGTCTCGCATCGACCATTCCATAGATGCGATACAAACACGTGTCTCTTCTCTGAACATCCACCTCCACATCCATCGATGACCTTCCCACAGACTGCGATACGAACGTGTGTCGCTTCCCCGAACATTCTCATCCTCCTCCACAACCTTCGATCTCCGATCTTCCTCCCACCATATTGGACTGCGATACAAATGTGTGTCTTCTACATTCTCTTCTTACGCCCCCTATCGATGGCGAACGTTCTCTTCTCTCGTGGTATTTAACATCTTTTGCATCTTCGTAGAGTTTTGGTTTGTAGTGGCGGCCATTTTAGAATAAAAGAACTAGTGGTGACAGGCGAGACCGTGGATTTGAGACAAGTAGAAAACCATAAATTGGACAATGATGGTCTAGTCGACTCGGTTTCAAGGTTAGAGAAATCGGCTTGAATTGAATTTGGCTGTGGCATTGAATTGGGTTGTTTCGCCGGGTTGATTTACAAATCCGATTTCATTTCTCCTTCAGATTCCTTGTTTTTATTTTCTTCGTTAGGATTTTGTCACCCTTCCCTCTCTTCTCTCTTCTTTCCCTTGTAGCTTTTCATTATATTTACTGGTATCACAATTTTTGGTAATATTACATGCTAGTGTTAGAATACAACAATAATGAAATTGTTTCTCTCTTAATCCAAAAAAAGAAATAAATAGAATACAACAATAACCTTGGCTCACTCATTTGCATTTCTGCAAAATTTTCTCCATACAAAATGTGTAATGCGAATTCAGATATTTAGCAAGCACCACAGTACAGCTTTGAGAGCATTTTTAAACTGCCTGGAATCAGTGGCATACTGACCAAACCGAGCTTGGACGCCATTGAAACTCCTCGAAAGATGATGACAAGACACGAATTCGGTGATTGACCGAGCAAATCGAGTGAGTGATCAATCAATTTTATCAAATTGAGCGAGTAAACCTATTTGAGCTTAGTGTTTGTGAAGCTGAGTTACAGTGGCACCAGTCCAAGAATTACGATCTATTGTAGGCTTGCAGTTCGAACTTGGTTTCTGGGTCATGCTGAACAATACTCGACCTCTCTTCAGTTCAACCTTTAAAGCATACCTAGATTATGGGGGTGGGTTTGAGTGTTTTTTTTTTTTTTTTTTTTTTTTTTTTTTTTTTTTTTTTTTTTTTTTTAACAACATTTGAAAGGCGATCTACATATTATATCACTAGAATTATGTTAATGTTGTGGTTTTATTTTGACTATTGATATTTTATTTTCAATAGTTTGTAAAACTTTTTTTTAACTTTTTATTTTCTACGTTAAAAATTTCTCATCATCTCATTCTCACTATTTTCTTCCTCTAACCCAAGTATTTATTCCTCCTAATCATGCTTTTTATTCATAATAATAATAATAATAATTTCCTATAACCAATCTCTCTTATATTCTTACCCATAATTTTTATATTTACCATAATCATTCTATTTGTCCTAAAAACATCATAATTAAGATATAGTCATCATAGAGACTTTTAGTGGTGTTTGTTATGAAATTCTAAAGTAGTATTTCACATTAATATTTACTAAGTATTCCTAAAAAAATTACATTTAAACGAGGTTTTAACTGTAATAAATTATTTTTAAAAATACTCAAAATAAATCTTCATTCTAAATATAAAATTTAAATAATCTTAAAAATTATATGCTGCACTTATTACTTCTAAATATTCAAAACAAATCGTGATTTTAAATACTAATGTTAAATATTCTATAATACTATCTTTAAACAAGTATTTGAGTACAATAATTATTTTTTAAATATTTAAAATAAATTCTCATTCTAAATACTAATTTTAAATATTTTTAAAATTTAATTAAACATCTTTTACATACGATGGATTGAATTAACAGTCACATGTTGACAAAGAATAATACACCCAATACCTATTTACATGTGCATAAGTGAGAGTAAATTACGTTGGTAAAGAAGAAATGAGAATAAATTAATGTGTCAAGCACTGGAGCCGTAGAGCAAGAACCCAGATGAAATATCGTCAATTCCAATTCAGGTGATTGGAAAACTGCTTAAGAAGCGATTCAGCGACGAACTTGTAAGTTATTTCAGTTGGATGAATGCTATCCCAGAACATAAATTTTGATGGCTCTTTACACGTTGGGGTTATCGGATTACAAAGAGGCCCTGCTTCCACCAATCCACTTCCACAACAACCTCTGTTTATATGCTCAAAACCTGTTCGACGAAATGCCCCAAACAAATTTTAGTTCAAAATGATTCTCAAAACTTGATTTCCCTCGAATATTTATTGCATTAGATTCTATACATTGATGATTTATTCTACTTTTTTCTTTTTTCTTTTTTTCTTTTTTTTTTTTTTTTTTTTTTTTTTCCTTTTTGAGTGGCATTAACTTACCATATTTTTTAGGATTCTTGATCATGTCCATGAGGGGTGCGTAAATGTCAGCATACAAAATAGTGCTTCCTTGGAGTTGGGGCTGTAAATTGTTCAATAGCTTTGA
This sequence comes from Cyclanthera cordifolia, assembly GCA_037832605.1. Taxonomy (NCBI): domain Eukaryota; kingdom Viridiplantae; phylum Streptophyta; class Magnoliopsida; order Cucurbitales; family Cucurbitaceae; genus Cyclanthera; species Cyclanthera cordifolia. The sequence continues at coordinate 3,324,784 of JBBMEG010000004.1, forward strand.
AAGTTTTTGATTGTAGGCTTTGGAATCTGAGTTTTGATCTTCCAAACATTTTCGATGTAGGGGATTTTGAAATGATATTGTCTCTTGAATTGGAAGACAACCAACTGGAGGGAGACCAGCGACCACTATATTGCGACATCCAAGTTGGTAAATTTCCTGTCCATTTTCAATCAAACTTATTAGAAGTTATGTTTATTTTAAGTTTTGAGTTCAAAGCCTTATTTATTAATATGATTCTATAATTCAACATCTGGAGTAAAGAGATTCGAATATCTTATCTCATGATTACTTGGTTATACAAGATGTTGTTAAACTTTCTTCTGTTTGGTTATTATTATATTTTTGTAATCCAAACTAAACTGATCAATAAACATACTGTTTATGCGGGGACTAGATAGGAGGGCAACAACCTACTGCCAGCAAGTTGCTTAGCAGTCTTTTAACAAATGGAATGAGGAGACTAGTAAATGAAAGACACGTATTATTATCAACACAAATATCGTGAACTGTTGATAGACTTTGAGGATTAATCTAACATTCATTAAGACTACGGAGATCCATGAACCTGTCAAAGTATTAGAGAAAGTTTTGAACCCGAACGAGGTCTAACTTTCTCCGGGAAGAACACTCAGTCACCTATAGAATAGAATTCTCTTTATCGACCAGCTCCTCCTCAGACTGCACCATGAGAGGGTGATAAAAATTAAGGACTACTTGAAAACTGGCACAACCCCACCGTAATTTAGAACTTTGGTTTCTTTTAACAGAACCAACAGTCCGGGCCAGGCCAATATCCATAGCCTAACTAGAAAGCTTTTACTATCCAAGAACTGATTAAAGACAAAGAAAAGGAAATATATGATTTCACCTTTTGATTATTTATGTCAAAGATTAATTAAGATTTAATAGTGTGCATATTGTATAATTTACCTTGATCAAACTTTGCAGCTTATTCTGTAAAAAATCTTGGTAACCACTAACATTATACTGTAGTTTTCTAGTGGGAAGATCATAGAAATTGAAGTTTAAATCATTTGTTCCTGCACTAACAACAACCAAAGCACCACCAATAATCCTTCTACTTTCATCCACCCCCACAATCCTTTGTAGTCTCTTTATGTAGTTTTTAAAAAGATCAATTTGCTTCATCACAGGAATGACTTTGGATATTTTAGATGTGAGATCATCGAAACCCGTACCAGCCGATGCAAAGCTGACCCCTGTTTTCACGTCATCATCCGGCAAAGTTGGATCCAAAAATGGAGGAACGAGCTTCTTTATCCCCAACTTAGAAGCCACCATGTCAGGTATGAGTTTTCCATCACTGAACCTTCCAGTAGCAACATGACCAGGGAAATTGTTGCCATATGGTGAGTAGTTAGCTTTGAAAATGGTGTGAATGAAGTTATTATTTCCAGTATCAACTGTTGAATCACCAAATATGAGAATGGCAGGAAATGATTGAAATGCTTTAGGATCTAAGGAAGGGCATTGTTTAGTAAGAAATTGAAGCCAAATTACGTGGATTGATAAAGCAACATGGAGGTATTTAACTTTTGCCATTGCTTGTGCTGTTCATGCTCATATTCTTGTTTTTTGATATCATCTTCTTTAATTGGACAATGTATTTATAGAGGCTTTAGTAGATAGTATGTGATTCATATCATTAGTGGAGAAACCCATCTATTTTATAAATGCTAGGAGGTCTACCAACTTTTTCAATGCGAGATGAAGCTTATTTTGAGTTCATCAATCTTGAATTAGAACCTAATTTCAATTTTATTTGACCGAATATCTGTTTGAGTTTAATAAGCTATGGTACCTTATTCGATAGCATGGACATCTCCATCTCAAAACCAGTTAGTGTGAGAAGAGTAGCCCATCTATTTTTTGTTATAACCGTGGATTTTCGAGTTAGTGTACACCTCGAGTATTGATAAGACACATACCGCCTGACTTTGTAGGAAATTAATTCTTAGGTTGATGACCACCATAAATTGAACTCATCACTTCTTAGTTACTAAAAAATCTTATTTATCACTAAGCCACTCCATGATAATTGAGTAACCGTCTATTTTATAAATGTTCGGAGATCTTTCCATATTTTCAATGTGAGATTTTTAACAATTCTTTTGTTTTTAGTCACAACAGCATTTAGAGTGTTCGAATCTATAACTTTGAGGTCGAGATACATATCAAGTTTGAGTTGAAGTGTATAATACTCAAAGCTCATAATGGTTTTTACATAGTTAACAGAAGAAACCATTCGAAAGAAGAATGTTCTTTTACCTATACGTTAGAATTATTATATACGGACAAAGTAACTGCCCAACCCACTTACGTTTTCATCACAATTAACCCATATGTCATTTGAATCTATTAAAGTAATTGGCTGAAGAACGTTTTCATCACAATCTCCAAATTGCTATCGAAGACTCATTAGTGAGTTTTTGAAACTTGGAAGATTAGAACTTGTCAAATTACTAAAGATTGTGTGTTTTGGTGGAGTTGGGAACTTTTCTATATTAGATAATATTTTTCCTCTAAATTGTTGTCAATTCACCAAGTATTATACTCTGTTAAGTTTAATTTCGGGTCGATAATATTTAGTCAGTGTGGAGTAACTCAGCTGCATTAGTGTACACTTAATGACCAAGAGGTCATAGGTTCGTATCCCCACTAATGGTTGTAAACTCAAAAAAAAAAAAAAAAGAAAAAAAAAAGAAGAAGAGAGAGAGAAAACACTAGGTTTAACTCAAATGTAATTGACATATATTCTCAATTTAGTAGTGACATTTTCAAATCTTCATCTTCAGTTATTATTTTTCTAAAATCAAATATGTGACATATTTGAATCTTCATTTTCAAATAGTTTTGATTTATTATCAAATTAGTATGGAAGCAAATAAAATGGGCCTAATTTCAAAAAAAATAAAATGGGCCTTCCAGGTGGCCCAAAAGGAAAAACAAGGCTTAGCCCATATTATTCGGATAAGAGAAGCATTGGGCCGTTGTTTAAAATTCAGATATCCTTTTCGATTTATTAAAAAAAGGGTTAATTAGGCAAATGACTACTTTGGAGAAATAATTTATGAAATGTCTACTCTTTTATGTCTTTTAAATAAATGTTTAATTCTAATACTTTATAATTAATTAAATAAATAAATAGAATGTAATTGACCATTATATCATTCCTATTAATCGAATATTTATGTCTCAATCAATTTGAGTTTAGATTCATCTTAACAAAGTTCAAAAAGATCTTAAACTAAAAAAGTACTTACAAAATATCTTAAATATTCTTAAAAAAAACTTCAAAAATATCAAATACAAGATCTTTTAATAAAAACGTAGAAGATTAAAATTTTTTGAAAAATTTATAACAAAAATGTTTTATTTTTAATTCATATTTTTTTAAATTAGGGGGAAAAAAATAAAATCATTGATAACATTCTTTAACATTAAACATGAAAAAAATATCTTAAATATTCTTTAAAAAACTTCAAAAATATCAAATGCAAATTTGAAAATAAAAACGTGTATATATATATACACACGTGTATACATATATGTATATCTATGTACATATACATATGTACATGTACACATACATATATATATAGAGAGAGAGAGAGACACACACACACATATATGGAGAGAAAAAGACAACAACAATTAGTAGGTTAATTGAGACAAACGTGGGTGTAGTGAGAAAAGATTTTGAAAATCAAAAGCTTGATGTCCGGAAACACGAAGCAATAAGAGATGAACTTAATTTGTGAATTGGTCAACATAATATCTTATTTCTTACCAACTAAAAGATTTTCCTGCATTTTAATTTATATATTTCCAGAATTAATTTCTGAATAAATAAACTCACCCCTTTCTGCCTTTAAAACATTAAGAATCTTCATCAAATGAGTTTGAGAATTACCATCAACTAAAAATCCAGAGACTAAATTAATCTTTTCTTTCTTCCGGTAGAAAGAATAAGTTTACGACATGTTCGACGTGGTGAGAAAAATTAAAAGAGAAGAGATTCATTCTTTTGACTAACAGAGATCGTCTTCCATCAAACATGAATTTACTCTCATTTTCTTTTTTTTTTATCCTTTTCGAATATGTTTAGTGTGGTGGGAAGAGATAGGAAGGGAAGAGATTTCTTTCCATTGTTTGACCCATCAAATTTCATCGTATCAATCATTAATTTATTCTTATTTGTCCTCGTAGCCAAACAAACAAGTGGTTAATTAATTAAAATAATAATATTATTGGAGTACTTATGAGAGTGAGTGTAGGTTTGGTTGAAAGTGAAGTAATTAAATAGCACACGGTTTGTAGAAGTGGGACATATTAATGGTAGATTTGAATATGAGAAGGACCATACCACCGATCTCTGTGATCTTACCAACCCAATATTTTGATGGCTCTCTATTTCACAACCCCACTAAAACCACATCCCTACCTTGCTATATCTATATTTTTTTGTATTTTTCTTCATTATATATATATATATATATATATATATGTATATATATATTTTTTTTTTTTTTTTTTTTTTT
>JBBMEG010000004.1:3337813-3348565 GCA_037832605.1 Cyclanthera cordifolia
GAAAATTTATTTTTAATGATGAAAAGTCATGAATTATTTTGAATTATTATAAATACTCGTTTGAAAATATAGTGTTATAAATGCTTTTCCTGCCAAAATTCAAAAATCAAACACTCCAAATATTCTAAAAGAACTCTACTTTTTAAATTTAATTACAAGAGTTTAAATTTATTTATTTATTTATGTAACTTGTCCCATTTATTTAATTTTCCATATTTATTAGGGAAGTAATTGGATATATCTTCCCTAGCTAAGTACTAGGCAATCTACCGAAAGGATTGGTGGCGCGTTAATTTCATTGTTTGGTGTCAATCCAGTTCAACACCAGCGTCACGAGTTCGATCCTGAAAATCGGTATTTAGCTCTCGAATTACTTGAGAGTAGTATTGCCCTCTTTGTAGGGCTTCTGGTCCTCTCCCCTTTAATTTGTACTAAAAAAAAAGTACTAGGCAATCTCTCCAGCCCTTTTCTCTTTTGTTTATGATTATCGTTGAAGTTTATTTTTCAAGGAAGCAAAAAAAAAAAATAAAAATAAAAATAGAATAAAATAATAATAAAAAAACAATCTCTGTTCGAAACTTTGTACAAGTAGTTGAGTTTTCATGCAATGAAATTAAATCTATTGAATGTCTTAAATCATTACCCATTTAATGTCACATCATAAATTCAACAAATACTTTTTGCAACTCCTCTCTAGACACTCTCCATCCAAACAAAATATTAATTACTACTCTATCTAAACATTCTACCAAAACCCTCAACCAAACAAACAATTAATATATACTCAAAATAAACACTCTATAAAAGCTCACACAAATACCCCAAGAAAACTAAATTTTAACTTTCTTCGGACAATAAAAAACAAATTTATAACAATGTACCCTAATAATAAATACTCAAGAAATGAAAATAACATCAAAATGGTGAAAAGATGTTCACTGGAAACTATGAAGTTCATGGATTATAAGAACAATAATAATAAATAAAGTAATGAACTTGCTGGTTAGTTCCCTCTTCTTAAAATAAACACAAAAAGATATCCTATTCTTGGTTAAGAAAACAAGTCACAAGTATGCGACTAAGTTAGAAACATTGCTTAACTAAGCTTCTGCTTGTCCATCAATGGAACACCTTTAGACAGCGCCCATTGCTTTATATTGGAGAAGATAGCAAGGAAGATGAATTGAGAAAAGCAAACAAGCATAATTACTGCCTCAAAGAGAAAGGGATACCTCTCGGGAGGGCGCACAACCAAGTAAACAACGTGGAGAACCAGCGAGAAAAACAAAAAGAATCCAAATAAAACCCCGACAGAACGAAATGGCTCCCCTTGTCGCTGTCCTTGCTTTGATGGTGCATTGATGGTAAGGAAGGTTAGAGCATAAATAGCAAGATATGCTTGAACCAGTTTGTCTCTGACTACGAGTGGAAACATCGAAAGCAATGCATAATGCAGAAAATGCTTGTATAATGAAGGTTCATCCAGAGCCAACATGCTTGCAGGAAGAAGAGGCAGAAGAATAGATTTCTCATGCACTGCGATGTTATTCATAGGCGATAAATTAGAAAATCTTCATACTCGATATCATCCTAATTCGCCCAAAGAGGGAGAGAGAGTTCAAATACCTTGAAATGAGAACAGGTAGAATGAGAATGAACTACATAGAAGGCCATATAGAAATCCCTGTTTACTTGGGGCACGAATCTGTTGAACCATTGATGGTAGACAAGTCGACAATGTTGCAGTTAAGCTGAGAAATTTCAGTAATTTTACTGTAAACAATCTCTTCCACTTAATAAGGACAGATGTGCTACACCAAAAATTCGCCACATAATCTTCATATAATCCTCTCTCAAAGGGAGCAAGACGTGTTAGAACCTACGGAATCAGACTTGAATTAAACTTCAAAAAAACAGAATGAATGCTAAATTAACCGCAAACACAATTAGAAAAAAATAATCTGGATGTAAATAATAAACTATTAACATGTCCCAGAGAAGCGGCCCGGTTGGTTGAGGTCATGGACTAAAGTATAAAAATCTTAGTTTTTTTATACTGCCGATAATTTAATTTGTATTTCTAATAGTAACATAATTTGTATGGTTTATTTAGAAGGAAAAAATATATTGTTTGATAAGGATTTGAAATTGTGCGGGGATAAGTATATGTTTTGATGTTTTATATATCGATTTATGTTCTAAATATAGTATTTAATTATTCTTTTATTAGTTGCGCCTCACTTCACTTGAGCCTTGCCTTTTGTCATCCTTCGCTATGAGGCAAGCAAAGGGACTGTCATCTTGCCTTGCACTTGGAGCTTTGAAAACATTGGCTAGGCCACCTGATTAAATTTGGCCGATTTGATTGGGTCGGAGAACATTAGTCTCACCTTTAGTTGCGGATGATACCTTTTCCTTATGCTCAAAGTCTCGTGGAAGCATTTGCCAACCTCATTATTCTTTTGTTCTATTTCGAGGATGCTTTTAGTCTGAAGATTATGATAAAACTAGACTATTGAAAGATAAAAAACAAACAAAATATAAGATAATTGAAGAAATTCGAGATAATTGGACCCTCCCTTCACTTATGAGATTACTCAAGTCCTAAATCATTCCCAAAATATTGCTAGCAGACCTTGATGACAAGGTGTGATTTTAGGGGTGGATAATGATATCGGTGGTCTCTCCAATTTGTTTGTAATTGGTTTGTGTGGGTTGTTTCTTCGGGTGCCCTTTGCTTTTTTTCTTTCATTCTTCTTTAATGAAAGTTTGATTCATTCTCAGAAGAAAAAATAAATAAAAACTAAAAAGGCCACTATAAAATTATTTTAATATTCAAAAATGAACGTTTCTTTATACCTGCAAAAGGGCATCAACGGAATGAAGATATGGCAACCAAAGAACAGCAAACGTCCCTAGGACCACCAAACCCAATTTTAACACTTCAAGAATGGGGTTTCTACGCCTCATGCATTTCCCCAAGAGATGACTAAAAAATGCTGGAGCATAATATGCACTCATCTGCAAGACACTATGTAGAATTAGTAATCGCTCTGGTTGTAGTGAAAAACAAAATTTTAATTTTTAATCATTAAATATACGTTAAAATACCATTTTAGTATGTACATTTTGAGATTTGTTTCATTTGATTTATAAACTTTCAAATGCCTAATTTTAGTCTCGAAACTTCTAAATTAAAATTGGTCCTTACGATAAATTTGAAGTTAATATTAATAAAAATTGATTCAATAATGTTAATAATTTTAATACAAGTAATGTTAATAATTTTAATACAAGTAAAAACATAATTTGCAAACATTTCTAAAACTCATAGAGGATAGTAATCTTTTAATGCAATTAACAAACGTTACAATGACTAATTTTAAGCTTTTTTTTAAGTACGACTAAAATTTAAAATTTGAAACTTTATGAACATTTGAAAGTTTATGGACCAAAATAGTAGTTTAACAATAAATATAATAGTAATCTTTTAATGAAATTAACAACACTTAAAATGACCAATTTTAAGCTTTTTTTTAAGTACGACCAAAATTAGACATTTGAAAGTTTGTAGATCAAAATTAGACGTTCATGACCTAGAAATTAGTAGGACAAAGTTTAAGGAAAAATCCTGTGAAGTGAATTTATCTCTCCTGAGAAAATGTTAGGTATTTCCAGATGAATATATTAATTCATTCTACAGAACTAATATGACAGACCAACACATAAGAAGTCTTGACCACCAAAATAATTGGAATCATGCATTTTATTAGCACAAAAAATATATTTGTTCACTACTCATCGCAACAAAAAGAAGCAGATTAGTGCAAAAAATAAGGATGTGATGGTTAAGGATGAGTAAATTGAAACGTACCTGCTTGTGATTCAGAGCAAGAGTGAATAGAAAACTGCCCACAAGATCTTTATCCGTATAAATGGCAGCAATAGCTCCCACAGTGAGGCCCAAGCTTATACAGTTATACTGTGATAAAGGAGAAAAGGTGAATAACCTGCATACTTGTAAATTCAAAATGAAAAATGAGAAAACGCAAAGAAAAACATAGCAAAGCTGGTACATAGAAACCTGAAAATGGCCATGATCAATTAAGATGAGACACGGGTTCATGAGAAGGATTGCAAAATGCCATGCTATATCACTTTTAGGGAAGCCGGAGTTACCACAAACATATGCAAGAATAAAATAGAAAACTGCAGGAAAGAAAATCAGCACATCAGAGGATAAAACCGTCCATCTCATTAGAAGTTTTCTGCAAAGAAGCCAACAAAAGATGGGATATACTCAAAATGTAATAAATTTGAAGAGAAAAATAGAGTAACTGATTAACTAATAGATGCAAAACATAGCATCTTACCCACCCAAAATAGGACTCGTAACCTCGAGAAGTGAAAAGTGAAACCGACTCGGAATCAAAGAACTTGAGGAATAGAGCATGAATGTAACTCTGATAGGCAGTAAGGGGTGGATAGTCAAGTCCCCAATAGTTGAGGTCATTGGTGGTACTGTTCTGATACCAGTCCTTGGCTGGGAGATTGATTGTGATTTCCATCCAATGCCTTTGTGCCTCATAGTCCCCATACTTTGGATGGTTACCAGCACCAGAGTAGGGATGAAGGGAGACAGCCACTCGAACCAGCAATGCAAACAAAGATATCGACAAAAAGATAGCTTTCAGTCCTTTGCGAACCAACAAATCCTCACAACTGTCCAGATTAGCCTTCTTCTTCATGACCTTGATTTCTACTCCTTTCTCCAAGGCTGATTTGTTGGAGTTTCTGCATAAAGAATCTCGTTAATGAATAATCAAACTTTAAGAAAAAAATGAAAGAAGGCAACAACAAAAGAAAGAAAAAAAAACACCAAACCTAGCCCTACGGCATTCCAGCAGAAAAGCCACTTACCTCGCCAATACCTACCCATTTCCTATTTCAGAGATCTTTTGTCCAATCTATAATTATTTCCAACTATTTCTCCAGAGTAATCAATGGCTTGATGAAGGACCAACTTAAGATTATTTCCAACTATTTCCAATTATTTCCAACTTAAGATTAGAGGTGTAGTTTCGAGTTGGAAAACTTAAGATTAGAGGTGTTGTTGGGTTAGAAATTAACTTTCACAAATTACGATCATAATTCTGGCTAAACCGTCACCGAATTGGTTTGATTTCACAGATCTAGACTCCGAGCACAATGAGATTCTGAAACGGAGTCAAAATTTGGTAGGTTATACACGAAAAAAAAAAAAAAAGCATCACAAGAGCTTAACTGAACATGAAATTAGCCTCGGGCATTCACCAGAAAGACGATCGCATTGGATCTGGATGCAAATTAGGCCGTTCGCGAATCCCTCCGTCGACTACTGATCGGCAAACGCGCTGCCTGTGGCAGAATGGAGTTCAAAACTACAAGGAATATGGGGAGTAGTCACCGAAAATAGTGAGAACTCATCGCCGAACTTCTCTCCTCAGTCGCGTCGTCGGCGGTGATCACGTGTTGGTGCCGGCGTTGAAGTGCAAGCGGCTGGGTTGTTTCACCAAGGAGAAAGGTTGTAGATGACAAAGGTGAGATGTTTTTTACTTCTTTTTCAAAAAAACGGAATAAATAAATAAATAAATCAGTGTTATTTTGTTAAATTTGGAAAATTGTCTTCCTAGTTTTTTAGATTACAAACAATTGTTTTTTAATATCTTGATAGATTTTTTTTTTTTACTTGATATAATCAGGAAAAATAGGACTACACAAACAAAATCTATAATTTAAATAATTTAGACTGTCCAGTTATAATTTTATTTTGAATTATAATAAGTTTATCAAAAGCATAATTTTATTGTTTGTACGTATTTCAATTTAACACCAAGTTACGAATTCGATCATAATCATAATTTTCGAAGTCAAATACATGAGGGGTGTTTGTTTGAGTTTTTATAGATAAGTTATTTTGAGTGTTTAGTAATAACTCGTTTGTTTGAAAGTTTTAGTAGAGTGTTTAAAAAGAGATGTTATTAATTTTTGTTTGTTCGAAAGTTTTAGTAAAATGTTTATGGAGAAGTTATAAAAGTGTTTGAGATATGATATGACATGACATTTATAAATATTTTTAAATAATTTTTTTGTAAATATATTTGAATAAATAAGAGAAAAAAAAAAAAATTTTGTGTCACGTGGCGCTGCAATGGGCACCCCTTAGTCTAGACAAGTTCGATAAAAAAACCCTAAAACTAATTTTTACATAAAAATCCTCAAAATAAAACCATTTATTAAACACCCATGGAAGCCAACTTTATAAAAGGGTGTCACAATTTTTTTTTAATAATAAAAAATTTTGGTTGCTGCCGCATTATTCTAAAAAAAAATAAAAAAATAAATATATATATATATATAGAAATAAAGAAAGATTGTCTTCAAAATGAAGCCTCAAGGAACCCAAATAATATAATAAAAGCAATTAATCTGAAAAAAAGAAACGAAAAGAAAAAAGAAAAACTTGAGAAAGATTTTAAGTCATGAATTCATCGAGCTGCCCCTTCTGCGATCAAATTATTCCAGCAGAAGAACTTCAGCGGTACCAATATTATCCCTTCCCTTGCAATTACATCACTTGTTTTTATTTAATTTATTTTTTTCTTATGAAGGAAATCGAATCTTTTGATCGCCATATCAAAAAAGTTCTCACTTTTTTCATTTCAAAATTTCTGTAGCTAGGGTTTACTGAACTACTGAGGAAGGATTCTTTATGTTATTGGCGTTGCAGGCATGCCAATGGTCACTTTGAGGATGAAGACAGCAATAATCAACAACGCCAACTTGCTACGGACTTTGAGTTGGCCCAACAAATGGCCATTTCCTCCACTTCTTATCACAATGTAAGTTGTTTCATCTTTTTAATACCAATCCCTTGGTTCTTATTTGTTAGTTATTAATGGGTTTTAGTTGAAAACTTGGTTGGTAAAGGTCCAGGGTTTTCAAGGTATATTCTTTTGGAAGTCCCATGTTCGAAATCCACTCGTGAGCTTAATTGTAAAATATGTTGTTTTTCGGGTGTGAGGTCTTGGAATGGGCGTGAATGCCGTTGAATTATGTTAAATCACCAATCAACCAAAAAGTTTTAAATGATGGATTAAGAGTAAGTCTGATTATATCAACCAACATTCTCACTTGTGGGCTTTGAAATTTAAGAAATGCCGTCCACTTGGCAGAGACTTAAACAAAAGACCTCTTATTCTAATACTATGTAAAATTATGTTAAGTTGATGGATTGAGATAAATTTAATTATATAAACCAACACCTTGTATATGTAACGGGGCGAAATTTAGACTCCCGGTCATTAAAAGAAACTTTCATTATCCTATTTGTAAGGCTTCATGTCAGTAATTTGGTCCCTGTATGATTCTTGTTTGTAGGATGATGATCAAGAAACCATGGTCATGCCACAAGACATTAAGTTAAGTTGTGATGGGGAGACTATGGTGAAGGAAGAGTCGAATGTTAATGAAAAGATCTCTTGCCTGATTGGTTTACAGAAAAGAAGCTATGTTCATGAAGTGGAAGGTGGTTTGATATCTTTAGTAAGAAATTGTTTAGAATTAGAAACTCGTGACTCGACTTGTATATTGTCAGGGTATGTTGATCATTATCAGAGTATTGAGTTTGAAGATGTTGGGTGGGGCTGTGGATGGAGGAACATTCAAATGATTTGTTCTCATTTGCTAATGCAAAGACCAGAGGCAAGAAAGGCTTTATTTGGTGGATCAGGAATTGTTCCAGATATCCCATCACTTCAGAGATGGCTTGAGATAGCTTGGGAAAGAGGATTTGATGTACAGGGTGCAGAGCATTTTAATTTCAAAATTTATGGCAAAAAGAATTGGATTGGAACCACCGAATTCGCCGCACTTTTGCGTTCATTTGGTCTTTGGGCAAGGATAGTTGATTTTGGTCCCAAGAAGTGTGAACCACTTTATCTCTCAGTCCCTGGTTCAAGTAGTGGTGCAGAAATGGTTAACTTAATTGATGAAAATAAGAGAAATAAAGTTCAGGTTTATGGGCCAATGGATAGGTATATTGTCAGTAAAAGCGATAGTGTTTCACAAACTGATTCTTGTGTGCATGGAAAGTCGAAATATGTTCAAACCTCTCAAAGTGTCAAGAAGAATAAGTCTATTAAAAAAGCAAAAGGTCATCAGGTTTTGGTTGATTGGGTATGGAATTACTTCTCTGATGGAAAGATATGCAAGTGTAGTCACCAGCACGTCATTGTTACCGAAAAATCGTACGTCTTTAATTCACGTTTGATCTATCATTTTTTTCCTTTTTCCTTTTGTTTATTCTAAATTCCATTTGTATATGCATTGTGTTTGGCATAGTACTATAGTCATTGATTGTTTTGGTTGAGAGAAATTCTGGGAAGACTCTTTAGGATATCACTATTTCAATGCTTCCAATGGGAGAGTATATTTCTAGTCTTCTCTTGATGAATTTTTTGTCTACCCTCTCTTGTTGTCTAATGATATTAATGAAAAATTACATTTTATTTGTTGATTTCATATAGAAAAAGAACAATATATTATGAATATATTGATTATCATTGTAATGTGGAATGTTTCATGGGATGTTTTAAATTGTTCTATTGATTTTATCAACAATGTTTCTTTTCTTTAAGACAAGAACAAAATCGCCATGTCATCATTATCTTTAACTTTGTAAGATTTTTTCAACCAGGCCATTGTTCTTTCAGCATGATGGACATTCTAGGACCATTGTGGGGATTCAATTAAAACAACAGAGTAATGGATTTCAGCAATTTAATCTCCTGGTTTTAGACCCATCTCATGTAAATTTCTTCTCCTCTGCAATTTTCATTTATGAGCCCCATCTTTGCAGCTGTTATTAATCTTTGTTGCTTCAAGCCTTCAGGCTTCAGCATAAAGGTTTTTTCAAATACTGTCAGATGAGTATTTGGGATATATTAGTTGGCTTCAATATCTCATTTTGTTTGTTCATTTTGAAGTTTGCTTTTAGATCATAACACTTATGGGTGCACATGGTCTAGGTTGCATTGGGTCAAGGGGATTTTTAGAACTAACCCAAAGTTTCGGATTAGTTAATCCTTCAAACCATCCAACCTTATGTATTAAAGCAACCCAACCTTGTATTTTCGGGTTGGGTTGGGTTGGGTTCTCGTGTTGTTTTATTCTTCTCTTTCCTCTATAAAACAACTCTATACTTCGTAAAAATATAAACAAATGAATAAAGTTGGATGATAAAACCCAAATTACCTATTTTATTAATGCATGTTACCTAAGAACCTATTTTATTAATTAATTTCTATTTTCACACATACATGTATATAGATATATTATTCCTTAGTTTAGGTTGAGTTGGATTGAATGAGCCAAAAATTGATCAAACCTAGAACCAACCCAACCCAACAAAAATTAAAATCATAACCCAACTATTAGTAAGTGTGGGCATCCATCTCAAAACTAATTGGCTAGGAGAGGAGTAGCTCACCTTATCTTAAATATATGTTGAAGGATCCTCACCTTTTCAATGTGGGAGAATTGCCACAAGGTGAGTATCTCCAACATGCCCCCTCAAGATGACATCATTTTTGGGAAAGCCATCTTGGATTAGATCCGAATTCGTGCTCACTCGCTTGGGTCTGATCCAACTTTTGGGACCATAAATGCCCGCTTTGGTGGGGTCATCGGATATTAATAACCCGGAGTTCTTATACCATATTAGAAAGTGTGAGCATCTATCTCATAATCAATTGGCTAGGAGAGAAGTAGCTTACCTTATCTTATATATATGTTGAAGAATCATCACCCCAATGTGGGAGAATTGCCAAAAGGTGAGTATCTCCAACATCAACCTAACCCTTACGGTTTGGGTTGGTAGTCTGGATTGCTCGGGTTGTTGGTTCTTTTGTTCACCCCTATAACACTTATGAACTAGGTGGTTTGAATATGTATGTCATACAAAAAAGGTGGTATAATAATCAACTGAAATCTCCAACTCAATAAGTAACTAAAAAAGGTGACGAGATCACATAGTCCTTGGTGGTTAAGACTGTCATAAGTAATTAAAAGGTGATGAGTTCAATTCATGGTGATCACCTACCTAGAAAATAGTTCCTTACAGATTCCCCCGACATCTAAACGTTATCGAGTTAGACGATATATTTCACCAGAATAGTTGACGTGCGCGTAAACTGGTACAGACACCATGGATATAAGAAAGGACGATCGTAGGGGTTGCTTTCTTTTGTTTTTTCCCCTATAGAATGCACAATTCATGTTGCATTCTTGTGAACTCATGACACTATAATGCAGAGTACAAAAGGTCTTGAAAGGGCGCTTAGAGAGAATAATGGATGGCAGAAACTAATAAAAAGAGGAATCCATACGCTAAATAAGCCACAATACCAGGTTTGCCTAACTTCAATATAAACTTAATAACTCTAATTTCCTGTTATTGGATAGAGACTATGTAACTAACATAGTTTTTGTCAGCTGAGTTATATTGATCCAGGAATTGCTGCTGGAGATGACATGGAATTGCTGAAGACAATTGATAGCATCTTTCTGGAGCTATGAATGAGTCCGTTGAACTTCTTTGTTCTTTGAAACACAGTAACTAAAACATCGTCAAATTTTATAAGAACCCATTATCAGATTCACCTGATAACAGAAAAACAAGTATTTCAACGATTTAATTGTTATAGATTTGAT
>JBBMEG010000004.1:3367687-3383268 GCA_037832605.1 Cyclanthera cordifolia
AACTTTAAAAAATCTAAAAACCTAAGATGTCATTAGAACTCATATGTTGTGGACCCATTTTAACCTATTTAAGAAAATAGGAAATGCTAGTTTATTATTTATTTTTCTAATTTTTATGCATGATAATTTGTCAAAACTAAAATACTTGTTCACATTCTTATTTTACCAGGATAAATGGAAGTTAGTTTATGCTATAAATACATGAAAAAGAAAAAAGAAAAAAAGAAAAAAGAATCTCAAAAAAAAAAAAAAAAAAAAAAAAAAAGAAAGAGAAAAGAAAACACCCTCGACAGAGCAGCCTTTTCCGTATTTCAGAAACGTATCTGCGCTGCTATCATTCGTTTTTGCTATTTCTTCAATCGAACAACAAACCTTCAATCCTTACTCATGGCTACCGACTTCACGTTTCTTCCTATAATCGGTATTCACAACAATTCCTTCTGATTTCATCTTTCTGAATCATGGATTTGGTTAATCTTGGTATTAGAGATTCTGTAAACAGAAGAGAAAGTGAAAGGGAAATTTTAATTTCTCTATGAATTCGTGTTTAACGTTAGAGTAATACTTTCAAATTTCCTTTTGCGTTTCTGGTAGTGTTAATTCCAGTTTTAGTTCTGTTGCTGATTGTTTCAAACCTTGCTTTGTTCAGATGTCGGTCCTCTCATGGAAAAGAGAGATGATCCTCAAATGGGAGAGGATGCAAATGTGTGTGAAGTTGTTAAGCAATTAGATCAAGCTTGTAGAGACACTGGTTTCTTCTATGCGGTACTTGTAAATAAATTGCACTGATAAAAAGTACTTGAATCTGTATTTTTCATTGTGTTATTGATGTCTATATAAATTATAAGGCCTTTATATAATTAATAGGTGCTAAACAAACAAATGTGATTAACAAGGTGTTTGTTTAACAAGTAAACAGAATATTGTTACTATCTCAATCTTCTCTTTCGAAATTGTTGTTAATGCATTCAAACGAATAGGGTCATACATTGCTAAGTTAAGGATATATAAAGAGGGGACAACATCTTCATTGATTCATTGGAGGGTATGTAGATACCCGTTGTCCCTAACGGAAATGATTAAGTTGTCATTTGATTTTACTGTTAGCTGCTACTTCTTTGAATTGGGTGTTTCTAAAGAAACTCATTCTACCAATTGTTCTACATGCTTGACTTGATGTTTCAAATTATCATTTGATTTTTTGAATTTTGATTAAGCTTAAATCACGCTACTTCTACAAATTTGTAGTCTTCTTTGCTAAACATGTTTCCAAAATCCAAGCCAATTTTCAAAAACTAAAGTACTTTTTGTTTTATTTATTTATTTTGTTTTGTTTTTGAAATTTGGTTTAGAAAGCTAAACTAACCTTATGAAATGTGAAAACCATAGACAAGAAAAAGGTAACGAAACCATCATAATTTTCAAAAATTGAGAAATAAAAAACAAAATGGTTAGCAAACGAAGGCTTAGGAATCTTGGCTCCACAAAACTAAAATGATGTTACCTGCAAAACTTTAGAAAAGTACTTCCAATCTGTGAAAACAAGAAATCGTCTAATGGACAAAGGAAACCTGTAAAAAGAATTTCCAGTCAGGATCAATTGACATGTAACTCTGCTAGTCCACTACTTGAATTTTCTAGTAGAAACTGTGAGTCAATTTGGCATGGTCTACACCTTCAAGCCTGGATAAGTTTACACTTTTATAAGTTGAGATGACTTGTATCAACTTAGAAACCCCTATATTAATTTCAAAAAGTGAAAAGTGATGCAACTTTTTTATTATTTGAAGGACAATTTGCTATAGTTATGGGTGGAGTTTTTATTTCATTTGATTTATTTATCAAGTCAAACTAATTGTGAAAAATTTTGGCTTATACATTTTGGTATGAGGATGTAAAGACCCGACCCGACACCAAGTCAAACCCGGGGCCTTAACCTCTTATGCATGAATTAAATATTTAGGAACTCTTAGAGACATGCTAAAATAACATTTTCAATTATTGAAATAACTTAAAAAAGCATAGACGATGTTCATGGGTACTCGGAAAACAATAAATGATTAAAAACCTATACTAATATGTCTCAAATCAAATATTCATGCCGTAAATAATAAAACAGATAACAACTTTGAAAATAAACTCCTAAACCCTAATGCGGCTTGCTCATGTTCACACCATCTTCAACTCAGCCATCTCGGTTCACCTGTAAGTACCTGGGATTTCCACAATGGAAAAGGGTGAGTTCGCAAAAACTCAGTAAGGGATCCCAGCACGGGATCTAACAAGAACATATAGATAACCAAAGAAACACAAAGTAACATGATTACATAAATGTCTCAACTTAAACTTAAACTCAAACTCTATCTCATCTTGAAACTCAAAGTGTTAACTTTAATCTCAAACTTTATCTTTAATATTGGTAACCTATACTAGTGTGAGAGCACTTCGACGAGCTGAAACAATCTGGTTGCCGCCAGACTTCGAACACTCGCGCGAAAGGTAGATCAAGGACCCTCCGCAGTGGGATATCTCCCGACTCACACTCCTAGCACGACACCTGGGAAAAGTCAAGTGAACTCTGGGTAGGTATGGCTAATCGGGTGGCCCTCCGATCCCTAACACTAACGCGAAGTAGGAATATCTTCCTCAACGCCCGACACCTGAACTAATCCCCTATCTGAGTCTAACGATCAGGACACATTTGACATAACCGCAACTCGTGCTTTTTAAACTCGTGTCTCCTTCGGGACCTTTAACTCGATTAATCTCAACGATCCCTTTTGGAACACCTAAGCTCGGCTAATCACGAACGGTTTCCTTTGGAACACCTAACTAGGAACACAATGCTCGGTTAACAATCTCGGCCCCTTTGGGACAAACAACACGAACCTATCACATGGAACCCACAACTAGACATGCTGGAACTATCTCGGTCATCGAAACAAATGGCATTCAATACGAAGATGTCGAATTATAACATACGAGACATCCTAACTCTAAGGAATCAATCCTAGGGGCAACATAATAATCTCGGGACTAAACATGTTGAACTAACTTGATTAAACACATGAAGCAATAACGAACGTTAACAAACTCGGGAATCATGCTGAAACGAACTAAATATATCATATAAGCATCCTAAAACTCTCGAATCATACATTCATAGTAAATTTGTTTCAGTTCTAATACAATTTGGTATTCTGTATTCATATATCCCTTGTAACATAAATTTGTTTCTTTATTCTTTTTATTAAAAAAATATATATTTGTGAATATAATATTTGGGAACAAAATGTCTTAATGATTTATCAGAAAGGTCATGGTATTCCTGAATCCTTACTTAGTGAGGTAAAGAAAGTGACTCGCATGTTTTTCCAACTTCCTAATGAAGAAAAAGTCAATATCAAGTTGACTCCAGCCAGTGGATACAGGTTTGTTCTGGAGGAAAGCATGCTCAGTCTGTTAATAACATCAAGAACTCAATATACATTTAAACTTTTACATGCAGAGGATATCAAAGAGTGGGAGAAAACATAACTAAAGGAGTACCCGATATGCATGAAGCTATCGACGTGAGTTTAACGAGCTGTTCTTATCACTTTTGAGTAGTCATCTATTCTTTGTATTTTGTATTGCTGAACTTCTGTGCCATCATGTTTGCTATTGGATACATACAGTGTTATAGGGAATTTAAGCCAGGGATGTATGGGACTCTTGGTAAAACTATGGAAGGCAGCAACCAATGGTAAGCGTAATTTATATGCATTGCAAACAAAGATTTAATTAGTTTCCTCTTTTAAGAATTTCATATACTATCAACATATTTGTTCCACACCATAAGAAAATTTAGGGAGTGTTTTTAGTATTGAGATAAATTCAATCATGAAAGATATTGTTCCTATTTGTGTGCAAACAGGCCACTTGATCCTCCCAACTTCAAGGAACTGATGGAAGAGTATATCAACCTTTGCACAGGCAAAGTTTCTTTATAAGCTCTCCCCCAACCCAAAAAAAAAATTGTTGAATCATGTTAAACCATCAATCAACTCAAACTCAAAAGCTTAAACTGAGGAGTTTGAGCCAATTTAATTATATCAACTAACGTTAATCCCAAATTTATACTCGAGAAAATTTAATGTGTTATCAGATGTTTCAAGAAGTATTATGCGCGGAATTGCTTTAGCATTGGGTGGATCCCCATATGAATTTGAGGGAGATAGAGCCGGAAATTCATTTTGGGTTATGCGTCTTATTGGTTACCCTGTTGTCTCCTCGATGAAGGCTTCTGATATCTCAGAAAATGACATTGGATGGTAATATACAGCTTTAGTGATTTTCTATACTTGTAATATTAGTGATTTTCTATACTTGTAATATTTCTGGCTCTAATGCTTTTTCTTTCTTTGACTCTTGTTCTTCTTTCCCATCACTTCATTTTCAACTTCTCATCGTCAAACGTCTCAACGTCAGTGGGGCTCACACCGACTATGGTAAAAAGAATAGTAAAAAGGAAAAAAGTGTCAAAGCTCATGAATTAGTAGAAAATATCTGTTTAATCGATTGTGTGTTGTACTGAATATCGTTTCTTGATAGGTCTATTGACGTTGGTTAATCAGGATGATGATATTACTGCACTTCAGGTTAAAACAAACATCATATGATTTTAGTGTGCTTCTTCCCTTTTCTCCATATCTTTTGCTGCTTTAGTTTTTGTTTCATAAGTTGATGAATAAATTGGTGTAAATTGGTGTAAGGTGAGAAATTTATCTGGAGAATGGATATCAGCACCACCAATTCCTGGAACTTTTGTTTGCAACATCGGCGACATGCTCAAGGTACGTATATGATCATATCTGAATATCTTACTTTCGATAAATCGATCATTTTTCATCGCAAAAAACTTGTGTAATCTGTAGATCTACTCGAATGGGCTATACGAATCGACTTTACATCGAGTTATCAACAAGTCTCTAAAATATAGAGTTTGTGTAGCATTTTTCTATGAGGTATCTTTATTTGTTTCGGCTATACTTTCTCTTTTTCTTGTCTATGCCTTAAGGTCTATCGATTTTTTGTTGCTTGGAAGAACAGACAAATTTTGACACAGCCGTGGAGCCTTTGGAAATTTGCAAGAAGAAAACAGGTGGAGAATCAAAATTCAAAAGAGCTGTGTATGGGGAGCATCTGGTTGGCAAAGTCCTTACAAATTTCGTTTGAGGGTTCAGAACTGTAATCTTTTAATGTGTTGTCTTTGTATTTTACATCACTGTTTGTTTTATGTTGAGAATGTTAAAAGTCTACAGAGATGTGCATTAATAAGCTTGTAGTTATTTATGCTGTCAATTTTTTTTTTTGTGTCATGTCTGTTTCTGTTTCTGTTTCCATTTCCTTGCCATTTTGGTTGTGTACTTTTTTGTTCAAAATAAAACATTTGAGAAATTGTGTTGATGATTAGAATACTTTTGGGTCAAAATATTTGATAAAGCAATATAATGTAAAGGAGCGTTGTGTTGCTAAACAAAAAAAACAAGTTCACTAGATTTGTGACTTTGTTTCGAAAGTACAAAATTGTATTATGAGTTGAAAATTCAGAATTAATTTACAAAGGTTCTAGTAGTTCACTAATGTTTGAGTTTGCTTTTTGAGATGAGCTCTGCCCTTCTACGGTTCTCGAGCTCCTTTTAGTTATAGTTTTTTTTGGAAGATTCATGGTTGTCAATGGATGTTTGATTAATCCTCAAAATGAAAACTCAACACTTGGTGCTTTGAAATTAGGCTGTTGAGTTGTTACCTCCGAGCTTAGCTATCTTTGAGTAAAAACACTTTTATTCAAATTGCCCCCCTTCACTTTTAGTAATTTCAAGATTGATAGTTTTTCAATTATTATTTGGTATCGATCTAATATGGGAATTGGGACAAAGCTCTAGCCTTATTTTATTTCTCAACTTTGTTACTATGATTTGGAAATAGGTGTTGTATGCTTTTTATTGAATTTTAATGAATGTTTGTTTGGTTTCAAAACAATGAAAGAAAAAAAAAGGAGAAAGAAAGAAAATATAACTAAGTTGTTTTTTTAATTATTATTTGGTTTAAACTCTAAAGGATGATTGGATTTTGGAGTTGATGAGAGGAGAGGGGAGGAGAGTAGAGGAAAAGGAGAAAATTGAGTGATTTAGGGATATGAAGTACTTATTTGGAGATTGATATTTTAGAGAGGAAATGTTACAAAAATCTTTTTGAAATTTGTGTTTAGAAGAAAAGATGTTTATTTTAGATGAAATTTGATATAATGATTCATTTGAGGTTTGATAAGATGTTGAAAAGAAGTTAAAAGAGATTTTGAGAAAAAGTTTGAGCGAGGATCTAATGTAACAAAAACAAAAGTTCAACTCATGCACCTCCTCCCTTCAAAATCGTTATTTATGGAGATAAAATATATCCAATCATAAAACATTTTGTCCATTACTTTTGTCGACTTCTTCAAACCTTTTTTTTTTTTTTTTAATCAACCACTGTTGCGGTCGAAATCAAATGCATAACCTTTTGATCATAAATTAGTTGGCTCTTTAAAACCTTCCAAATTGTTGATAACTTAAATATAAACTGATGCATTAAAAAAAAAAAAAAAAAAAAAATACTCACACCATCACAAAACCGAGAATTAGAACCATTTGAAAGTTTAAGAATATTAGTATACAATGTCAGCATAAGAAACTTTAATGCAGAGAAGTTCATTACTATTGGAAATAATTTAAAAAATGAAACACCTCATAACAAAATGAGATCATGTTTAAATTCCATTTTAATGAGCCTCACCTAAATTCAAGCCCTAATGAAAGGTGTTTCTTTTTCTGAGAGATTGACATCAAATAATAAGATGAAACTAGGGGTGACTGAGTTTTCAACACATGGATTTGACATGGTTAAAAGCACTACTATCAATTGAACAGTTCATGAAATGTTTCTATCCAAAAATGGTAAACAAGAAGATGAGCAAATCCAATAAGGTAATGTTGCTGCCTCTATTTCTTCCCTAATTGAATCAATGTCTACAATTCAAAAACAATAAATACAAAATCTTTTCTTCCTTTGTGCCCAAGCTGATTGAAGAATGTAGCTTCATGTGAATATTGATGGTACAACAACTGAATGAACCTAGCTTTAGTAAAGAATCTTTAAGTTAAAGAACAGTTTAAAGCCTAGCAGTCAACAATTGGATTGAATTTCAGATGCAGCAGAAGAATCCTTGTTGATATAAAGAGGAATTTTTACCTGCAACTCTCTCAGCCGCTCCACGATACAGTATAGATATTCGAACGTGAGCTTGGATTGTGAATTGAAGTCTTCTCTAATGTGTGGATGAATCTTGAACCAATCTCCCAACAATTTGTGTACATGCGAACGGATTATTCTCCACGGGACAGGATATTTTTCACAAAGCTTCAAGTAGTCCACCAGCAGATCTGCTTGATCAAGGTTTCCGTCCCTGGCACTTTCTTCACAGCCCTCTATCCATTCTGCAGTTCGAAACCCAGCAAAAAGTGCAGGATTCTCGAGAAGAGTTTCTGCTGAAAGAACACCCTCGACCCCAGTCTCTCGCAAACAGTTGTATACATCTTCCATATGCCTTACGTTCCCATTGGCAAGAACTGGAATTCGTACTGCATTTTTAACAGCACGAATGGCACTCCAATCAGCTCGGAATTTCTTTCCATCTTTTTCATCTCTTGTGCGGCCATGGACAGCTAAAAGAGAACAACCAGCATCCTCTAACATTCTTGCATAACTAATTGTATCCTGTAAATTTGGAAAGATTCGGATTTTGCATGATACAGGAACTTGAAGATTGGAAGCCAGCTTCTCTACTATTACTTTTACAAGAGGTAAGTTATCCATTAAAAAAGCCCCATAATTTCCACGCTTTGCAATACGCTGAGGACACCTGCAAGAAATTAGTAGAGCTCTCGATTTTAAATTAGAAACTGTAAGAAAAAAAAGAAAAAAAAAATTATGTATACCACTAAACATACTTGACATGCCAAATTTGGAAAAACACGTGAAATTATATTTTACAAATGATAGAAGAGTGTATGACTCCTGGTCGGGCAAAGGCCAACCAAATGCACCTTGTATAAAATCCCAAAATTCATTAGCAGCAGGAAAATCACTGAACAAATGAATATGGGATTCAGAACTCATGAAGCACATATAACAGCAGCTTGGAAGATTCTTTTCTCTGCAAAACATCTTCGGCATTAGTAACTCCATGGTTTAGTTCCCACACTAAAGTTTTTACCTTTTCGATTGCCAACCCTTCCAGAGGCACTTATTAAAGTCGAGATGTATTTACCGAAGAAATCAAGCTATGGGAAGAAAGCTTGATGTTAAAGCCCCCTTTTCTCTTTCTTTTTTTGATAACCAGAATCGAGAAAGCCCTCTCTTTTAACAAAAACCATACCCAAGAATCTATACGATCTATACAATCTGTCAAGGAACTTTGCTGAAGTTTATAAGACAAGGCAGCCCCCATGCATCTGTTTCAACTTCATCTAAGTTTCTTCTTAAGCATAAATTCCAAGCTCATGTATCTGGGACCCATAAATCCTTCATAGAACCAGAGTCTTGCAATGAGAAAGGCTATAAATATGATGGTAAGTATCTTTAAACCCGATGTTCTCCGGCCACTTATCTTCTAAAAAAAAAAAATAGAATCACCCCTGCCTAATGTAAAATTAATGTGTTAGTAAACAAACTCTTTGAGCTTGTCAATGACTTTTCACAGCCCTTTGGAAGCAAGAATCTTGTAAGATCCCAATCTTTGGTCGAAATGCAAAACTCCATATTTGGTAGCAATCGCAGTCTATTTTCTTTTACGTAGTCATGTAAATACCAAACTTTTTTTTTGTCAATCTTAAAAACCTTTTTACGAGTTCTCAAAGACCTATCAATTTTCTCGAGATATCTACTGACATTGAAATTTTACCTGTTAAATATCTAAAAATTCAAAGTATCATCAACAAATAGGTACATGTTTCCTGGCTATTGTGTATTTGAAAGAAATGGAACGATATAAAAGGAGAGGAGCACCTTTCAAATTATGGAAACTTAAAATATTAATTAAGTCGTCGTAAGTCCTTGTTTACGACGATTTATCTAGTCACGATCTGCCAGAGTTCCCAAAGGTCTATTATGATAAAATATCTCCTTAAACCTCGAAACAGTTATCGATTGACTAAGGATGACTGGTTCTAGTTACAATTAAGCCTGTTTAAAAGTCGATCCCCAAAGTCGTACTCAAAATTCATTTTGCAGAAGTGGCAATACCTTAAACCTACAATGAAATGAACCATGACTCAACTTTCCTTCATGCTTCGCTTCGATAGAAATTTGCTCAACTCATTCGAAATTGAATGTGTAACTTTCCTTAGTCATGGAAAAACTGGCATTAAATAAATTGGCCTGCTTTCTCAAATTGGGGTCGAGAAACTTTTCATTTTTGAATCTTTCTTCAATTGCTCACTAAAACTAAACTTTACTAGTCCTTTCAACCAAGAGAATGCCGTGCAGAAAAACAGAGAGGGTATCCTCACTGCACCTAACAGCACCGGAGATACATACAGTTTATGAACAAAATAACAATATTCACTTACAAATACAATTGATGCAACAAAGTGAACCTTCCAATTACAAGAACTAAAATATTTTGGGAAACAATTTCTTACTCCACCAACCACAGTAGCTCAGCATTTGGGATAAATCATAAAATGAATATTTATGACTAAGAGGTAGTTTTATATATTTATGACTAAAAGGTCATCCGTTCGAGTGCATAACTTTTTGTTGAACTCAAAATTAAAATAAAAAAACAAAGAAGAAAGATTATTAATAGAGATTACATTACCCAAGGTTAAGATCGACGTAATCACAATATGGCTCCACCCTTCTAGCAGCTTCCAACAAAACATCGGGATCATTGGCACAAAATTGAACAAACAATGGGCGGTCCTCCTGTAAATCATTCCAAATTAAAAAAAAAATCAACCAAGTTACCAGACAAAGAAAGAACGATAACATAAAATTAGCTCTAACATTTCATATACTAACCTGACAAGTGGTAAATTCCATATTCCGGTACTTCTCGTTCTCGGTAAAGATCCGTGAATGCAGCATTGGCGTATATGCCGCTTCGGCACCATATTTCCTGCAGAGCAAACGGAATGGTAGCTCCGAATTATCAACCATCGGAGCTACAATCAACTTCGGCCGACCGAGCTTCGACCAATGAGCCCAGGCTCGCTCAATTCGTGACTCGCCGATCAAATACACACTCGGCGACCCCAAAGGAAGTAATGGATCATCCGATTCGGTAAGAGACGAGCATTCTTCTTGTTTATGTTGCTGTGGATCGGAGCAGAGAAGGTCGTCGAGGTCTTGGGGGAAATCCGGTTTAAGGGTTTGGGTGATAGAGGAAGCCATCAAGAGAAAATAGAATTGAGATGAAGCTGACAACTAGAAGGTAATCTCATAACCTAAGGATGACGATAGTTGAGCAGCCCATCGCCGCCGCCGGCACCGTTGTGGATTTGCCTTTTGAAGCAAAGAAATCTATTTGAGGGGTTTTAGCGGTTGGTTGTTTGGCAGAAGGGTTAGAAGTTATTTAGGGTTTTTTTTTAACCAAATTGGAAGCACACGACTCCAATAGGACCGACTCTTTCGCAATCATCGTCGGACTTTCTCGATAGTCTATTAGAAGTAGTATGACGTTCATCTCCAGACAATCCCCTAAGAAATAACTCATAACTTCCCACCAAATTGAAGTCATTCAACTAATATTAGGGCGTTTATCAACTAGCTCTTCCCTAAATCGAGTCAAGACACACTAGCTAGTCAATGCCAATTACAACGTAACTAAAACCACACTAACCACAGTTGCAATATAGTCTTGGCCAACGAGAGCTTCAAAAAAATCATAAAACGTGAGATCAGAAAAAGTGGGCGAATAATAACCGAAGTTGATCGCCTTGAAAAAGCGTATTAAAAACCCGACAGGTTCATGAGAATCGAACAGGTTGACTGAGGTCAAGATAATAAGCTCGTCAAAACCAGTCGGATGGACCACGAATAAAGCCGTCGGGAGATCAAAATCAAAGTTGTCTAGCTCTCAATCATTTTCTTACGATCTAATTAACGTACGTTAATGGTTATGTTCGGAACTTATAACGACCGCACAAATCAACAAAAAACGTCATCAAACTCTATATTTAATGAGAAACAAACATTAACTAAAATATCTAGAATTCAACAACAATTGAGCGTAGGGGGCCGCCTCAAACCCATACATGATTCCACTAAAGTGTTAGATATTATATATATATATATATATGACCTAAGATCTTGAATAACATGATTATCACTAGTTGTATTTGAATCTTAATGAGATTGAAATATACTTTTCGACATCGTAAGAACCTTTCAAATTCAACAATTATTCTTCATTCTCTTTCACTTTCACTCTCTCTTTCTTGTCATATTTATAGGTTCTTAAAAGATCATCTTCAAATCACACACGTTTTTTTTTTTAAGTTACAATAATTGAAGATGAATGATTCAAACCTGTAACTTCATGGTTCTTCGCGTTCACTAATGTTGTAGAGTTACAACTCTTTTGATACACACATTTTTTATTTGTTAATTAGAAATGAAATCTTAAATTTTTCAAACATAAACCTCAGCTACTTAATTTAAAAGTGTTGAAATGATGAAAATGTCCTCCCACTTATTAAAAGCAATAAATTATACTAATTTTTAATCATATTGGAGTTCATATATTAAGTACATATTTTAAACACGAGACTTGTCCTATTGACTATTTCAAACATATTTCATACCATATTGTATGACCTTGAGTATTGACTGCCAACGTCGCAGTGTTGTCCCTTGATGTGCATTAATGCGACCCTATCTTTATGATTTATGCAACATTTTGATTTTTTTTTTTTTTTTTTTCCCCTTAAGCAAGAAGAAAAAATAAATAAATGAAATATTTGTTCGAAAATTAGTATTTTAGAGAAGGGAGATTGAAAAAAGTTTTTTTTTGTGAAATTTGTGTTTAGGAGAGACGGTGTTTATTTTAGAAGAAATTTGATATAAATATTTGATAAATATTGGAAAGAAGTTGAAGAGATTGTGTTGTATTAAAAACAAACATGAAATTTATTCTTTTTGATTTGTGATCGTGTGAATGTTAATGCATCACTAGTTCCAGCTATGCTCGCTTTGACAAAAATGTATGAAAATTTAAAGTGTGTGTACTCATAATCATTAATATTGTTTATACATTATATAAAAATATGCGACAATACTCATTAATATAAATAATTATATTTATTAAATCTTTTTTGAAAATAATCATATTTGTTATTATTTTTTGGATTTTGAAGTTTTTTTTTTTAATTACATTTAGATACCTGTGATTGGCATTGCAAACCTTAATTCAACGTGACGTTGGGTTTGATCCTACTGTCCAAAATAACATTGAAGTTATAATGATGGAGAGGTGGAGGAAGTAAGACAAAGCAATTGACTAAAAAGTAAGCATATTAACTAATACCATTATTTATAATTTGTAATTATCTTTCTCGTAAAAGTTTCTTTCCTTCAAGATTTCGGATCTCACATTCGAAACCTATCTATGACAATAATTTATGATCGCTATTCATTTGATGTTGTCTGGTGGTTGACTTAGTGACATGCATGATCACCCCAAATATAGTGTGATTATTTATATTCAAAAAAAAAAAATTGTAACATCCTTATAAAAGTTGAAGTTTACTCCCGACAATCAAACATTTTTTTCAAAGACAGTGCACCGGTCAAAATAAAGCATTATTATTTTTTTTAGATCATGAATAGAAAGAACTCATAACTTCTTAGGGATGTTTGGATTGAGATTTTAAGATTATTTAAAATTAGTATTTAAAATGAGTATCTTTTTGAGAATTTAGAAGTAACGATTGCATTTAAAAACTTGTTTGGATTTAGTTGTTAAGAATATTTAAAATTAGTATTTAGAATGAGAATTTATTTCGAGTATTTAGAAGTAATGATTGTGGTCAATCTTGTTTTAATGTAATTTTTAAAAGTATTTAAAAATATTATTTATAATGAATATTTATTTCTAAGTATTTAAAAATAATTATTGGTTTGGTATAAATTTTTTAGGAATAATGGGTAAATACTACCGTTTGTAATACTAGGGGAAATACTCATTTGATGGGATGAACATGCTGTTCTTGTCCTTGTTGTTATGATTAGCCAATGGCATAAAGCCAAAGCAATGGTAGGACCCAAAGCGGGCAAAGTCAAAGCTGCTGATTACATATAATTGAATTTTAAACGCAGGCACCAATTTGACCATTTGGCAATATTATTTGTAAGTTTCTTAAATTCAAATCAAAGACTGGAACTCAAGGTTTCATAAAAAAAAAAAATATATAAATATAAAAATAAACTTAAATTACAAATTTTAAGTATAAGAGTTGTGAACATCATCATATTTTCATGATCTTCTACCTATATTTTATTTATGTGAAACTAAATGCTATATTTAGACTTTTTTTTTTGAGTGTGTTTGGATAGTAAATTTGAAAATGAGTGATTTGGCGAAAGAAAAAATTGTTTGAATTGAAAGAAAATTATGAGTGAATGAAGTAAAAATTTTGGTTTAAATAGAGTATTATGATTGTTTGCAAGAAATAAAAATAAACACTTCGATGACAAGTTATGAATAGTTGTGATTCACTAAAAGGTTATGTATTTGAATAGTGTAAGTTAAGTTAGAAATAACGCTATATTGTACATGCGTGACAATTTAGGTAGGTTTATGACAAATTTATGAAGATTTTTTAGTTGTTCTTTTCCCATAAATTGTCTATACAATCATATTTTAAGATGTTGAATAAACTTTAGAGAAATTTTTTTTTTTAATACTCCTATATTCAATGATTTGTTCTTAATGCAGAGAATCATACCCCACCACTATTGACTTTATTCCTTCAGCTGTGAAGCTCTTGTTCTCCATCCAACCACTACTTTTGACATTTCTTCATTTCCAAACAAACAAGTTTCCTTTTCTTTTCTCCATCTCTCTCTCTCTCTTAAACCTGCCCAACCCAATTTCCCTTTTCTCTTTCAAACTCTGTTGTAAGAATTTGTTTCTTAAAGCCATTGACCAAATCCTTGCCCTTTAAATTTAATCTCTATCAAAATTAAAGAAATCTAAGAAACTATGCAACCCAAATAGAAAACCACAAAGTAAAGGAAACCTCGCAACTTTTCTTCTTTTAGTTCTCAATAAACACCAAGGACATGGAATATTGAAAAAGATATCGAGCATATTTGACTACGACGGAAAGGAAAGAGAAGAAAAGTGAAAATCAATAAATGATTGATGAGATGACCAAGTAACATAACCTTGCGGTGTAGGTATCCAAACAAGTTTATGATCTCAACTATTTTTACGAGACATACAATTTGATCCTACAATGTTTGATGCTAAGAAAATTAAAAAGAAATTAATTCATTGGTGATGACCACTCTGATTTCTTAACATAACCCTAATGGTAAGCTTACATGGCAAAAATTCGTCAGGAAGAGTAGTAGCTCGACGATATTAGTATTGACTCGATAATCAAGAGGTTATGAGTTCGAGTCTCCCGTTCTTGTAATCTCAAAAAAAAAAAAAAAAACTTAGGCAAAAATCCAACTCTTTAAGAAAAGAAAAATATAAAGAACCAAAATGAATAAATGCAAAGCAAATCCACCGTCTTCCTCATTACCTTTCTTTTTTCCTTTCAAACTCAAACACTGATTTACTTTTTTCCATAATTGGAGAGTTTCCCACTTCTGTATACATGGAAAAGAACAAAGATCTATGATGCAAGTAAATTCCTAAATCCCCCTATTTCTGTATGAACCAAATGAAAACAGAGTGGTTTTTTTTTTCTTTTTTCCTCTTTTTACCAAGATTCAAGAATGAGACTCGAGGCTTCGGCAACTGATTGAGAGTGATTATGATCGCCTTCGTAGGTCACTATTAACATAGATGGATCATCTGAGGCTCTCTCAACGTGCTTTCTAGCAGGACATCCTCTTAAACTGCTGCATTTATAGTAACCTCTGCAAGTCACAAAAGACTTCCAACATTTATCTCCAAAAATTTGATGAATTTTTAACAAACTTTGAGATTTTGTTGATTGTTTTATGATCATTACCTTGGATATGGAGAACCCTTTATTGGCTTTTGTCCATACTTCCTCCATGAATAATCATCAGGAGGAATATCCGCGTTCTTTGAGCTTATGGCCGGAACTCTTACAACAACCCTTTTCAACCTCATTTTTCTGCTTTTCAATGGAAAACAAAACATGGGATTTGTTTGTTTAGTTCATGTCCATGGAGGAATGAAAGAACATCCTTAAAACTCCCATGCACTACGAAAACCTAAAACTTAAATGCTCTATTTGATAACCAATCAACCAAAAAGCTTAGCCGATGATTTGAGATAAATTCAATCATATCAA
>JBBMEG010000004.1:3383368-3406745 GCA_037832605.1 Cyclanthera cordifolia
TATGCTACATCTTATTATAGATTACTTTGTTTGGTTAACTTATTTGGTTATTGGAATTTGGAGTAAGAATTCTAATGTTCACTAACCAAGATAAAACCCATAGTATAAAAATGATTGAAAAAGAAGCTCAATTTCCAAACCCAAGAATCAAGAACCAAATGGTTATCAAAGATCACCTAAAAAAAACTTCTAGTTTATGTTATGCCATGATTCAAGGAATAAATACCAGATCAGGAAAAGACAACATATTAAACACCAATCTCTGTAAAGTCAGTTTCCTCCCCCAATAACCCTGATATTCACAAGTTCAACCATGCTTTCCTTAATAATTTAGTTCTAATAGTTGAAAACCAACAACAAGCAGCAGAGATACTAAAGAAGTCAAATGGTTACATACAAAAATTCCAAACCTAAATCATTAAAAAAAAAAAAGTATTAGTAGGGGATTTAGCGGCAGTAATTGACCTTTTCTTGGAGCAGTGACATCGACCACCGCATTTCTGAGAGGGAGAATTCTGGGAGCCACATTTCCTCTTGAGAGGAGAAGAAGGGTTAGAGACAACAGAGGAGGAGAAATCAGTAATGTGAATAGAAGAGGAAGAGAAATTAATGGTGGTGGGGGAATCGAGGGGAGGAGGGATTTGGTGGATGGGGGTGGGGTCGTAAACTTTAGAGGAATCCAAAGGGGCGCGGCGGAATCGGGCGTGGCCGGAGCGGCTGAGGAGAGAAATGGCGTTTCTAAAGTGGGATACGGCAGCGTTGGCGACGGCTTCGGAATGGGAGTCCAGATTTGAAGGGGGAGATTGGGAGAGTATGGTGATGAGCATTTTTAGCGTTTCGAGGCCGGTGGCGGCTTCTTGGACGGCGGAGAGTGTGTGAAACTCCACCGCCATGGAAGGAGAAGAACTTGGAATTTGATTGAATTGAAGTTGAAGAAAGGAAAAGGAAGGGAGGAAGTAATGTAATATAAACAACACTTGATTGATCCTCTCTGAATGGTCTTCTCATTTGACCATTGCTTTGTGTGGGCCCTTTACTCAACTTTTACCATTTCTTTTCATTTACTTTTTTTTTTTCCTTTAGATTTTTTTCATTATAAATTTTTTTTTTTTTTTTTTAGATTGTAATAATATTGGACGTGGATTCGTTGCCTCATAGTATTTGTTACCTCATACTCTTTCGGTGTTCTCTAATTCCATTGAACTACACTTTGTTTTTTTGGGCCGTAAAATAAAATTTTGATTCTTAAACTTTTATCTTTGTTATATTTTAATTTCTATAGTTTTAAAAATAAAATTTTAATCTTCTATCTTTGAGTTTTATTTTAATCTCTGAAATTCACAAAATCAAAATTTAGCCTTTAAATTTTGAAAAAAAAAACTTAAAAATGGTCTTTACACTAAATTTAAAGTGAATATTAATCAAAATTGGTTCAATAATATTAATAATTTAAATAAAATCAAAAATAAAATGTGAAAATATTTTAAAAAATAGGATAATTTTGGTTAAAAAAAAATTCATAACTTTGGTTTTTATAGTTTAACTAAAATTAAATTTTAATTTTTATGATTCAAAAAAAAAGAAAAAGAATGTATATGGTTGAAAAAAATACAATTTAGTATTTATGATTTTATTATATATATATATATATATAGTCTTTTAAATTTTGAGCCTCAATCAAATACACCACCCTTCTCTAACATTAATTTAGTCTTTATAGTTTAACTAAAAATTAATGTTTTTTATTCTTGATTTTTAATTTAGATATTAGTTATTCATGTTAACGATGGTTGTGTATTAAGTGACTATTTGAGAAGAAAAAAAACATTAATTAAACTTGAATAGCTATTTTAAACGTATCTAACTCATTACCAATTTTGTACATTAAAAAAATTAAAAGTTAGAAGAGGCTAAGTAATAGTTTAGAAACTATAGTAACTAACTTTAGGGTATGATTGTTTTTTCTTTTGTATAGGAAGAATAGTAAATAACTGCTCTTTGAGAATCTTTTATTTATATTTAGCGATACACAACCACATTTAATCACTCGTCAAATCATTCATCAAATTACAGGTTATCAGATTTTACATCAAACTTTTCACTTAATCATGACTAACACAAATCTTTAAAGAGTTGTTAATTATCAAGCATAAATAACATTAATTATCAAACAAATAGTTAATAATCAATGTTAACATCAATCTACAAACAAATATTTAATTACTTTTCAACTACCCTTAACCATTTTCTCTCTATTCAATTTCAATATTTTGTAAAAAAAAACCATCAAAATTGTGAAAATATTTATTACATAGGTGAAAAGTAGATTGTCTATATAAATAACTAAAATGTCATCATCTTAATCGGTTCAGCTAATAGTTTTCAACTACCTAAATGATAATCTTTAATTAATAATTTAACTTTAGCTGATAATCTCCTTCAATAGAAAGAATCGATCAATTCATTGATAGTTTAATCAATTTGTTGAAAAGAAAGATAAATTAAAAATTTTGAAAAACCAATGAAAATCGGTCAGGTAATAATTATTTTAAAAATGTATATATATAACTGAAATCTAAACCTAATCAATAACGACACCTTGATTCTGGTCTCGATCCGTTGCTGGAATCTGACCCGCATCAAGCTCTCCGGCCGATTTCATCTCACCGATGTGGGTATCGCCACTTTTGCTACCAATTGCAAAACCCTAAAGGAATTCTCCTGCAGTTCATGCAAATTGGGGGTCAGCTCCATTAATGCTCTTTTCATGCACTCCAACACTCGTGAGGAGCTCTCATTGAAGGGTCTCCACCGCGTCATTGCTGGTATCGAGCCGGGCAGCAGCCGGGTCACTTAAATCGATCCTGCTGAAGGATCTTGTTGATGGGTTGAGCTTAATTCCCCTTATAATGGGGTCTAAGAATCTGAAAGCTCTTCAAGTTGTTTGGGCAAGGAAATGCAATGTCCAGTTTGATTGAAGTTCACATTCAGAGGGCCCAGGTTAGTGACTATAGAGTTTCAGCCATTTCTAACTGTTTGAATTTAGAGATATTGCATTTGATAGAGTTTGGGATTGTTCAAATTTTGGGCTTGCTTGTATTGCTGAACACTGTAAAAAGATAAGGAAACTCCATATTGATGGTTGCAGAACTAATAGAATAGGAGACGAGGGGCTAATGGCCATAGCTAAACACTGCTTTGATATTCAAGAACTTGTTCTAATTGGGGTTAATCCAACTCGTTTGTCATTGTCTTTGTTGGCTACAAACTGTATGAATTTGGAGAGATTGGGTTTGTGTGAGAGTAGAGATGGGGATGAAGAAATTGCTTGCATTGCTGCAAAATGCAAGTCGTTGAAGAAACTTTGCATGGAATGGTGTCTAATTTCAAACATTGGGATTGAATTTTCTTGATTTTTTTTTTTTTTAATATAACAACAATTAATAATTAAATTATTATTGCATAATAAAGAAGTTATCAATGTTATCGTTACTACTTTTATAAACGAGTTTTATAATCACTCTTTAAAAACGTTATACAAACGAGCTATTATTCTTACCTTTACACCCCACTCCAAACATGTCCCAAGTGTTGCATTTTAACTCAGTAAAATGGGCAAAAATGTTTATTTATTAATATTTTTCCTTGCAGTATCCGTCAACATTTGAATAAAATTGAGACCAGATATTTTGTACCCCGACCACATTTTAAACCAAGGTTGTTGTAGTCACTTTGTTCTCTTAAAAAAAAAAAAAAAAAAAAAAATGTAAATGAGTAAATATGTTATAAAATTTGAAAAAAAGTAAAATAGTTTTGTTAATTATTTTATTTGCGAGAGATGGCATCCTGAGCAGATTGGAGGGTGTTTGCAACGGCGGCCGCAGCGCCAGCCAAGACGCCGCCGCTAGTGGAGAAATCCTCCTTGGTGTTTGGATTGGCGTGATGAATAACCTGCACTGTTCTCTTTTCTGGCATTATTTTCCCTGCCGTTGACCGATAGTCAACTGTCTCAACTATTTTCTCCGTAGCACCTTCTGCATTTCTGTGTTCTACTTCCTGATCAAAACCACCACCAATTTTAATTCTTAATTCATACATCAACAACACTCCTCTCACGACCAATAAGAAACAAACAGAACAGGAATAGAGAATAGAGAGTTTCAATGACATACCTTGGTTACTTGCATATTCATATTTATTTTTTAAATTAGCTATATATGTTTCTCTTTAGTAAATGCAAAACAATTTGCTCTCTCTCCCTTCTCAGTAAACATTATAAATATTATGAAACTGGGCTATTTTTGGCAAAATCACCACCAAATCAAAATTCTCTGACCCATAAATTATGCCGATAGACAAGAATGGCCTAGTGATCTCCTCAATATCAATATCACCTTAAAAATTTGGTCCAACATTTCTAAATATATAATAATAAATTACAAACAATCTGTAAAAAACCAGTTTAGTAAGCACCCCATCGAGCTTCCATATTGTATTCAAAATATGTTATTTTAACATCGAAAAATGTGGGTTCAAAACAAGTATGTTTTAGTTTCTCAAGTGTTGATAATAATAAACATAATAAACAAGATTCTCGTCTCATCGTCAAGAGAGGATTTTTTTTTACATATACCTGCAAAAAAAAAATCACCCATGAAAATATTCTTTCATTCACTGTGTTTCTATCATTTAAATGTTTCAGATTTCAGCACCCAAAAGGAAAAGATTTTACTGTGTATGATACACAATTGATGATAGCTTTTTACGCACTCTAATATGCTGATTTTTAATGCAAGGAGGTTGTTGAATAGTTACCATCTAAATCAGTAAGTCATTAGGAGTGATGAGCCACTGCAATGAACATCAGAAACACCAGAAATCCTCTGCCTGGGAGACAGTGCTGTGATCCCCACAGCATCAACATCAATATTTTGGATATCTTTTCTTTTTTGAGTTTCCAAATTTGCCCTCTCATTTCTTGTATCAGCTTCCTTTTGAGTTGCCATGGACACCATTGCTTGAGCTTCTGCCACTACTGATGCATCATCTTCTCCAGCATACAGAATCTTCTGTATTGCCTTTACCACCTGTAGAACAAAGTTTGTAGTTTGTCAACTCGAATTTTGTTTAAATAGCCTAAATTGTGAACTGAACATAGGGCTGGAGGAAATTTACATTAGAGCCATGTATCCCAGGACTTTGACAAAGTATATCAATATCCCTCAGTTTGGAGAAGTAAAAGTCTCTTTCCTTCTCGAGGCTGTCAATTGAAAGTTTCAACTCTGTAATCTGCAATGTGAATTTTCATCATTACAGTTCTTCTGATAACATTAACAAAAACAATTCTGATTCATAGTTCGATCTCAAGAATTACCTGCTCATCATATACTGCTGTTTCACAACTAGAGGATGGCCTTGAAGTTTTTCCTGATTGATTTGTAGGATTGACAGTAACGGTTACTTCATTTCTTCTTGCAGTTTTAGTGGTTTGAGATGTTGAGGTAGCCATTGAGTTCTTGGCTGAAGATTGAGATGCTGCTAATTTCTTGCTTGCTTCTTTCCCACCCTTGGAGGCTTCTCTCCTATGTAAAGCGTTATAACTGGAAGTGCATAAATACTTTTCTTTAAAACTAACCAATACGTTTTGTTTTTTGTTAATGAAATTTAAGCTTGGTTTTACACAAATTTCTCTATAAATAATTTCATACAAGTATTTGGAAACCGTTTATTAAACATATATATTGATATGAAAGTCAAGAAAACCATAGGATGCAACAGTAATGGTAGACTTCAATTTCAAAAATGAAAAACTAAGTTATGAAATGGTGATCAGATAAATTCATTATGAAAATTTGAGGCTACAATTCAGATATAGCCCTAACTTTCAAGATTGAGTCAAATAAATCTTTCAACCTCTTTAAAAGTTGTCTAACAGATCTGTATATGTAAAAGCATGAGAATTAAAAAAAAATAAAAAATAAAAAATAAAAAAAGTTTTATGCTTTGTGTAGTTATTTCCAAATCTAGATTAGGCCGCAAAAATGTGTCTACCCACGTGCCATACACAACGTACGCTGTTATTTTTTTTGTTGAACGTTGAAATTTGATCTCCAATAAATTATTCATTACACATTAGTTACAGCTGCAACCTGTAAAACATCCTATTTTTATTTCATATAATATTAAAAAGAACATGCATTTAAAATCATTGATTCATTCATACAGTAACGAGTGGTTGGATGTTCTTGAAATTCTCATTCTTATCTCTCAATTTGTCAAACCATTTGCCTTTCCAATCTTATTAAATTATTGGGTCTCTCCAAATTATCACTTCAATTCATTTCTTTTCAATCAATTTAAAATTCATGTTTCTTAATCAGCTTAAATGTTTTGGTATGTTTGGACTGAGATTTTCAAGAATATTTAGAATTAATATTTATTTTAAGTATTTAGAAGTAACGATTGCATTTAAAAATTTCTTTAGATGTATTTTTTAAAAATATTTAAATTAGTATTTAGAAGGAAAATTTATTTTGAGTATTTAAAAGTAATGATTGTGGTAAAAAAACCTTGTTTGGAGGTAGATGTTAAAAGTATTTAAAATTAGTATTTAGAATTAAAATTTATTTTGAGTATTTAGAAGTAATGGTTTAAGTTAAAACCTCGTTTGGACGTAGTTTTTAAAAGTATTTAAAATTAGTATCTAGAATAAGTATTTATTTTGAATATTTAAAAGTAATGATTGCAATCGAAATCTCGTTTGGATGTAATTTTTTTAGGAGTATTTGGTAAATACTAGTTTGAAATACAAGTCCAAATACTCATAGTAAACATCAGCTTAAGAACAGAGAAGAACAATTATCTAAATTTGAAATAAAATAAAATGATTTAGAGAAAATTAGGCCATGTTTAGTTACAACTCCAAAATGAAGAATCAGTATAAAAGGAATGAAAGTAAAAATAAATTAGTGATCGATGAGATAGTTTTTTTTTTTTTTTTTAATAAAATATGATAGTGGAAAGAAATCCTTAATTCTCATCATTTTCCAAATGATTAGTTGAGAATCATTATTTCTATTTAAGGCACAAAGAATAATTACAAAGACAAATTTAATAGTGGCTTAAAACATAGGCAAGAGAGTTATTATCTATTCTTTATTGATATTTTTCACATACAAAACAAATTAAAACTAATTCATTTCTTGCATCAACAAATATATATTATGACAATATAATTTAATTATTTGAGACAACCAAACACTAAACTCATTTATATATTATGCTATTATTTAAACACACTCGGTTTGTGAAAGGTAGTAATATGAGTATATTTATAGGATTAATCTAACATAATTAAAGAAACATTGATATAAAGTAATAGAAATTAAGATCATGAGCATATATATGAAACAAAAATTGTAAAAATTAACTAAATTAATTAGTGGGTCAATGAGAGTTCATAATTAACATATAACAAATGGCAATCTATCCAATACATCAATCACAAACACACACAATTACAAACATGGGACTGTCAGTCAGTAACACAAACACTCCTCTCTACAATTATTTGCATTTGTTTTCTCTCTTTCTAGAGACCATAATAGTGTGATGACATGGATATGGTTGGAAATTTCTCCAAAACATGCAATGCTTCTTTCATGCATGGTCTCTTTTGTGGGGTATGAGATGCACAACTATACCCTAATTTAAAGAAAGACAACAATGCTTCTTCTCTCCCCTCCACGTCCGCTCGAATCGCCATGTCAGCCATCTTTAGGGCTCGACTATTGTCTTCGATGGCAAGTCCAAGCCCTTGACCCAACTCATCCAACACTACGATCTTTCCAGTTAGTAACTCAAGTAATATTACCCCAAAAGAGTACACATCCCATTTGGGGTTGGGCTTGAGGCTCCGAAAGGATTCTGGTGCAAGGTATGGTGATATCCCGCTGATTGAGCTCGGGCTTGGACTCGGTCCAGGGCTTGGTCCAGTGGCGTAGTCTTGAAAGCTATCTCGTGACGCGGTAGATCTCTTACTCCCGAAATTTCGAGTCGAACCACCTGCTTTGTAGCTGGAGTCGCCTAACAAGAGCTTCTCTAGGCCGAAATCGCCTATCTTGGGCTCCATGTCGTAGCCCAAGAGAATGTTGCTAGGCTTCAAATTGGCATGGACGTGCTTTTTGTCGTGGAGATAAGAAAGGCCTCGGGCCACTCCTTTTGCAATTCTCAATCGGGCCTCCCATGGAAGATGACAAGGCGAAGAGCCCACTTTCCCTATCCAAATAAAAAAAAAGAAAAAAGAATTGTATTACTTCTCTTCTAACAATATAGTAAATGCAAAAATCTAGAAAAATAGTTGACTTCCCAAAATGTCATGAAAAACAAACACTTTCAATTAAACCTAACTCCACCGTCAACTATTTACTACCTCCGTTCAATGCCGTAGACGCCAAGCTTCACAACAGAAAATACAAATTCAATGCCCTAAACCCAACAAGTTTCAATTCTCCAAATTTATCATGTGAATTAGGAAAGTTTTTTTTTTTTTTTTTTTTTTTTTATTCGATAATATATTTTATTCAATAAAAATAATTATGAGGGAATAAAACTGAAAATCGAAAAAAAAAAAAAAAAAAAAAAAAAATTGAGGGAGAAAGAAACTCACTGTAACGAGCATTGGCGAGGCTACCATTAGGAACAAAATCATAAATAATGAGTTTGTCATCAACGCCCCAATAAAACCCACGAACACGAACCAAATTCGGGTGCACCAATTTCGCAACACTTC
The DNA here is from genome assembly GCA_037832605.1 of Cyclanthera cordifolia. Lineage (NCBI taxonomy): Eukaryota > Viridiplantae > Streptophyta > Magnoliopsida > Cucurbitales > Cucurbitaceae > Cyclanthera > Cyclanthera cordifolia. The sequence goes on from JBBMEG010000004.1 coordinate 3,392,160, forward strand.
GAATTTGGTTATCGAAATCCTTATACTTCTCAACTCCTCCTTCTCCGATTCTCCTCACCGCAAACGCCGTACCGTCTTCCAGCACCGCCTTGTACGTTATGCTCGATCCGGTGGCCCCCAGGATGTACGCCGACGCCTTCAACAGAGTCTCCAGTTCCAGCTCCTTCTCTCCCCCGTCCACCGTCACCAAACTCCCCCTCTTGTTCCCATCCTCCGCCCCTGTCTCCCGGTGCCCCGACACCGACCCGATACTCACCCGATCCGTATTTACCTCTACCGGATCCTCTGTTTTTCTCAGGCACGACCATCGAGAAAATCCTCTGGATTCCGAAGACGATGTGGACCAGCTGTCTTTTCCCAAGTCGACTTCGTTTTTTAATTGGGTTTCCGCGGTTTTGTTTTTCTTCTTTAAATGGTAGACGTAGAAGAATAGGAGGCTCAGAATTGCCAATCCGGCAACGTCGCCGAGTACAATGGCGACGATTGTTGACGATTTGAACCCTGTTTCGCTCTCTTTTTCCGGTGGGGTAGTTTCTGGTGTACTTGGGTCTATCGGAATGGCGGCGATCGCCGGCGGGAGTGACGCCGGCGACGAAGGGATTGGGCATGGGGTTCTCGTTAACTCGCCGCAGAGTTGGCGGTTTCCGGTGAAGAAGTTGGCTTCTTGGTTCATGAACACGTCGGAAACAGGGATTTCGCCGGTTAGATTATTGAAGGAGAGATCAATCGTAGCGTTGGCCGGAATTTTGCGGGCGAAATCCTGCGGGATTTCGCCGGTAACTCTGTTATACGAGATGTTGAAGTAACGTAAACTGTCGCCGCCAAAATCAGCCGGCAAAGACCCATTAATAAAATTGGAAGACAGATCCAAAACCTTCACCATTCTAAACCCACCGGAAAGCTCACCGGAAATGTTATTGTTCTTCAGAGACAAAACCGTGAGATTACCCAAATTCGCGAGACTCTTCGGAAACATCCCAAACAGAGCATTGCCGGAAAGATTCAGCACTTGCAGATTCCCAAGTCGATCCACCGCCGCAGGAACCTCGTCAGAGATCAAATTATCCGACAAATCAAGAAATTGAAGGATGGTATTGTTGAACAGAGACAAGGGGAGAGACCCATTAAAGGAATTATTCGAAAGATCAACCGATTGAAGGTTTTCAATCAAACCCAGATCAGAAGAAAGAGAGCCCACAAGCTGAGAATTCGGCAAAGATAAGCCCGTAACTCTAGCGCCATCGCCGGCGCCGGTGCAGGTGACTCCCCGCCATGAACACGGCGTCTGATCGGAGTAATTCCAGTTTTGAAGAACAAAAAGAGGATCATTGAAAACAGCATACTTAAAGGAAAGCAAGAAAACCCCATCAAAATTCAGCCCATTACAACAAGATTGAAGAAGAATTAAAGCAAAAATTGTGGGGTTCCAATGAAATCTCATGACTTCGAAGCATAAAAAAATTCGACATCTTTGAAACTCAAACATAGAGAGAGGAAAGGGATTTGTGAAGAGAGCATGTAAAAATAGAAAAACAAAGAAAAGGGAAAAGGAAAAAAGGAAAACTGAAGATAGGTAAGCTAAACCAATATGCTCTCAGTGGAGCTCTGCGAGCTATAAATTCTTGTTTCACAATCATTCATAATGCACGTTATATGCTTCCCAAATTAATCATTTTCTAAATCCAAATTGTAAATCTAATTAATTTAAATTTAAAAGTTTAATTAATTTAATTTTCATCAGATTTATGTATGAGAAGAAGAATAGGCATCTTTTTGATAAGTGACATATAATAAAAGTCCAAAGTTGCAGAGAAGCTGTTTTTCTCTCTCTGCTTTGACTTACGACCGATTAAATTCTCTGTCTTCCAAATCTTTATTTAATTAGTGTTTACATTTCTAATGGTAGATTTAATTTAGGGATAGTAAGACTATTTAAAAAAATAAAAAAAATTGAGTATTTAAAAATAATGATGGGAGTCAAAATGAAAGTAGTCTTAGAATAAATATTTATTTTGAGTATTTAGAAGTAATTGTTGCAATAAAAAATTTGTTTAAATTTAATATTTAACATTATTTAAATAAAAATTTTATTTTGAATATTTAAAAATAATGATTACTTGTGTTGACTAAGTGACCATAAGTTATATACAAATAAACGTGATATTTTTGTATTTTTCTTTCTACTTAGGGTTAAATAGTTGTTAAGATAAAAATTAGACTTTCTAATTTCTAAAGAATTTGTACTTTTTTTTTTAAGTAATGTTTTAAATTGTCAATTGTGAGTCCTATTGTTATCTAATCAATAATATCAATAAAATACAAAAATAACTTTTTTACAATACAAAGTTTAATTTTAAAGTATAAAATTGAGCATAACCCAAATGATATATATTTTGAGATATGTTACTAAGTCTTTAAATCTCTTATCATACTTTAAAAAAATATAATAATTTCATATAATAGAGCTTAGTAATACTCAAAAGTATCAATATTTATGCAGAGACAATTATAATTTTATAAAACTATAGGGATGAACTTATAATATTTTGTAAAGTACTGTACCAAATTTGTAATTTAATGAATTTTGTTAGAGAGAAAGAAGATCTGTGATTGATAGTGTGAAAATATTTTAGAAATGACAGAACATCATGAGAATGCTCCCAATTTCCTCTATTCATCATGCCTTCTTATTTTTACTTTTTACTTCACAATAAATATATTTTACTTTTTCAATTATATATTCATTTTGTTGTGTGGTACTAGATGAAATGGAAGTTATAATGGTTAAGATTAAGAATCAAAATAGTAATTCCAAACTATAATAATAATAATAATTAATAAATAACAAAAGAGTATCAAAACAGTTAAAAAGTATTGATGGAATAAGTCAATGACGCAGTGGTTTTATTGTTTGATGTTATTTCAATTTAACACCATAGTCACGTGTTTGATTCGTGAAATCGGTATGCCCTCTTATTTTATCGAATTGCAAAGGGATAAGACATAGTGTACAGGATTATGAATGTTATTGCATATGAATTTTGACTATGGAAATAAAATTGAGCCAATGTGTGACTAGAACCAAATTTAATAAACACATGGATATACATATTTATGAACAAACTCATGGAATTATAATGATTTTCATTATTATCCTCAAGCAATTATTTTCTTTAAAATAATAAAAAAAAAAGTAGAAAATGAAAAGAATTAGAGACATTACATGTGACCTAAAAACCATTCATATGAATATATAGTTGAGCATTTGGATTCTTGATGAGAATGCAAAATTATGATGTTTGTTTTGTTGTAATTGCTAATTAATTCAATGAAGATCATTGAAAAATACTTTGTTGTTTATTTTATCCAAAAAAAAAAAAAATCATTTTTTTTTTAAAAACCCATTAATTATTTAAATAATAAATCTCTATCCTCATAATTTATTATTAATTAATTAAATAGATCGAACTAATGAACAATATTTTAGTATCTGAATTATTTTAATATACTTGAAATAATACCATTTTCAATAATTGATTTCCTAATAGAAACACATAATTGGATAGATGGAGCCAATAATGATTCAACAAATCAAACTTTAATCCTAATTAAAAAGGGTTAAAAATGTAAGCAAGTGTGTAAATGAGATAGTACTTCACATAATAATTAAAGTAACTCCATTACTTGATAGAGTGTTACTATTTTGACTTTTAAGTCCATTTCAATCTTCAATATTTGTTCATCTAAATTCAATGTAATTAAAAAGAAAATCATGTCTTTTTCTTTAAAAAGTAGGGAAAAAAAATTATTTAGTATTGAAGCATTGGATCCATGAAATTATAGGTTGTTACCAATTCCATTTATTAACAAACTAACACACATGTGTTCTTCTTCAAGTACTCAATTCTATTTTCATATAATATGGATTAATTGTGACTTTCTCTAAACCTATTCTAATATATTTGTTTAATTCTTCAATTTCTTATGTATTATATATGTAGCCCCTATTGTATTAATATATAATACATTATGTCGTTGAGTCCATGTTCAAATAACAAACATTGATTGATCATAAAGATAAAGTATAATTGAGTAAATGAAAAAGGATGAGACGAGTTATATTGTCGAACCCAACCGCCAAATTTCATTACTCACCCAAAACAAGGAAAAGCAGAACAATGCACAAATTCTCTAAGTCTCGCCAAATGTTCTTAATTTCTAATGTCTCGCTCAATAAACTCATCACGTATAAATAGTTAGATAGAATGTAAAATAAACCTAACTTTAAAAGTAAAAATTGAAATATAAAATTATTTCAAAAATAAGGATATTTAACCTGAGATAAAAGGTTAAGTAAATATAATTCTTTAATAAAAAATGTGAGTTACAAAATCCAACCCATTCTATTTTTGTAAAATACATAAATAAATAAAAATCTTCTGTTCTTTTTTTTTTTTTCCTATGATATTCTTAATTAGTTAGTGGTCTTTATTATTACTATTTACCATTTAAATTTCTTAATAATAATCGATGCAATTTAACCTTTTCCATTGAAATTTGGGAAAAACCTGGAAAAAATAGGGACCATTTGATATATTAGGCTATAAAATAATGCACAACTTTTGGTACACCAATTTTAATTATAGTTTAAAAAATTGCAATTTTTTTTCTTTTCATAAATTTCAATTTTATCTCTCTCCCACAAAATTGATAGAAGATTATCAACAAACAGAATGCACTTATTAATTGAATTAATGATTGCAGACGGTTAATTGAAGTGATTGAATAGAGACATTTTAGTCCTTTTATATATGTCGATCCAATTTTTTGTTATACATAAAATGTTTTTAGAATTTTGTTATCCATAAAATTTTTTTGATTTTGATTTTGATTTTTATAATTATAATAATTTTTGCTATACATCAAACATCCCTTAAAATAAGATATGGTTATGCTTGTACATTATGTACCTAACAGTTTAATATTAAAGTTTTATTTTTCTATATGAAACTTTACGAGGAAGAAAAGAAAGAAAAAACGGTATTACTTTATAATTTTGAATTAGTAATTCATAGCAAGGCACCTTACAACTTTTAACAAGGTGTTTGGTTGAGATGTTACGAAAGAGTTGGTAAAAAAATTATTATAACAACTCGTTTAGATGTATTTACTTATAGGGAAGATATAGAAAAATTAAGAAGCGGTAGAAAAAATTTGTTATTTATAAACGATATGATATTTATGAGAAATTGTAGTCCAATAACTTAGAACCTCCACTTCTCTATCTATATAGAAAGAAAGAACAAAACAAAATTCTTTATTTTATAATATAGATTAAATTTTGTATTATTGTATATCGAAATTGAAAATTGATGTCTAAAGAATAGTATAATTGATTTAGGTTTTGACTTTGAAGATTTTCTGAGTTTCAGGTTTCAGGTTCGAAATTCACAATGTGTCTCCATTCTTTAGATCTTTTTTGGTGTTTGGTTACTCCGAGTATTGTGAAAGGAAGTTTCTATTTTTCAATTTCATTAAAAAAAAATAAAATAATAATAATAGGGAATTGACGCAAAACAAAATTAAAGCATGTCGGTGAACAACCAAATGGTAACTGCAAATCTTAAATTTAAGAAATTATGAAATGAATTTGACGAATTAAAAAAAAAATGGAGAAGGGTTTAATGTAATTTGTTTGAAATAATAAAAAAAAAAAGAAAAAAAAAAAAAAGCAGAGCAGGTGTGGGAAGGCGATGGGTGAAGTTTGAGCGCATAAAGAGAATAATTCTGATCATGAGTTTGAGAGCCAAAAAATAGGGGGAACCCATTTGGTTTGTTTTCTCCTTTTCCCCTAAACTCCAAAACAAACACAGGTGGATTTTCCCTCAATTTCATTCCACCTCACATCCCTATCTCCAGTTTTATATATTAGAAACAAATGATAAAACTTAAATTAAGCTTCAAAATGTAACACTATGATAATTAAATTTATTAAAATGTGGAGTACCACATCCTCTTAACTTTCCAAATGTGAGTTTGGATATGCATTTTGTACATTAAAAGAAGTGAAAAAAAAAGGGGGTTAAAAAGGCATCTTTATTCTTCTTTTCTAGTAATAAATTAAAAAGCTTGCTAAACAGCTACACAAGAGAGATGGGTTGGAGCCATTTGGAGTTCATTTTTGTGAGGGAAGATCATGACCACACCACATATATAAAGCTGAAAGATTAGCACATGAAAAAGGGGGACAAGGGTTCAAAATAAATATTCAAAATGTTTCTTTTTTTTTTTTCTTTCCTCTTTTTTAATAATAAAGTTTAAAGGTAGGGAGAATGTAACCATTAAATATTTGTTTTCGTTATCCATATGATTAAGTCAAGAATATCTGGTCACAAAGGTATAAACCAATTCTATAATATTATCTCTTTTTATAAAAATCATTAATTAAATATCTACGTGAAATGTATAAATACATGAATCACTCCCGATCAAAAAAAGAAAAAGAGAATATACTAATCTAATGACTTATCTCATTCCTAAATCTAACACTATTTTATCTAATTTATTCCTTCGAAAAGATATACAGTTTTCAACATTAATTTTTATAACACATATAAATTATTATGAATTTGTTTCGAAGTAACATTTTTTTTATTATTTAATATGGTATCAATGTATATTTGATCTCAAAAAAATAGCCTTGATATTCCCCCAAAAAAAAAAAAAACATGAAATCATTTTTCCAATCTTATTAATAGAAAAAAATAAAATAAATAAACTTTATATTTGACGCACATAACCTAATGATTAAGTTTTTTTTTTAAACGATCTATTTAAGCTTTTAATAATAATTTGGAATTTAAACATATACTTTATTAATGATTAGGTGGGTCGTAGTTAACCTGTTTAATTTAAAATTATTTTATTTTAGAAATTTTATATCAAGTGATCTACTCTTGAGAAAACAAATATAAAATGAGTTTGGTCGTTAGGGGATATGCTAACAAACAAGTATTTCCACTCTTTTTTATTTTTCTTCTTATATTAAAATTAAATTAAGGTATTTGTATATGGCTATCTTTTCGGAACTTATTCTGTATTAATTACCTACCATATTGGATAATTCAAAAACAATTTGTGTATATTGCGTGTATGCCCAAAGACATTTAACTATTGACATTAGCTCAGGTGCATGAATATGTTCAAAGAATTTAAAGTCATGGATTCGAATTGTTGATACCGAAAAATGGTCAACGGATATCTACAATAAATTTGTTTAGCTGATGACGAAAGGGCCTGCAAAAAAGTAAATTTTAGGGTACACCGGTGTGGTGTGAGCCACAGGGCCTCCGATGCCTAGTCAGAAACGGATTTATGGAGAGTAAATTAAAGCACAAAAAATGACTTAAGAGTACTTAGCTTAGGAATCGCCATTTGAAATAGAGAAATGACTTAGTTTTATAACAGTCGGTCTTGTAATCGCTGCGGCTCACTTATGGCAATACAATGGTCGGCCGTTAGAAACGTCCGTCATTAAGCCGGGTATGAATACCGGCGTAACTCCTGGTCGTTACCCTTTAGAGGTGTAACGGTTTTGATTCTAAACTCGGCCGACTCTTCGGAGAGTCCTGACCTCCACGGCCGACCTAATGGGGTCGACCTACTCGTTGTAACGAGTGACAACACGGGGTGCAACGCCTCCAAACGTTACTTGAACTCGGTCGACTCTTCGGAGAGTCCTGACCTCCACGGCCCATCCATTCGGATGGACCTACTCGTTGCCGGACCCGAGAAGGGTGAGGCTACAAGGGCCGACCCCGAGGAGATCATGGCCTTCCTTGGCCGACCTCTGGAGGAGTCGGACTTGTTTGGCCGACCATGGGGGGTCGGAAATGGACTTGGCCGACCCACGGGGGGTTGTGGCCTCTATTTGGCTGACCCAGGGGGGTCGGCAAGGGTGTTGGCCGACCCTCTGGGGGTCGATGCCTCCATTTGGCCGACCCCGAGAATCGGCGTTGGCTTCCTTGTCTTTCATGCAGGTCTCAACCTCTTCCGAGTCTTTCGAGATATTTTTAGGTTATAACACGAATCGCGTTCCCTAAAGTTAGAGAAAATAACGCAAAAACTGAATTAATTACAGGAACTCATCCAATGAATAAAAATAAAAATAAAAATAAAAGAGACGTGAAGTAGTGGTTTATTCGGAGGCTACATGTTCCTTCGAATTTGGATCTTGCTCTATTTTAACTCTGTAATTTTCCTAAACTTGTATATTTATTGCTGGAAAGGAGACATACGGGCAAAAACAAAACATCACAAGTCAACATAAATATAACTCCACATAATTTATGTCTACTCTTTGCCATATGATATGATACATCAAGTCTCTATATCCTACCTTTATTTTAAAACAAAAGCCAACAAAAGCAAGTTCAACGGCACTATTGTACGCCCACGGGTCATGGATTCGGGTCTTACAACCTCAATTATTGTAGAGCAAAAAAATGTAATGATATATGTTAAGGTGGATAGGTGAAGAAGGAAAAGACAACTCCAATGGAGTATTTGAAATTTCATTCTAGAGAGAAGGGTGGAAGCACATTGTTAGAGATTAGTATTTGATTTTGTATATTAATAAATATTTAGGATATTAATTATATATTATCTACTATTTGATAATCTTTCAAGATTTTATATATATATATATATATTTTAAACATTAATGAAAATCTCCTAAGATTTATGTATTTCAGCAAATTTTATTATGATATCAGAGCTTTTCTAAATTAGAGATGAGTTTAATATTTGACCATTTGTGAAATTCTTGTGTTTTGTATGATGTATGTTTAGCCATGGATTTCCTCCCAATATATTCCTCCTTAACAATCGTTATAATTTGATTTTTTTTTTTTTAATTCTCTAACCAATATTATATAGGTTGGCCAAACTTTGAATAAATCAATATAATTTACTTTAACTTAATTATTTTGTGAAGAAAAAAAAACACTAGGAAGGAAAATTGACTGATTTAGGTTAGGCATTAAGTTGTTGTTGAACATCTTGAACAAATATGCTGAACATTACTCAAGAGATAAAAGAAAAATGAGACGAAATATGTATTGATCACAAATTCAAAACGATGACTTTCACTAAAATATTGTTATGTTGATCGACATGTTGAAGATATTCACATTACGACAATTTATCTCGTATTTAAGAATTTTTAAACACATGAATATGATACGTATGCTATTTTTTCATAGTTAATTAATTTTGAGATGCAACTTCATATTATTTAATATGATATCAAAACTTCGAGTCATCAAATCCGAGTAAGGCAAAACTATCTTGAGTTAGGTAGAACCTCATACTAATTTGTAAATGTGCTAACTTTACAATATGTGACCGACACAAATTAAAATTGCTTAAAACCATGAAGATCGAGTGCTGTGACATGACATCCATGTATTCTAATGTTACAGCAATACTAGGTAATATATATTACATCTTACATAATTAAACTAATTAATCTTCAGTGTAGTGCTCGGTAGTTAATTAATGATTATTAAATGAATAAAAAAATATATTATGAAGAAGTTGACCATAGACCCACACTCATCACGTGATGTATAATTGTATATACAACTTTTCAAGTATACGTTAACCCAAACCATGAAACAAAATATACGTTAAATCGTAGTCAACCAATAAGATAAAAGTAAAGAGAAAGCAAAAAAAAAAAAAAAAAAAAAAAAAAAAAACCTAATTTACTAATAGAGTATTAATTACATTCACGACAAAGAAAAGACTAGTTCAAAAATTATCATAGAGAACTGAATGCTAATTGGAAGACTTTATATAGTGCATTTCTATGAAATTTAATTAAAGTAAACTATTTGATTACATACAACTCTAAATACGAATACATAAACGTAATTACAATTTCGTCTAGGTTTCGAGATTGTCAGACGGGCAGCAACGTTGGAGATACTCATCTTGTGGCCGTTTGTCTCACATTGGAAAAATGAGGATTCTTCAACACATTTATAAGATTGAGCTACTTCTCTCCAAGTCAATTAATTTTGAAATGAATCTTCATAATTTCTAATATGGTATCAGAACTCAAGGTTGTTGACCTCCCAAATATTTCGAGGACCTCAACGAGTAAAAGATTGATATGCGGAGACATGTACTTGAGTGAGAGGAGCGTAGATTAATAGTTATTTTTTCGTGATTGTCAATCTGTTAATGAATCAAAAAACAGATTTCTTTTTTAATTCTTCCGTGGTGGGGAGTTCTCTAAATATGTATAACATAAGGTGTGTTACTTTTCTGGTAGTGAATTGAATTTGAGACGATACAAAATGATATTTTAGGTTTTAAATTAATTGGAAGTAAGAAAAAAAAAAAAAATGCAAATTGAAATATTTGAAGGGTTGGGGTGTCCTCCCATTTAGCGTCGTGTTTCTCTTTGTTTTCTAATGCTTTGGCTCTTTCTCCTCTATTTTGTACGCCAATTACCTTCCCCACCCAGACTCGCCATTTATGAATTTAGTATTTCCAATTTTCATTCGCAGTTTAATTGGACTTTTCCTTAAATTTTATTTATAATAATTGTAATACTAAAACAAATATGCATATGTTTTTTCGTATCCATCAAGTGTTTAAACCAACCTTATCCTTAAATTAAGCAAATCTATTTATATTGGCTTAGGTCGTCTTCAAAAGGGTGGTACAGTTGGTTAAAGACTTGGGGCTCGAGAGGTGTGTTTCCTCAAGATTCTATATTCAAAATCTATCTGTGATATATCTATCTCAAAAAAAAAAAATTGCAACATCTCTTCTCTCTAAAACTCTAATCCTCAGACAAGTATTGTATATCTCTAAGTCACTTCATTTCTTCTATTGTTACCTTTCCTCTATTTTTCTCCGATTTCTTTCTCTCTTTCGAAAACCTTTCTCGAAGTTCATGGGGGAGGTTGGCCCTATCGTGCCACTCGCTATTCATCAATCGTGATAAGTTGTATTCTTTTTTGAAGTATTGAAAATAGGATGCGACACTCTTCACTATCCTTACACCCTGACCAATTGAGGGGGACATTTCACAACATTCCATTTCATTCTCCATGATTTTGTTGAAAATCCTTAGTGAATAATTCATCTTAATTAAAAATACCCAATTATTTATTGATTCTCCTCTTCCACCAACCAAATAACTGCAGGATAAAGTGAATTATCTCATAATAATAGATGGAAAATACTTGAAATTTGCACCACTCAAACACATTCAATATTTCTATATACAACTTTCAAGTGAGCTTATATTAACTGTTAAGAAATATGTAAGTGTTAAAATGATTAAAACTGATGGCGTATACTATTTTTCCTTCATGTTGTAGGCTGAAATCCTTCCACTAAAAACAAGATCAAAACTAAGAATATCATAGAAAGATAAAAAATAGTTCATATTAGTTACTCCCCTAGTTACTGATTTGTTTTGAAATAGATACGTACATTATTAAATAAATATATATTGTTTACAAGTTTGGAGGTTTAGATTGATCTTCGTCTCTACTACTCTTTTTTCGATTTTGCCATACTTTTTCATTTTGGTTTTTTTTTTTTTTAAATCGAATTTCAATGTTAATTAGAGATGTACAAGAAGAATAACTCGTGTATTTTATCATTAAGATTTTTCATTATTCAACCTGTTATTTATTGTTTGTCTAAATAAGTAATGTACATAAGTTTTTTTTTTTTTTTTTTTTTTTGAGTACAATTTACAAAAGTATATAAAAAAGCAATAAAAAATAAAAAAAGATGATGATATAAAAAACATAGTAAAATGTGACATATAATTAGTATTATTATTATATGTAAGTATTGAGTAGATTGGGATGAATAGTTTGGGATTTGAAAACTGACATTTATTAGTCGAGGGAATCTTACTTTTTAATGCATAAAAATTCTTTGGTGCATTAAATAAGAATTATTGTTGTTTTCCAATGAATACAAAAAAAAAAAAAAAAAAAAAAAAAAAAAAAAAAAAAAAAAAAGGTTTAGTGGCCCAAACTTTTCCTTTCTATCTTCCAACTATGTGTTGCCCCATTTTTCTTAGAAAGTGATTTAACTAAATGGACAATATTTTGCCCATCAACATATGTCAATTCTATTTACCATCTTTATTTTCTTTTCTTTTTTTTGTTTTGTTTTTTCTTTAAGTTTTTAGATGCTCTAGTACAGTCTCAATTTTTATAATATAATTATAAATATAATTAAATTTTAAAATATTTATTTATATAGTCATTAATACGATTAAATATCGAATTATAAAGATGCTACGGTAAGAAAGTATTATGACAATATTTAGTAATATTATAACTATATTTACTTTTTTTTTTTTTTAGTGTTCGTATTTGTAATTATTTTTCAACATTTGACTAACTAGGTAAATTTTTCATTTTCTATTAAAACTATAAATTTTATAAATCCATATTCTATACGAATAACAAACAATTATCGTTTGGGGATTTTTCATGTTTAATATAAAAATAATCTATGAATTAACAACATTTTAAAAGAAATTTGTACGTACCCGACGAAAGGCCGCACTGCAATAGTAAGGGCGTTAAGACTGAGCGCGTCCGATTCAAAAGTCCTTTCCTAAACCACCAACCAAACTACTTGTTACAAATAACATCTTGTTGTTGTATCGAAACCGAACTTGAGATAGGAATGGCTAAACTTCTTGTATTGTAAAGGTCAATGACGATGTGTTGATTTCATTCGATCTTGAAAATTGATATGCCTCTCATTTTATTGTACGTAGTTTGACACGATTATAAGTAAAAGGATTGCAAAAGATGTGCCTCTATCAAATTACTATTAAATTATTTTATTAAATAATAACTATCATTATAATAGATTTCATACAAACATTAAGAACTAAAATATAATATTAAGAACTTTATCAAAAAAAACAAAACAAAAAAAGTTTATAAAAAATTTGCGGAAAAAATATAATAATTATGACAAGTGAAATTAAAAGGTTGTCACCAAGGAAGTGGCGTATATTTGTGACAATAGTTTATAGTCTCTACTTCTTTGATATATTCCGTTATACTTACTTTTTATATTGTTTTGTGTTTTTGTTATTAATAATTTGTTACAGCAAATGATATATTTTCTACTAAGAGAGATTTATAATGAGGGGCTGCCATGATTGATATAATTAATTAGATAGGATAAACCATATTATATTGAAATTGATGGGTGATATGGGCCAGGCCATATGTAAATGGGCTTTTAAGACTACAATCACACAGTTGGGCCTCTCACAATCATTTACGTCTCTTTTTGGTTATTTGCATGATGTGCCTATTAATTAAAATATAACTCAACTAATCTAACCTATTTTATTAAAATATCATATATTTAAATATTTGTGGAGATTGAATTTAAAACCATAAACGTTAAATTTTAATTACATAAAAATTAGGGAAATTGTATGCTTTTTTTTATATTTGCATCTATAATCATTTAATAAATTTTAATATTGTATTATCAATATTCATTAGGATCAGTATACATTATTATGAATAAATATGACAATACTTTTTAATACTAATGACTATATTAGATAATCTTGTTAAGTGACTTTATTTATAATTATTTTTTAAATTTAACTAATATGGTAAATTTTCCTAAAAAATAATATGTTAAAATGTTGGTTTTTATTTTTATAATTATTATATATATATAAAAAAAAAAATTGTGTGAAGCATGTGGTTAAGTTGAATATGATGCCTAAGCAAGGAAGCCCAAAGATTGATAGCATAAACAACAAAATAGAGCAAGAAGTACTTGTTTTTGCATTATCAACTGCAAATATGATTATTTTTTAGAAAAAATCGTAAATGTAGTCTAGTTATTAATAAATATTATAAAATACTTTTTTAAAAAATATTAATAATTATTTATTATATAATATATTAATATAATGAATGTTTATAATATAATATTAAAAAGATATGTTCTAGCAAATACTTCCGAATTTATTTATATTTGTAATTAGTTTGATCTTTTATTAATTTTGACTAAATTCAAAACATTACTATTCTTAAAAAAAAAAACAAACAAACAAAAGAATACTATAAATATATTTTAAATGATAAAATAATATTTTGTTCATTGAATTTTGATAATTGTTTCATTGTAATATCTAATTTTATATATTTTAGTTTTGATCTTGAACTTTGATATTTATTGTAATTTAGATTATAAACTTTTAAAAGTTTAATTTCAATTCCTAAATTTTGAAATTACATTCGTTTCAATCTAAAAATAACTTAAAATTAATTCTTATAAAATATATTTATTTATTTTTATTTGAAAAGGTACATATTTTTTTATAAAGTTTATAAATAAGTTCATATTTCATTTTATTAACACCATTCAGCTAATTTCAATTATTAATTTTAAGTTTTATTTTTAAATCTAAAATAAAATTATATTTTTGAAAGTTCAAAACTAAATAGGTTTATTTGCGATTTAATTCTAAAAAATAGTTGAACAAAATACTTTTTT
>JBBMEG010000004.1:3467993-3477993 GCA_037832605.1 Cyclanthera cordifolia
TAAAAGAATAAAACCCCTAAACTAATATTTCCGCCTACAAATTTGAATCAAAACTTAAACAAGTAATTTGGTCCACAAATTCAAATTTAATCAAAAATGGTGTTTTTACATGCTTAATTTAGAGATCTCTATCATGTTCCACGTCAGATTTCTGAGAAATTCATAATACATTCATAAAATAAGTGGGTTACTTCAATTGGTTTGATATAAAGCTCATTATATAATATGCTATAAAAAATTTAAAAATAAAAAACAAAAAAATAAAAATAAAAATTTGATAATAAGAACTTTAATTTATTGTTATTATATATTCAAATATTTTTCTTATTGTTGATAAATTAAAGAACAAAAATTGGTATATAAAAAAATAAAAAGAATCCAACGGTATACACGTCTTAGAAAATGCCAAGAACTTGCGTTACATTATGTTCGCATATGTAGCTTGGGTTAACATTCCATTTCATGACTCAAAAAAAATGAAAATTCTCATTTTATAATTAACTTTTGTTTATAAGATAATTATGCTTTCAATGTTGGATGGAGTGATCCACCATGATCTAGGTACTCGTTTTTAACCTATGATTAAGCTTTTGTTGGAATAAATTGACATTTAAAAAAACAAAATCCAAGAATATATCACTAGATTAAACATGTTTGATCAGTGAAATATAGTTAATAATGTTATTTGTTGTGACATTTCACATTATTTATTTTTCGGCTAAGTTTAATGGTCCCACCATCTCATCAACCATAAAAATTTCACCCAAATTTGTCATGTGATAATTGATTTTTACCCTTTTTTTTTTCCATTTTCATCGACGTAAAATAACAATATTATATAAAATAATTCATTACTTCTTTCCTGTTATAGATATCTCTTTACCACCTTTCTTTTTCATTTCCATCATTCGTCATCATTGCCCATCTTTAACCTCTTCCATTTAAAAATATGTAAAATGAACTAAAAAACAATACACGAACCATAAATGCAACCTGCAACCTTCACAAGTAGTTAAATAAAGCTAATCAATTCATTTAACTAAATAAAAGATATTGCATTATAGCCATCCTAAAATTCAAAAACAAAACATGGAGCACATGTTACTTCCCATCTTCTTCTTTGTACAATGGACAAAACCCTACTTCCATGGCCAAACACCGCCAAATCCATCCCTAATTGCGGTGAGCGTGATGAACGCACTCAGCAGGAGTAACAGGGAACCTACCACTATCCGTACAATAGTCATAAACCATGTGCTTAGCCCGAACCCAAACAAGCTGGTGGCTTTGATGCAAATTCAACTCCGACATTGTTGGCTCATCCCACCAATACTTCTTCTCCCCGTCGCTGCTGCATTTCCGAGCAACCTCCGCCGCTGCCATCGCCACTGGGGCCTCGCACCCGTCGATCTCGAACCCTTTGTAAGACGCGATGAACGGCGCGTGCGCCCAATTAGTCTTCACCCGCCCGTCCTGTGTCGCCCAGTCATCGGCATTCCATATTGAACTGTATACTCCCATCGCTTGATCCTTTGGGAAGGGAATGCCTCTGTGTTCTAAATTTGAATGTACTCTGATTGGGGTTTCATCCACAAGAAACCTAACAAAAAATTCCCAAAAATCAGACTAAAATCCAAAACAATAATTTGTATAAAATGCAGTATATGAGCCACAATGCACATGATTCGATGCCCTTTTCATGGAAGAAATTTTGTTAGAACGACGACAGCAATAAAAACAAATTAAAAACAGAGTCGTCCCAGTCTAACCCGACATGTCGAGCAGAGAAATGGTTTCGTGTCAGAACTATATAAGGACAGGAAATTCATGGGTATTCATTGGGGCTAATGAAGAACAATAAGGAAAATTGCTTACACGACTTGTCGCCGAGTCCATGTGATGGAATAGGAGTGGAAATCTGTGGTTGGGTCAAACCAGAGGTTTAATCTCTGCTCTCTGTTGCCAACGCCATTAACGTACACGTTGGTTTGAACAGAGTAAGGTTCACCTGTGGTATTTCCCAGGAACTCAAAGTCGAATTCGTTGTGATTTGGGCCGTCTGATGACATCTGTATCATCATAATTTAATGATCAACTTGGGGATTGAAAATTAACATAATATTTCTAGATCATTAATTAATACTTACATAAAATGCGGTAACAGTTCCAGCAGAATCGCCCTCTATGAGTTTAATGCGGATCGTGACCTTCCCAAACATATATTTGCTCTTCGATGAAAACCCAGCACCTGGAAATGCCAACACACAAATTTCTTAACATCCACGACTTGAAAAATATAATTTCTTAGTGAAGATAATGATCCAATTACCAGAAGAGTTGTCGAGTCTAAGCTTAAGAAGCTCTCCTTCATAGACGAAATGATCGAACGCCCAGCTCGGCTGGAAAAGCTCGTGGAAATCCCTCGATTCGACGGAACCCACCATAAAGAAACCCAGAAAAAAGGAAAGAAAACAGCCAAAAGTTAGAGCAGCTGCCATTGAATAGAGAAGATAAGACACTGTTTTAGAGTGGAGTGGAGCTGAAGCTTCCACTCTGCAACCCATTTATAGCCAATTTTCTTCTGGCTTCTTACACAAGCCCCAAAAAAATGAAAAAAATAAAAAGTTAAAATTCCACGTATACAAAAACAATGCCACATTGACGTCCACGTCGGATTTAAATTTCCGAGATTTGAAAAGAGAGCGAGATATTTAAAAAAAGAATATAGCCGTTACTATTTCCCCGAACAGCTGGAAAAACTTTTGCAGAGTGATAGTGGCACTTGGTACTAGCTGTCCCTTGTTCTGAAACGTGGGGTCCAGTCAAAGCCAATGGAATTCCGCTACGTGTCGTAATACAGCTGTTTTCCTTACCCATCCAGTTGTCACTGGCAATAGCAGCGATAAAGCTTATGGTTACCTTCCCTTCGCTAAGGCACTTGATTCCTCCTCAAGATATTCTCGTTTTAAAGCCCCTCCCGCGACTACGTAAATAATCCCACTCGCTCGCTTTGGTCCGCATGATCTCATCACAACGCTAGGGAAAGCGAGTAGTTTTTGCGAGTAGGTAAATTCACAGGAGGTGGGACCAGGTTGTACTCTTTTGTTATTTGTTTTACTTTGCTGACTATGGAGCCAGCTGGCAATAGTTGTTCCCCACTTTAAATCGGTTTGTATTTATTAATTTATTTTATAATGTATTATCATCGAAGTTCTGAAGGTCGTACAGAATTGGTGGGGGATCGAATAAATGTACATTAAACAAATAATCGAGCAAGCGACACCAATGAGAAAAATGCAAAATTTAGCATGTACTTTTTTTTATACCGTATAGTTTATCTCAAATATATTGAGAATCTGTTTTGAAGTATATCAATACTAGACAATAAATCATCACACCACCAACTTACAGTATAATATATATTATTCATACAAGCTTAGATCTTTCAATTCTATCATTCTTGACAACTATCATTCTTTTTTATTTGAAAAAAAAATGTTGATAATAATTTTTTTTTTTATGAAAAAAAAATTGGATGAAATTACTTTAATCAATTAGGGGCGTTTGTTTTAGATTTTATAGAGTGTTTATTTTGAGTATTTAGGTAGGAGGAGTTATTAGGAGTATTTAAAAAATTTTGTTTTTATAATAGCTTGTTTGTTTGATAATTTTAAAAAGTGTTTATAATTAAATACTCGTTTGTTTCATAATTTTGGAAAAAAATTTGTATATGTTGTTTGTTTGTGTGGTGGTTTCGTTTGTTGGTTTGGAGATAATTGTTTGTTTGTAGAGTGTTTTTGGTAGACTGATTGTAATAAAAAAAAAGTTGGAACATTTATTTTGTGGGTTTATGGAGCACTTATTTAGACACTTTAGTGCTCCATTTTTTGACTTCCCAAACAAGCATTTGCTAAAATCTAACATCTCCAATTTAATTAAAACACATAAACAAACACCTCGGGTAATGTATTACACTATCTATAGTTTAAGTATATATAAAAAGGAGAATTTTAGGTCCCCACATTCAAGACTTTGATCGAGACATAATTGTCTTTTCTTTAAGAAAGAAAAAGAGAAAGAAAGAAAGAAATAAATATTTACCCTTTCAGATGTAGGTATTAATCTGAATTTTCAACGCCACTATTCATGTTAATTGCATTTTCATATTTAACAAACTGTGCTTTATTTTCTAAAATCTGTAGACTGTACTGGTGATATTGGATACTAAATTGATAGCAATATTGGCTAGGTCAATATGGCTTAGTAAATAATGGATATTCACATTTACAAGAACAAAACTCTCAGTCCATGTCATATGTCCATGACGGTGCAAGAAAATATGTATTAAATTTATATATATATCGTCTGCACGGCTGAGGGAGTGTACATGAGATGAATGAGAGTGTACTTCCAAATGGCCCCTCCGGAATGGCATTGCATTATTTGTTATATGTTTCAGGGAATTAAATACGACAACCAACCTGCAAAAATAATTTAGTGTTACACGCAATCATACGCTTTCGGACACGCCTGACATGGCCATCCCTTCCCCCAAATCACATCTATTTCTATTTCTCTATATTTCCACGACATAACACTTCACTCCCTTATCCTTTGTCATCCATTCTACGGATATCTCCATTTCTCCAACAATGTGTTCCATTTATATATCAATATTTAAAGAATTGTTTATTTCAAATTTTATAAATCGTTCATTTCAAGTGTTTAGGTACAAAGAGTTTTTAGATTATTTAGAGATTTTTGTTTTTACAATAACTCGTTTGTTTGATAATTTTACTTGAGTGTTTATAATCAAATACTTGTTTATTTCGTGGTTTTGAAAAAAATGTTTATATATGATTGTTTGTTTGTGGATTTCGAGGTAATTGTTTGTTTGTATAGTAGTTTTAGTAGAGTAAGTTTAATAAAAAAATTTGAAGCGCTTATTTTGTTAGTTTGTCTAGCATTTATTTGGTATACATTGAATTATTTTTTGGGTTTATGAACCACTTATTTGAAAGACACTCTATTTTTTGGCTTCCCAAATAAGTATTTAATAAACTTCAAACTCCCATACTTAATTAAAACCCACAAACAAACACCTCATAAGACTTTTTGATTTAGTACTTATTGAACACTCTTACCAGGTGTTTGTTAAATAGTTTTAGTCTGTTTTCTTTGTTTTTTTTTTCACAAAATTTAGGGGATGTTTTGAGTAAGATTGTAAGAGTATTTTTTTTGGGTATTTAAAAATAATGATTGTATTGAAAAACTTGTTTGGACGTAATTTTTAAAAATATTAAAATTAGCATTTAGAATGAAGATTTATTTTGAGTATTTAAAAGTTATGATTAATAATGATTGTGGTCAAAATTTGAATTTTCAAGATTAGAAAAGAGCAGCAAATATTTAAAAGTTAGTATATAGAATGAAAATTTGAATTTTGTTGTTTTAGTATTTTTTTTTTTCCTCTCTTTATTCTTATTCATCTATTTTGAAAAATAGTTTTTAAACAAAATAAAACCGTTTTGTAATTTTTATTTAACGATAATTTCATGATGAAATTAACAATTTATAATGTAAGTTTCGTATTGATAAATTAATGTTAATTTCATAATGAAGTTCGTATTTTAAAAATATGTTTTAAAAATTAAATTCAAACATAAATAATACATACTTTTATTTTCAATTATTTTAAAATATTTATTAATTCATATTGTCTTTTATTTCTTTTCTTAAACAAAAAATGCAAAAAAAAATCTTCCACATTAATTATAATTTCAAATTTGAAATAATAAAAAATTAAAAAAAATTATTTAAATATATTCATAAATGTCACTTTATACAAGAAACATTTTTCATAACTCATCCATAAACACTGTTTATTCAAACAAAAATTAATAACACATCTATCTAAACAGTCTACCAAAACCTTCAACTAAACGAGCTATTAATAAACACTCAAAATAACTCCTCCATAATACTTCAAACAAACACCACTTAGAGAATGTTTTGATTGAGTATTTATAAGAGTATCTTGTAGTAGTATTTAAAACATACTCCTAAAAAAACTACATCTATACGAGCATTTGACTTCAATCATTACTTACTATACTCTAAGTAAATCTTCATTCTAAATACTACAATTAAAAATTACATTCAAACAAGCTTTTTATTGTAATTATTACATCTAAATACTCAAAATAAATTCTCATTTTAAAAACTAATTCTAAATATCCTTAAAAACTATATCAAAACAAGCTTTTGACTACAATAATTACTAATCATTAATTGTAAATACTCAAAATAAATCTTCATTCTAAACACTAATTCTAAATACTCTTAAAAACTACATCCAAATAAATTTTTTACTATAATCATTACTTTTAAATACTTAAAATAAATCCTCATTTTAAATACTAGCTCTAGATACTCTTAAAATCCCAATCCAAACATCCCATAAGAATATTAGTTTTTTACTATAATCTTTATTTATAAATATTTAAAATAAAATTCCATTATAAATATTAATTACAAAGATGTTTGAATTGAGATTTTAAGAGTATTTAGAATGATAAATAATTTTGAGTATTTAAAAGTACTTGATTATTATTGATTGCATTCAAAAACTTGTTTTGATGCAGTTCGTATGAAAATTTATTTTGAGTATTTAGAAGTAATAATTATAATCAAAAGTTGATTTGGATGTACTTTTTAAGAATATTTAAAATTAGTATTTAAAATGAGATTTATTTTGAGTATTTAAAAGTAACTATTACATTCAAAACCTCATTTGATGTAGTTTTTGTAGGAATATTTATTATATACTAATTTGAAAAACTACTTTAAAATTTAATAACAAACATGCTCTAAATATATTTAAGAGCAGTCTCTTTTACACTTTCATAAAACTATTAAAAACTAGTTTTTGTAATCATTCACCTCATACAAATAAATTATTATTACATTTTCTTTTATTAAAGAACGCAAAATAACTTTTCATCCAACAAATTATTCATTGAGGCCACCGAAGTATGGTTCTTTCCTTTAAAAACATTTGATTTGGATATTTAAATTTATATGGCTTTAATAATTATTAAATACAAAAGGGAGATACCCTCACAATTTCTCTTATGCATCCAAAGGATCAAATTTTGTAACACCCTCTGAATAGTTTCTCCTCTGTGCAGAACCAAATTACCTTAGTTTGTACAAACCACCTCTACGAGGATAGAACAATCGTTATACATATCACTTCGAAGATCGTTTTACATCACGTGTATATCTTGGTTTTCTGGGACCACTTCTACTTCTTCCCCATACAAACTCTTAAAATCTAAAATATCTCCTGAAGAATACGAATCCGGACAGGAAGTCGAGATCACGCTGGAAGACGAAGTAGCAGTTGAAATCATCAATATTGTAGCTGAATCTAGTGGGGTAGTTTATCGATTGTTACAACTTTTTGTTGGGGGATTTAGCTTCAACGAAGGATTTTCCTTCACATGCACGGTTGTTTGCTACAACTTGATGGAAAAGTACGATTTCTTGTAGAAAAAACGAATGTTGTTAAAGGGAAGAACGATGAACTGCTTAAAGGATGGAAAAACATGGAAATCTTCACCAAACGAGCGATTTTCGCTGTCTTTGGAGGATCCAAATTCTTCAAAAAAACAAACAAAAGAAAAGAAGGGGGAGATCTCTACGGGATGAGGAACATTCGCAGCCCTTGGAGGATCCAAATACTTCGAGAAAAAGGAGGGGAGATCGAGGTTTTTGTTTAAGATTGTAACGAGAAGTTACACATCTACACTTTTTTAACTATTTCTTTTTTATGAATTTCTAAGACGAGGAAAATAAGTTCTTTTTTGTATTTTTTTTATCTAAAATTTATTTCACTTTCATTCATTTTTAAATTGTTTTAAAAAATACTTTCAACCAGGATAAAATACATATAGATAAAATCTAATGTGGAAAAACTCATATCTATATTTTCAATTATAAGTTTGTTAGTATATATATAATAATCTTCATTTTATATTATGACAAAGAAAATGTAATTTTATTAGAAGTGATTAGTGTATCTAAATAACAACATTTTATACTTCACTTTTTTTTTTTTTTTTGTTATTATATAACAATTGTATGGTTCGTTTAATTTTAAGTTTGTTATTCTTCATTTGTGTTTATTTTAATTTTTAATTTTCCTAATAATTTTTTCCTAAAATAATATTTTTGTTATTTCAAACCTGTACTTTTATAAAATTATTATTTAATAACCTTTTTAAATAATAAAATAGTTTTATAATGGTAAGAATAAAATTTCACTCAAATTAAATAAGACAAATGTAAATAAATTAGCAAAATATATATTATATATACTTTATTCTATTTAATATAAAAGTGATACAAAAAATGAAATAGAAAAATAC
The DNA here is from genome assembly GCA_037832605.1 of Cyclanthera cordifolia. NCBI lineage: Eukaryota > Viridiplantae > Streptophyta > Magnoliopsida > Cucurbitales > Cucurbitaceae > Cyclanthera > Cyclanthera cordifolia. The sequence continues at coordinate 3,476,426 of JBBMEG010000004.1, forward strand.
ATTTATAATTCATTTGTTTTCTATATACTTTTTAATTAATCTAAATTGAAAATATTAATTAAATTTTAAAATTATAAATTTTTAATTTTTTTAAAAGTAACTTATCTGTTGATGGAGAAATTTGGACAAATCATAATTATTACGTCATTATCTCAAACTTAATGGCAAAATTAAATTAAATTTTGACATAATATTTCTCAAAATTAAATTAGATGGAAAGTTTATTTTATTTTGAAATTGTGTCAAAATTAAATAAGATCCACATTTAATTAGTGGCCAAAATTCATTTGGATGACTCATGTACATGTAGACAAGTGTAATGGGTCAAGCCTAAATTCCAAGTCCAAAAGCCTAGCAAGCCTAAATCTAGATGCGTGAAGGCTTTATAAACAAAGAGACATTCATTTTCAAGCATCTCAAAAGTTTGAAACTATAGATAGAATTCACAAAGACCGAAGACTCTCTAAATTTCTAAGATTAAACAGACACTCATCGTGTTTATCATAAGCAGATCATCAGATCAACATGTCAACGACCGGTCCCAACAAGTCAATGACCGATCCCATTAAAAAATTGATCATCTGAGTAGATCAACAAGTCAGAGACAAGAAGATCAAAAAGCTCAAACAAATTCAACCTCCGCAACAAGCTACAAAGCCCCCTCAATATATTTGTAAAGGAATCAGAGGAGATTAGACCCTACATTCTCACATATACAAATCAATACAATTATACATTTCTAATTTACACGTGTCTCTCATTTATCTTATTTGCTGAAATCTAGTGGGAATACGACCATCTTTTTAAATTTTAATTTTATTATTCAAAAGTTATTTATTTACTGTATTTTTTTTCCAAAAAATATATTTAACATAATAATACTAGTCATATACATAAATATAACTAAATTAAATTTGGATTCAATGATATTTTATAGTTTTATATTTTAAACAATAATTTATGTAAAATAAAATACACGTGTACACACGTATAAGATTTCTAATTTATTTAAATGTCACACAAGAATAGACCTGTCATAAATTATTTTGTCATATGCCTAATTAACCAATAAAAGAACCGGTTACAGGCCGGTATATCCATTCAAATTTCAGTCTTGGACCAGGGCCCGCGAATGGTATTGTTGTCGGCCCAGCCCATAGCGTAACATTTTATCTCATATATTGCAAAATAAGATCCAATTATTTATTTAGTTTAATATCTAAACTTAATTAGTACAAGTAAATGAGTGGTTCAAATCTCCACCATTACGAAGAGAGTAATAATTATGGTCCAATTAGTCTTTAAATTTTGCGATTCTAATATTGATTTATTAGAATTTTCATCAAAAATACACATTTATTAATTGAGTGAAAATTTCTTTATGTGTTTAATTGTATGGAGAAATATAATACTCATCCATACCATTCAAACTTTACTCTTTCCATATGCTATGCAACATACTTAACTTGAACTTAATTATTTTTATAAAATAATATTGGCTCATCAAGATATTGATATTTATATATATATCCTCATTGTTGCAAGGTTTCTAAAATTTACCCCACCAT
>JBBMEG010000004.1:3479294-3489964 GCA_037832605.1 Cyclanthera cordifolia
AGAATTGTTCATGTATGGTAAAATAAGTTAAATAATTAATAAAAAGCAATTTTTTAGAAAAAACAAATCATATGGTGAAAATTGGAGTGAACATAGTATTGGAAAGTGCATGCATATGTTAAAATTCTCAAGACAAATGACTATAAGATGAATATCTTCAACACATCGATACAACAAATAGTCTTCAATCAGTGTACATATAGTATTCAATCAATGTCACAAACAATCTTCAACCAGTAACACAAACCGTCCTCAATCTATATAGTCACAAACAGTTTTCAATCAATATCACACACAGTCTTCAATCCAAGCCACATATAATCTTCAATCAATATAATTTACAATCATTGTTACATATAATCTTCGATTAGTATCATATATAGTTTTCAATCAAGAAATCATGGAGTAGAATTTGAATATGCAAGTAAATGATCAAAATTTATCTAGGGCAAATGAAATGGTTGGGGAATAGAGATGTCAATGGGGCGGGACGAGAGGACGGAATGACTTCACCGTCTTTATCCCACTACCAATTATAATCTACGAGTATCTATATAAATGCATTGTCCCATTCATGTTTAGCTCACGTGAAATTTTTTATCCACATTCACTCCTTCGTTCATCGTCTCATTAGGGGCGGGACTCGCGGGGCCCTAGCTTCCTAGAGAAATAACGATTGATGAGATTGCAACACCGTGGAGCCAAATAATAAGAATGGGTCTATTTCCAACTCTTTTGATCAATTCTCACCGCTCCAAACACGTCATGAGTAAATGAAACATGGAAAAAATAGAAACAAAATAAATAAATAAATAAATAATCAAGGTTGCTTGCACCAAAAGCACTGCTGTTTACGTGACAGAAACCCAAATGGCTTTTGGAAAATGGGCTAACAAAGAGTGGCGTTTAAGCCAAATTCCCTTCTGGATTCTCTCCCTCCACCTGATCATTTCAGTTCCCAAATTTCTAAACTGTTCACCAACAAACTATTTTGCATAATTGAATTTTTTTTTTTTTTTTTTTTTTTTTTTTGAACATTCATTAATGAATTGATTTATTTTTACCAACTTGGAGTTAAATTCATTTATGGGACAGCATATTATTTTCTCAATGAAGATTAAATTCTAAATTTGTTATATAAAAAATGACCAATGGTGGAAATTCCTCTTTTTATTTGTCAATGAAGAGTGTTGAGAAATTCCTTTTCAAGAAAAAAAAAAATTGGGAAATATGTTCTTTTGCAGATGGGAAAAGGACTCAACATTCAAGAGACGTTTGTTTTGAGTGTTTATGAAAATTTTATAAATGAGTTTTTATAATCAATCTTTAAAAATCTTATACAAACGAGTTATTATTACAATTTTTTCTTTATAATCACACAAAATAACTACTCATTTTTAAACACTCAAAATAAGCACTCCATAATTTTACAAACAAACATCCCGTGAGGATATATATTTTGACAAGCACAAAATATTTTGACTCAACAATAAAAAGATGCAAATTATAACCAAAAAAAAAAAGGGAAAAATCAGAAAAAAGCTTTCTTCTTTTTCTTTTTTCAATCTTCTGTCACTGTACAAACAAAATATTTGATCTACAATGGATAAAACAGCACCTAATCACCATCAAGTTTCTGCCAAAAGAAGGGTTAAAAAAAAAAAAAAAAAAAAATCCTCACTTTGTACAAACACCAATATTTCAAATTAAGAAATGAGACTATGAACAAAGCCAAGGCAAAGATTTGAGCTGACTATGACTTGTCACTTTAGATTTCATGACTTTTCCCATTTCAGTTTGCATTTTCTTACACACAAGCTCCAATTCCATCACCCTCCATTGCATTCCTTGCATATGTGCTTTCAATTCCTCATTGTTCTCCGGAAAATCAACCTTATCGGCGTGGATCACAACTTGGTCCCCGGTTTCGTCTCTCTTACTACACTCCTTTCCGCATTCGTCGAGTTTACGAGGCAAACTGGTGATGGATTTCGAGTCGTAAGCCGTTTGAAGCAAGCTTTTAAGCTTGAATTGCTCTGAAACAAGGGCTTGGATGGAAGATATAGATGGAAACCTTGTGTTTTTTGAAAGATTTATGCAGGTTTCTTCTGACAGCTTCTCATAGTTTAGTGTACAACAAACCTTCACCTTTTCTTCTTCTGATATTTCTGTATGAACCTGTAAACAAACATGATTTTAGTCCATATATTCCAAATAAAATCTGAAAAGAAATTAAGGGTTCTAAGCCTAACTAAACACCCATTTGCATTATCAATTCAGAGATATAGATTTAATCAAGTCATTACCTCTATGTACATATCCACGGCACGGTACATATCGTCGTGGGAGCTTCGAGCATAATCCGGCAGGGCTTTCGCAAGGGCTAGAAATTTAGAAGGCTTTAAACAAGGGTCAGGAGCTACTTCTGCCATGTACAAATCCATTAATCTAGCTACTTTTCTTAATGAAATTGGAGATGTTCTGCTTGTTTTTTTGTGCAAAAATGCTTTGGCAAATCTTAGAACAACATTCACATCATATAAATAGTTCATCCCAGATGGAGATGGAAGCAGCAAATTGTCTAACGACCCTTGATCCAACCGCGCTCCGATCATCTTCTCCAACTTATTTCTTACGCGTTTGTCTATTTTCAAACCTAAAGCAACTCGAAGAATGCCGAAAAGACTCTTGCAGGAAACAGCATTGTGCTCAAGACCGTAAAGCATTTCGACAACAACCTCGACAATCCTTTGTCTTTCGCCTCTCGCAGCGTTTGAGCATTTCGATTTCTGGTAATAAACAAGGAACTTACTAACCACAACTTCATCAAAATTTCGCTTGAGCATCAATTGCACTGCCATTTTAACAAACTCAGGATTCAAGGCTAACAATTCCTCAAACCACCACAATCCATTAGAGAATCCAGCCTTGAAGCTTTCAGTACTTTTAGTATCACACGAAAACCGCAACGTCGAGCTATCGGACGAGGAAGTAGAAGGACAAGAATTCGCTTCAACAGCTAAACTCAGTCTCCAAACAAGAGAATCCAAGCATTTCTCAACCACAATTGAAGGGAAAAGAGGCAAATCTTGAGATCGTTTCAAAGCATTCAAAACATCGGACCAAGTCCAATCGCTGATATCTTCAAGATACTTCTCAATTTGCTCCTGCAAATTTTGGGTTCCTGAGAATGAACTGTTCATCTCCATGAATTTTGCTACAGAGTACAAAGGAGAAACATTTGAAGGACTGATTTTGAAATTTCCCTTGTTGTAACAGAATTTCAACATCAATTCAAAGGCCTCTGCCCCTCCAGGAAAATCCTGGAATATCAGCTTCAAACTTGTTAAATTAGCCTTTGATCTACCAAATAACTTGCTCAACGTGCCACAGTATGAAACTACAGTTTTCTGCAGAAGTACCCCAAAAAAAAACAGAACAAATCAACACAAGATTAAAGCAAAAGGAGGAACAAGGCTGACAAAATTGTCCAGAAATAAACTACAACTCCAATAATTCGTCCATAAAAGAGGTAAAAAAACAGTAACAGAAAGTAAAAAAGGAAGATGAAGCACCCAGAACAGAATCAATGGGGGCAAAGTAAAACAGAAAAACTTAACAAAAAAGGGTTAGGTTAGTTAAAAGGAAGCAGAGAATTACCTTATCCAGGAAAAAAATCTCTTCGCCATTGACATCAACTTGGAGATCGCAGCAAACTTCCATAGCCCAGAAAAGAAAACCCCACAAAATAGAACGAAGTTGGGGAAGAAGAAGAAACAGAGAGAGGGGGGGGTTTAGGTAGGGTGCTGGAAATGGGTATCAACTTCACTGCGCAATGATAATACTAAAACAGAGAGATACATAAAGATTCTAAACTCAGCTGCAAGAAACAAGCAGTAGAAAATAGAAAAACAACAACCAATCAAAGTCAAATATATATATATTATACAAATTCCAAGACAGAGAGAAACAGTTAAGTGTGTGTATTAGTGCTAGTGAAGTGTGACCACTGACATTCCTGCCTAAAAAATTAATCTTTTGCCCAAAAAAGTTGTTGATACTAAACTCGCTAACTCCTCCTCTAAGAACATCAAATTATAATTTTAGTCAAGGTGATATATAAAAAAAAGTAAAATAAGAGAAAGATGAGCAGCAGTGGCCTCCATTTGGTTTCATAATTATTTTATTTTTTGTTTTTGATTTTTGAAACTTAAGTGAATAACTATGTCTACCTCTTACTTCTATTTTAAAAATAAAATCAAAATTTGAAAGCTAAAAAAATATAGCTTTCAAATACTTATTTTGATGTATGAAATTTAATTATAATTCATATACTTCTTTAAAGAAAAGATGAGGCATACATAAAGGTTTAAATTTTAAAAATTGAAAACGAAAAAACAAAATGATTTTCAAACGGTCTGAATTTTTTATTTGTTTTTGATATTCAGAATCTCTTCTCGGCCTTTTATTAACCTCTCATCGCATTCTTTTCAATATTTCATCAATCTCAAATCAAACCATATATTAAATTTCATCTAAAATAAACATTTTTTTCTTTGAAATATTTCTATTGCTACCTCTATTTTTTAAAATAACATTTTCTAAATAAATTTTTTATATATTCAAATGACTCAATTCTTTTTCTTTCTCCACTTTTTATCTGATCTTCGTTCTTCTTGTCAACTCAAAATCTAATCATCAGGGAGGTGTTCATGAATAATTAGAAATGAAATGTTATTAAAAAAAAAAAAATTTAAGAAATGATAATAATACATATGAAGTATTTAAATAATAATACAAACATAAAAACATAAACATTGGTTTATAATAACTCTATAAAAACTTAAAACAAATCAAGAGTTTTAACTTTTTATATATATATATAATTAGAAATTTTAAACTTGGAAAGTATCTATCATTATCTCTCCACCTTCCATTTTATTTGTTATTATAACTTTTGTTTCTTTTACAAACGATAAGACAATAAAGTTGAGAATTTGAATTCAAGTTTATTTTTTAACAAGCTGGGTTATGATTTTGTTAATATTTGTAAATATAATTGAATTTTAAAATGGCTATCAATAAAATAATAATTTAGTTAATATAAGCGTTCCTATAATTAAAATATTATGAATTTGAATCTTTCCATTATAATATATTATGAATTTCAACTATATAATTGTTGAACTAAAAAAAATTAAAAAAGTGTAATATATATCTAACATTAAAAAATAAACTAAACAATTAAATATAATTGAATTTTGTGTAACATTAGTTTAAACTTCTCGTGATAAAAAAATGTTGAATAATCAACCCATTAGACATAAGTGAGAGGAATAATTCACCATGAAGATTTATATGATTTCTCAATAATTTTAATGTGAAATACTCTATAAATAATTTTAAAATTACCAAATCAATTAACCCAAATTTAAAGGTTAAAATAATTATGATCAAATAAATAAAAAGAAAGTAAAAAAAGAGGTTAAAACAAATAGAATAGATATAATGTTAAATTCTATTTTATCTTCAAAATTTTCGATTTTGTATTTTTTTCCAATGTTTATTTTTAATAATATCAAAATATAATCTAGTTATGAACTCTTTATCTTTAAATATTATTGAATAAAATATACGTATTTTTAATTCACTTACTTTCCACTAATTTTTTAAAATAGACTCTATAATAAATCTGAAACGATTTAAAAAAAAAATAAAAAAAAATTAATTATTATTAGATGAGAAGTTAACCAATTATTATCTTTTAACAATAAAATTAAAAAAACATATAAAACTAATTGTAAGCTGGGTTAAAATTAGAGAAATAAAAGTATATTCATCCAAAGTGGAATGAATGGAAAATCACATTAATGAAAATTAATTTTAATCAATTTAGAAAATAAATAAGTATTGATTTTTGTAGGACACCGTACCCTACTCCCAACTCCCAAATGGGGCGGGTTTCATCGATCGTGCCATTTGTCCAACCGACTACAAAATGACGAGATTACCCTCGTGTGGAGCCCACACGAGAAGTGGGTCCCAAATCAGAGATAGATCTAGAAACGGGATGATTTATTCCCGTTCTGCTTCTGCTCTTAGCATTTATGATATGATTAATTTTTTTTTAAAAATGCATTGAAGGTCTCATTTTAGACCCCATGGAGTACCGACATATGTTTGAGCGTGACAAATAATGTAAATAGAAATTAAAGTAAAGTTTATGGGCTTGATTTTGTATGATAATGTAAGACACAAGAGAAAAGATTACACCTAATACAAACAAGTACAATTGCATGCATCGACCAAAGTTCATGTACTGTTGGTTGGGGGAGCCACATGATTACGGGTTATATTTTTGTCTAATCATTACGGTGTACGTCAAAAGGTTCGACACGACGTCGTTTGATTCTTCATGTTTAGAATTGTTGAGTTTTAGCGAGACAAATGCAAGGGAAAAGAGATCCAGCCATATCCTTCAGCGTTCATACGCCTTTTCTGGATATTATATTTTCAAATTATTCAAAGAAATAGTTGTCAATATAAATATTATATTCTAATTGATTGTCTACGATTTCTGGTCAGAAGCTTCCGTCTTAGAGAGAGAGAGAGAGAGAGAGAATCCAATCTAATTCATATTTGTTTTTTGTTTTTAAATTCAAATATATTTATTACTTACATTCAATATGAAGTAACATGTTAGATTGGTTAATTAAAACAAGTATAATTCAATTTAACATCTTGAATATATTAAAAATACGAGATTTTAGTAGAATCTCTTTATTCATTGAATAAACATATTAAATTGATTCAGTTTTAATTTATATTTTAAAATAAAGACAAAAATGCCAAACAAATAATTTTTCTAAGATTACTATAAATAACTAGTAATAGAATCAAACTCTAATGAATTATAGGTTAATCATGAATCAACCAAACAAATGAAATATACACCTAAAAAAAAAAAAATCTCAATCAATTTGTTAAATTGAGTTGAATTGATTTATGGGTGATTTTGGTTTCATTTTTGTCCATCGGAATGGATGTCTAATAAATGACAAAATCATTGATTCGATTTTCGATTTTGATTTTAATAAAAATTTTAGTTTATTTTTAAATTTTTTTTGCCTCATTCACAATTTGATTTTTAATTTTATTTTAAATACTTTCATTTTACTAACAACAAAACAATACATCAAATACTTTTATTTCATTAGATTTAAATTGGTTATTCAATCAAATTTAAATACTAACGTATATATATTTTTTTTAATTATTTTTATATTTTGGTTTGGTTCGATTTTTTATTGGTTCTTTCATAATCGAAATCGAATAGATATATTTCAGTTTTTTAAAATATCAAATCGAATAATCCAATATTGTTCTAAAAAATCGAACTGATCCATTAGATCGATTTGGTTCGGTTCAATTTTATCAGTTTTTGATTTTTTTTTTCTTTCTTTGAGATTGATCAACTAATTCGTGTATTGGATTTTTCAAATACTCCTAAATAAAAAATGTTAAGCTTTCTATATTTTCTCAATAATATATATTGTTATATTTTTAATATAATATATACCAAAATTATTAAATTAGTTGCACTTAATTGAATTGAGAAATATGTTGCTAAAAAAGAAATCGGAAATATGTATTATTATTATTTTTAATAATAGCCAATTAATTATATGCGTGTACTTTTCTTAAGATGAATTATTATGTGGGTATAAAAATTATTTTTTGTGGTGGTTGAATCATACACCATAAAGCTTCCATCCAGTGAACGGTTGAACATTAATATTTATATGATTATTTGTTAAAATATTTTGAAGAAATGTGATAAATAAATGTTTATATGATTATTTTATTAAAGTATTTTGAATAAATGTGATAAATAAATGTTTATATGATTATTTTGTTAAAGTATTTTGAAGAGATGTGATCTTTTATCCGAACCCTTTTTATATAAAGAAAATGGCGAAAGATTGGATTATAAATTAATATAATGTTTGAAAAATTGATTTCTACCTATATATAAACTTTTTCGTCGAAGTTCAAATTAACATGGCGGAGGTAGGGATGCAAATCTTATTTTTATATATGGCCTATACCTCTTTTCTCTTTATTTTAAATGATTTTGATTTGCATGAAATTTTGATTAATTAACATTTAACATGTTTTCCTAATATGGCTTCATTTTTTAATTTTTTTTTAGAATTAAAATTTGTAAACTTAATTAAAGTCGACAGCTTCTTTATATCATGATATGAGTTAAACAATGCTTTATGATTGTTGTTTTCCTTTGGTTCGAACTCTTTTTTACTCTTAATTAAATTTTTTTAGTTTGGCATTTCAACAATTCTCACGGTTGATTTGTATGGAGTCTAGTTTTTAGTTTGGTTTTATATGTTTCAATTGAATATTTTTACTCTTTGCATTTGTCCACTTTTTAATTCTTTTTTTGTTTTTTAATTTACTTTGATATCTATTTTTAATTTAAAAATTAAATTTACATCAAAATTTAAAAAAAAATCATTTCAACAATATATTGTCGCTTAAAATTAGTTTAATCATCATTACATTATGTAACTAAGCTTTTGTTATCTCGATGTGTAACACCCCAATAATTACAAGGTAACCTACTATAAAACTACAACTAAAAAATAACAACCTATAACTCTGGTCCAGCTACCACAACCCATAGCCTATTAATCACAACTAAGCCTCATCACCTTAATCCATAGAAACCCACCAAAATAAAATAATATTGCAAAAGTAAGTATATACATACAAAGTAAGTGATTTTTTTGTACAGTAAAATATCATTCATAAGGGAAAGCTAAAATGTCACATTAGTAACCCCTAAACACAGAGCAATAATATATTAATAACTAAGTTTATTAAATTAAACTTAAGCTCCAATTAATTATGTGATCAAACACATTAATTTAGTAAGTTTCAACTTTTTAAATTCAGTGTCTAACAAAATTACAATGTACTAGCAAATATAATTAGTTAACTCGGAGATTGGTGAACCTATAGGTTAATTAAAAGCTGAACGACCTAAGATCCAATCCCTATTCGTTAACATCAGACTTATTTCACTAAAGATCTATGTTGAACTCATTCGCACTACATTATTTATTTTCAAGCAATGTGAGCCATCTTGAAGTTTAAGCGAGACTGAACCTATCCCTCAACTTGACAAGAATGATTATTACTCATATATACTATACTTTCACTTTATTCTTTATAAATGCAAACTACTCTTTTGATAAAGTTATATGTAAAGAACAACCTAAGTTAAGAATCCAGATTTGTCTTATATTTGACCTCTGGTATTAATGCACTCATCACTTATAGCTAAAGCATCCTAGTATTGAAGAGTATTATTTTTTCCAACAGAGGCCTCAATTTTGTTTTTACCTTTCTTTTTTTTTTTCATTACTTTTTTCTCTTAGAACCAACATCTTCTCGTTGATGTCTATTGATCTTGTGACAAAAAGTGCACTTTGGTTTTGGTTTAGACTTGTCATCTCAATTTTTAGGTACTTTTCCGTGAGATTTTCTTTTTCTTTTTTCGAACAAACCTTCAGTTAACTTTTGCTAATTCTCTTCCCTACATTAATACAATATTTACATCTTTGTAAGTATTGAAAATGAATTTAGCAGTAAAAGCTGCTATATTCTCATCTTTAATGACTTCTTCAATATTTTTGAAATTAGCTAGTAGTGATCTTCTTGAATTCATCAAAAAGAGTTTTCGATGTACTCATCTTGAAACTAAGGAATTTATATCTCGTGTACATCTTGTTTGGTAGATATTTAACGTCATCAAGTTGTTCTAACTTTATCTACGTCTTATATGTAGAATTTTGATCAATTATGATCTCTCTTAGCACATTATCACTAAGGTTAAAATTAAAGTACCATGTGTCGTGATCAATCCATAGTACTCTGCTTGTCATATTCTGGCAATGATATTAGAATTTTCGATGAATCCAAAATTGCCATGTTAGCTTCTACTACCCTAAAAAAGCTTTTATTTTCGCTTTCATAAAGAAAAACCTCCAGTTTCATCAAACCTTTTGATATAATACCGTACGTGTTGTGGTCATTAATATCGTATGAAAGGAAAAAATAACAATATCGTCTAGAAATCAAGAAACATTCAAGAAACATTTACTTGGTCTTTCTTGAGCGACTTGAATGATTTTTCTACTATGATTCTTCAAGCTCTGATATGAATTGTTAAGATTTGCAGAAATTGAAAAAATTCAAAGCACACACAAATAACGAGTCTTTCTACTTGGCTTCTCTCTTTCGTAAAAAAATATTGAATGAACCAACAGTGAGCCAATGAAGCGGGTGCGACGATATTGATCAAAATCTTTTTTTTCTTCTTCTTTCTCTTTGATTGATAATGAACAAGTAGAAATATACAAAGAGCCTTCTAGAAAGTAAAGAGATAGATATAGTTGACGCAAGATGCATAGTAGTTCAGCCAAAATCGACATACATCCACTTTGAAGAGTAAGATTCAAATAGATTTGCAAGAAAGTTTCAAGAGTAGAAACGAAGACTTCTTCCAACTCTAATCTATAATTTAAATTAGGTAAACTTGTATGAAAAGCTTTATAAAACATCTATCATATTGCTGATAACTAATCATT
>JBBMEG010000004.1:3515497-3531327 GCA_037832605.1 Cyclanthera cordifolia
TATATACACATATAGTCAATGTAGGTTTACTTTTAAAAGGAAAAAAAATTATTAAACGGAAGACTAAAAATTAATTTTCAAAATCATGTTTTATTTTTAAAGTTTGATTAAATAAATATTTAATCAAACTTTAAAAATAAAACATGATTTTGAAAATTAACTTTTAGTTGAATATTCAACTTAAAAAAAAAAAAGAACGCCTTAATAGAAAAATGGTGAGATAACCCAGCTTAACTATAAAAACACACCAAATAAAAAAAATTAAATAGTTATTAAACAAAAATATTTACGTCTGAAGAGAGTAGTAAATCACTAGTCCTTAAACATCATTTTATTTGTATTCTACAGTAAACAATTAGTCTTAAATATTTTTTTCAAATCATCTATCAAAATTTACATCAAATATATCACGCAACCATTATTAATATTTCAAACAAATAATTAATCATTCAATCACTACTAACCTTAATTCTCAAACAAATAGTTAATTACTCCAGTAATTAATTGTTCGTACTATTATTGACCCTTTTACTCCATTATTTTGTGCTAAAACACCCTGAAGAATAAAGATGCAATATATCAATCAAATAATACTTAAAATGTTTGCTATCTTATTAGTAGAAAGCATGAGGATGTACGTTTGACCAACACCAAACTAAGCATTTCAATACTTAGAGAAAGTATCCAATGAGGATGAAACCAAACAAAAAAGTGCACTTCTTAAAATGCAACTTCTAGAAAATTTAGTTTATATTTTACCAACTACCGATAAAATTTAAGGGGTGTTTGTGTGAGGTTTTATAAATTGTTTATTACGAACGTTTGTTAATAACTTGTTTGTTTGAGAGTTTTGGTAGAGTGTTTAGATAAAGTGTGATTATTAATTTTTGTTTGATCAAGAGTGTTCGTGGAGGAGTTGTAAAAAATATTTTGTTGTTATGATGTGATATTTATTAATATATTTAAATAAAAAAAATCCTTTTTAAAAGAAATTTTCTTTTTATTATTAATGTTGAAGATATTTTTATTTATAATAGTATATTTTTATTTATTTATTCACTATTTTTATTGAAATATAAAACAATATTGACAATATAAACTAATAGCTATTTAAAATTTATTTGCATAGTTATAAATAAAAATATGTGTTTAAATATAATTTATAAAACATATTTTTAAAATACAAAACTGATTATGAAATAACATTAATTTAACATTACCAAGTATATTTATAAAATGTAAATTGCATTATTAAATTATCATTAATTAAAATTCTAAAACATTTTTTTTAAATTAAAACCTAGTTTGCAAAATATAGATGAATGAGAATAAAGAGGAAAAAAAAAACTAAAATAACAAAATTCAAATTTAAAAGAATAAAAGTTAAGAAAAATGAATACAAATATTTAGAAGAAATGAAAAGTGATAAGCCATTCGAATGAAATTTTTTTTGAAAAATAAGTCAAAAAAAATGTTATGTCGACTCGACCATAAAGTACCAAACAAAAACTTAAATCGCTCTAGATCTATTTAAATAATGAAATTACCATAAAATACAAAATTGATTATCAAATTACTATAAAATTTAATTTTTTTTTAAACATTTTTTTAAAAATACCAAATTACTTATAAAGTTACCGTTAATTTAAAATTATGAAAAAAATTAAATTAAAAGTTATATTTTCTAAAATATAACCAAACAATAAAAAAAATATTACTCCATAAATATCCCTAATTGTCTAACTAAACCTAAATCCTAAGGTTGGAAAATATTTTATCATCCAACTATAAGAACTTCTCTTGTTTTTGTTTTTGTTTTTTATATTATAACAATGGGGTAGAAGAATTCAAACATGTGACCTCATGTCTTTGAGTATACTTGATGTAGCTGAAGCTCTTTTGGTTGAAGTCCTTTGCTATTAGTAATACCATAAATGAATCATGCTGATATTTTGTTACGACATTGGTAAGAACATAAGGTTATAGTTTTCGCCACATGTGTAGTGAATATAATGGACACGCAAATCAAAATGCGAAAGAGAGAGAGAGTTAGCGAGGAAGAATATGGTCCATTGATTTTGTTAAGATATATATTTGAGTAATGTGGTGAAGAAAGAATGGTAGTACCATTACCATAACATGTTAATTATTAGCCTTTTGTATGCCTCAGCCATACATGTGGCTTTTCATTTCAACAGTAGATCAATTTGTGGACAGCCCACTTTCCCCTTCCAATCCAGCATGCACATACACATATTATTGTTATTTATTTTCATTCTCAATTTCCAACATTGCCCTTTACCTTCAATCTTTTTATGTCATTATTGTGGGTTTCTACCTTTTTACAACTTTTATTCTAAACCACTCATCTCTTCTCTTCTTACTTCTTTCTTCCTTCATCTAGTCTCTTTTTTTTTTTTTATCAATTAAATTAACCAATATTTCAAATTTGTTTCTTTCTCCCTAGTTTTAAAATTTTAGACCTTGTTTCATAACAATTTAATTTTTTGTTTTTTTTTTATTCTGAGATTTAAGTTTGTATTTATTCAATTGTTTTATATATATTCTTTTTTTTACGTAAATCCTAATCAGATTCTATAAAAAAAATATAAAATAATAAAAACAAAAATAAAACATAAGTATTTAAAAGCTACTTGTTTTAGTTTTTAAATCTTTATTTACCTTTTAAAAATACAAGATAAAGATATTAAAATAATGAAAAGCATGTAAATATGCAATGATTATAGGCTTAAATTTTGAAAGCAAAAAATAAATTGTTATCATATTAATTATTAATTTAAGTTCAATTTTTTTTTTACAAAAACTAAAATTATTTTCTACTATAAGTTTTCATTAAACTTTTAATAAATCTCAATATATTTACATTATATTTTATTAATTTTAGTTTAAATATTTTATTTTACAAAAAATAAAATTAATTTCTATTATATATTTTCATTTAACTTTTTTTTAAAATGGACGTTATAATTTTATTGTTAAAATTATTGAATTAGTTTATATTTTTATAGTAATTGATTTCACTTTTTTTTTTACTAAAATTGAATATTGGTAAGTTCAAAAATAAAATAAAAACAAATTTCAAGTTTGAAAATGACATTTTTAGCTACTTTTGAAAGCATTTTTAAAATTTATCAGTTACCCCTTTTAGTGAAAGGAAGTCTGTTTGCTTCATCTACAAGTGTATGGAAATAAATGATGGGTTTGTCAAGTAGTGGCAAACATGTCATTTTGGTAGACGAAGTTGGTCCTCCATCAATTTCATTTAAACAACTAGGTTTTGTGGCTATATATACTGCCTTCATCCTTTCCAACCCTTCCCTCATTAAGATTTGAATTTCAGTTTTGTGAAAATGTGCAAAGGTCCAGTGGGAGAGGGAAACCACGGTGCTCGTAGGCAGTTTCCGGCCGCGGAGAAGGGTGTTGTTACGGCGGAGGTGGTGGCTGTGGTGATGTGCGAGCTCTGCGACTCGACGGCTTCGTTGTACTGCCAAGCAGATGATGCTTATCTATGTAGGAAATGTGATGAAATGGTTCATGGTGCAAACTTCTTAGCTCGCAGGCATATTAGATGCATTCTCTGTAATGGCTGCCAAAACCTTACTCAAAAATACCTCATGGGAACTTCTACTGAGGTTCTTCTTCCCACCATTCTCACTTCCACCAAAGCTGCTGCTAGTAACTGTAACAATGGCAGTATTGATAATTGTTCTTCAGTAATGCTCAAAAGGCCTTTTCTATTTTTGTGAATCTTAAATTGTTAAGATCCTTCGCATTTCTAATCTTTCTTTGTTTCTCTATTATTTCTCTTGCTCTGTTTCTTTAATTTTTCAGTGTATAGCCTGCAATCAAACCATAGTGGTTAGTGATGGTAGCTTTTGAATCATAGTAGTAAGAAAAACAGGCCTTAAATAACTGACCTGTGACTAAGTTTCTCTGCTTCATCGTGGAGTGATCTAGTAATCGACCGGTCTTAGATAAGTAAGAAGTGATGATTTCAATCTATGGTGGCCACCTACCTAACAATTCATTTTTTATGGGATTCTTTTAAAATTCAAGGTCGGGTGGTATGTCTCAAAAGAGTGAGGCTGGTCGAGGTGCGCGTAAAAAGAAAAAGTCTTGGTGGGTGGTGATACAGCACTCTTTCAACATTCAAGGTCGGGGTTATATCTCATAAGAGTGAGAGTGGTCAAGATGCGCGTAAAAAAAAAAGAAGTGAGGGTGGTGGTGTGACAGCACTCTAATAACCGAGAGAACTAATCTCTTTGGCTATAACTGTAACAAGGTTTCTTTTCCGAAGAAAATTTTAAGAAACAAACACTTGAAAAGAAATCAGAGGTTTCTTTTCCAAAGAAAGTTATTAAAAGCACACTTAAAACAAATCAAAGGCTGTATGTTTGGCAGAAAAATTCTGGTTGTTTTCTGAGCAGAAAAAGAAGGAAACGAGACAAAAATTGTTGAGGAAGAGGCAAGCCAAAAAAAAAAAAAAAAAATGTAACACCAAATGGTGCTACATCACTAAGGAGGGTTTGCCTCCTTAGTTACAAGGAGGCAAGTATTCCTCAAAATTGTTTTATTATTCCTCAAAATTGGTTTTATTACACTCTCAGAAACTATTAACTCTGCAAAAAAGTGACCAAAATAGATTACGTCGGATTGAAATCACAATAATCTTATTTATGTACTAAGAAAAATTGAGTTGAGTGGTAGCTCAGCCTGGTAAGCAATGAATTGAGTGGGTGAAAAGAAAGAGGCTAAACATCAAGTACTAATGTTGTCCAAAGGTCTTTATCGCTTGTTTCATCTTTGGTGGAAATCTTTCACCATTGCTGTAGTAGAAATGGAGAGAAACAGAAAATAAAATGTTAAACAAACGAGAAAGCAACTAATTTCCAAATAATAAAAAAAAGTTGAAAGTAATGCCAACCTCTTTGGAGCAATTTAGAACCACTCCTGTACGGATAATAATTGCTGACAGTTTTCTGCTTATGAAACTTGTACTGGCTCTGGCTACATCTTTATTTACAACCTATTATGTATAAAATTGTTAATGATCAAACCACTGATATTCAAATATGTATCATACAGCAACAAGATGGACAGAGAAAGGTTTGTTCTAATCATGTCTTGTTACTTTTATAATCATATAAATGCACCAAGAGGAAGACATCTTTCTTACATACATTGTTAAGATATGAAGTTAAGGACCATGATTTAAATGCTTTATTCGAATTTTATCATATGATGGCAAATTTTCAATACTTATTCATTGAATTCGAGAACATGGAGATTCAAATACCAGGAAATGAATTTCATCATGTGCTGAGCAACGAGTACCTAGCTCATTATGGCTTTTATCTTGGGAATAAAGAGCTGAGATGGGCTATCATGGTTCAGAAGTTCCTTGTTGTTACGAGAGGATCGTAATCATAGGCTTCCCCTGCTTTCACGAATCGACCTTTAACCCTTTTTCTAGTATCAGCTCTGGCTTTTCGAGAAGCATATCTTATTTGCTTCCCAAATCTGAACAAAAGAGGTAGAAAGATCAGCAGTTGAATGATTGAACAGCCACCTCTCTTCTCAAAACTGGGTCATATTAGTCTACATTATTCAACAATAGAATTCCAATTGATGACACACTACAAAATCTATGAATGTAAATGATGGTAATTAGATGAACATGGCTTATTCTTGCCAAAAAATAAACAGATACCTACGTTCTCGTTTTCTTCTTTTCATTGTATCTCATCTTGGCTTTGTGCCTATTACGATCCTTTGCTTGTGGACCAATAGCTTCCATACTAGGATCCCATGACGTTTCTGCCATAAACGACGGCGATAAGCTGCAGTCTTGATAATCCGCAGCACTGCTTTCGCCAGTGATATTCGACAGTGTAAGCGACATGCTGGAATGAACCTGACTGGTAGGAAATCCAATGTTGAGATTTCCATTGCAACTAGAATTCATAAGCAAGCAATTAGAATTGGCATTTGGAATCGTATTCATGGAAAGACCAACTTGAGATGATTGAAATCCCATATAATCTTGTTGCCCAGATGAAGAATCCTAAATTAAAATGAAGAAAACATTAATTAGTGATAAACATGCAATCTGCATACAATGGTGGGTTGCAAATGGGAATGCACAGGTTGTATACCTCAACAGAATTGTCAATAGGGCCATTAGATTCAGTAACAGACAAAGATTTTCCCATTAAAATGGATTCCCAATCTCCATCCTCAATCTGGCATTTCATTGCACCCTCTTGGGAAGAGCAAAACAAGTCTTCCCCATTATCCAAATTGAGAGTAACATCGCTAAGATTCAAACCCTCACAAATATCACTATTGCCATGAGTATCAACATCTTTAAAATCAGAACAAACCTACAATTACAAAATAACAGAATTAGGTCTAATAAAATGAATCAACAAAATTAAGAAACCCTACCTTGGGAAGATTGGAGTCGTGAGAAAGAAAAGAGGATTGAGGTCTGGGGAAAGGGAACTGAAAGGAAAGATTGGGAGGAGCGGCGATCCAGGATTGATCGGGGGGATTAAGAGAAGAGCAATGAGGAGGAATGAAGGCAGTGGAAGATGAAGACCACATGGTGGAGTAATCGGAATGGATGGAAGGGAAACCGGAGAAGGATTGAAGAACCTGAGCGGGGTTGCCGGCGGGACAAGTACAGCGATCGCAGCTCCATTGACATTGACAGGGTTGATCGAGGGAACAGAGAGGATCCATAGAGCGGGCAATGGCGGACTGAGATGATGAGTTAGCGGACTGGATGCTGCCATCGCAGTACCAGCACAGACGAACCCTATCGGATATACACTCAAAACCGCGTTAGTTGCTCCGCACAGTTCGCTGAGTGGTTTCATATTTTACCTCTTCTTCCGCTTTAATTATTTATTTATTTATTTAAACTAAAGCAAAATTTTTTAAACTATAATATGAGTCTACTTCTTTTTTTTGTTAGGAAACCCGAATCAATCCAACTTTTCATTTTCATACACGCACAGCGGGTATTAGTAATGTATTAATTTGTACTAAAAAAAACTTTTAAGTCATGAAATTTCACCTCGTGTTAATCTCTACTTTCACAAAAATATAATTTTTTTGGAAAACAGGATGAAGATTCTTTGAGGAAAATGCACGGGATCAAATTTCGGTGAAGATTATTCACCATTTAATCCGTTCATCTTTTATTTTCTTATTCCAACCTTTATATCATCATCACTCACTCTATATCGTGATAAACATAAACAATAAAACAGACAAATTTATATTCATTTCTTACAAATTTATTGTATTTTTTCATTGGTGTGGTAAATGAACATTAGTTCTTAAATATTTACACAAGATAAAAATTGGTCTTAAATTTAACGTTCATATTATTTGAAATCCGTTCTATAATATTAATAGTTTTAATACGTAAATATTTGTCTAAAAATGATTATATAATTGGTAGCTTTTTAAGAAAAAGTTAATAAAATTCTTTCAATATAAACAATTTTAACTTATTTTTTAGTCCAAAGAACTATTTAATCATTTCCGAATTTATAGACTAAAATAAAATAAATTTGAAAGTTCAAAAACTAAAGTAGTATAAACTCGAGACTAAAGAAAAATTTTACTTTTGAAAGTGAATGGTCATCCAACAAACTCAGGTGTATTTGGTAGAGAGATTAAAATTAAGTTAGTCAAGAGAGAAAATAAGCATTCGAAAAGAAATAGGAAAAAAAATGGAGTGAACGTCGCTAATGAGAAACCAAAAATGAAGAAGATCTTCTTGAATCAACAGAAGAAAAAGAAAAGAAAGAGAATTATGCTGATTTAAACAATTATTACTATTTCTAATCCGCGTTAACTTAACCCGTCTTCCCACTTTTACTAACTCGTGCACCAAACGGGGTTTAGTGGAGTTATGTTAATCGGGTTAACTTAACCGATCCTCCAAACAAGTCTGCAATATTGCATTTTTCATTTTATTACTCCCCTTTTGACTCTACTGACGCTGATGTGGCGCTAATTTTTCGCTTTTAAGAAAAATCTTTTTTCTGTAAAAATCATTCATTTTTCGCGCTCCCATAAAAATTTCTTCTTCGATATTTCTGGTATAACTATATTTTAACGTATAACGTACATAATTCAAAAAAAAAAAACTATCAGGTAAATAAAGAATAAAGGTCCGTTTCAACTGCGTATTTAGAAATATAATTCATTAAATAATTAAAAAAAAACTAATAATTATTTTTAAATACTCAAAATAAATTTTAATTTTAAATTTTTTAAAAATTACCTTCAAACAAATTTTTTCTCGCTACGATTATTATTTTTAAATATTCAAAATAAATCTTTATTATAAATACTAATTACATATATTTTTAATAATTATATTCAAATAAATTTTTACTACAGTCATTATTTTTAAATACTCAAAATAAATTTATAATTTAAATACTAATTTTAAAGATTACGAGGAGTGCTCATCTAATAGATTCTCATTCAACAAAGTACAAACTTTAAAATTTATCTACCTTTATAATTATTTTGTGAAAAATATGTATAGTAAAGATGGGCTTCGGATTAGTTAGTAGGAAGCCCAATATACAAAAGCCCATAAATAAATGAATAGTAGTCGCGTTTGCCGGGTTCACAACGTCCTCTTTCCCCGCGATGCGACGGGGAAAATAGGAATCCAACTATTAAATTCATCACTTTGAATCGTATCCACCATTGACGCCACTTCCTCGTCTGCGGTTCAACCAACTTTGACGCCTCCAACTATTCCCAAATCGATTCTCCGGACTTCAATTCCTTCTTCCCGGTGTTAATTTTCAGGTTGTATCAGAAGAAGCTTCATAGGCGAGGTCATCTTCCCGTTCTTCCATGGCCGAAACTTCTTCTAAACACGATCTACTCCAGCTGATCAAGCGCTTCGGGGCTTATCTCACTCTCAAGTTGTCTAATTTCTTCCCGATCTCCCTCCACAATCTGGTTCTATTTAAAACCCTCTTTTCTTCTTCTTTTTTTTTTTCGTTTTTTTTTCAATAGATCTGACGGGATGTTTGGTGAATTTTTTCCACCCAATGTTTCTTCCGGCTTTTCGTTTTTCTTTTTCCCTTGATTGTTTCTTCTGTTATTTTCTGAACCCTTTTTGCTTCGAGCTGTGGATTGGTTTCTTATAAATTCTACGCATCAATTACAATGGACTATAGTTTCTGTAATTTGTATTCAATAATTCAGCACGTTCACAATGTTTATGGAAAAATATCTCTTTCGAATTAGAGTTTTTGTTATGGGGTTTGCTGGTCGGACTTGTAGATACTATTGCAACTTGCAAAGTTGTTTTAAGCGCTATCTAAACGATTGCTATTGTTTTTATTCTATATCTCTCACTTTTTGAGGACGGTATATTGTCTTCATGTAGGTCCATACCATTTGATAATTCTTTCAATTGTAACTCCCCAATCCTCTCCCGCTATGAAATGGTCCGTAATGTGACCTTTCTCCTTACGGAAAATAAAAAGAAAGAAAAAGGAAACTATATTTTTTTACTTCTATTTTCTTTTCTTCCATGGGGCTGTAAATCGTTCATAAACCCCATAAAATAGATAAATGTAACGTCTGAGCCATAGTCAGTTCTTTTGCTGGTTTAGTTCGATTCCAAATTTTATGGTCCGTTTCATTTGGGTGTGTTGAACCATGCCGATCAACCCAAAAGCTGAAGTTGTTGATGGGTTGCTTCAGCTTTTGTGCCTTTTTAGTCTTGTTTGGTTCATTGATAAAAAATACCCAATAGCTTGATTCATTTTCTGATTTGGTTTAAATAACTTGACTACTTTTTATGCTGACGGTTTCTAATTTGTCTTATAGAACAATATGTTGTCTCTCCCTTGGTACCACTCACAGATAAGGGAAAAGTGTAATTTGGTGTCTAACTAAAGTCTTCAAAAAATTTTCAGGATTCACAATCTATTGGGGCTATTGCTGGATTTGCTGTTGCAATAATTTTTACATGGAGGCTGTTGAGATCTTCTAATGGACATCAGAGACAACAACCAAAAAGGCAAACGCCTGCACCAAGTAGTTCTACTTCTAGTGTTGGATTAAATTCAAATGCACAATTGATATCTTCAGGAGTTTGTTCATCTTCAGAGGATTTGAGAATGCACAATGTTGTTGATGAATTCTTCCAGCCGGCTAAGGTTAGAGTAGAGCTCAAATTATTGCCTCTATCTTCTCATGCTTTTTTAATTTTATATCATTACATGACACGTTTTTTAATATTTTCTCTCTTACTTTTTCCTTGTAGCCAACTCTGGGCCAAATAGTGAGACAAAAATTGAGTGAAGGAAGAAAGGTAACCAATATCCACCTTTTCTGTATTTATTATGAGGTTTAACTTTTACCTTATTTTGTGAAAATTTTTAAGTGTTACAAGGTAAGAAATAGTCAAAGTTTTGGTACTGAAAATTTTCTATGTTTAGGTAACATGTCGTTTGCTTGGAATAATTCTCGAGCAAAATAGTTCAGAGGATCTGCAGGTATGTAGGTTTTTCATCTTAATAAATTCTGCGCTTGAAACTGCTTTAGAATATATAAATCTAACTTGGTCTCTTTGTTTTGCATCAGAAACAAGTCACTGTGAGGTCCTCAGTATTGGAAGTACTGTTGGAAATAACAAAAAATTGTGATCTTTATCTTATGGAAACCGTGTTGGATGATGAGAGCGAAGTGAGTACAATTCTTTATGAAATTTTATGATTATTCCCACATAACATCTTGATAAATTATATGATATCTGATGTGAGATTCAGTATAGTTCTAGCCTCTAAAGACAATAGTGGGCTTTAAAAAGGGTGCCCCTTGAAGTCAAAATCCCTCCTCGCATAAGTTTATTTTTTCTGTGTTTTCTTATGATTAGGATGTCAGACTATTTTTGTCCCTCTACTTGTGAATTCGAGGCCGAAAAATTAATTAAACTGGCCGAACTGACATAAATCTATGTTATGGAAAACCAACTGAATACTTTTTAATTCTCCTTGAACATATGAGCTTAAAATTCAAACTCATTTTACTCTAGTGTCAGGTTGTGCATGTGCATTTTGCTCACCAGCCTGTGGTTGTGCACTGCACTTTCTGTTCACGCTTACAACACATGCTGCTCCTTGATAAAAATACTGCTTTTTGCAACATCCTCTCTTTCACTTGCTCTTGCTGTGACCTTTTCTGCCACTTCCTTGATTAATGCCCGCACTTGCCCTGCTCACTGTGTATAATTTCAAGTTGTGAACCATGGCCCCCTACTGCTGCACCGAAACAAATCCATTGGCCATCAATAGTCCACGTCTAGTTATTATAATCATGAATAGGCTACTTGCCCATTATCTAGTACACGTCAGCATTTCTAGTGCCAACACTCCTCTTCTTTGGTGTTGAGGGCCCTAATTCCCATCGCAGTCGGCCTAAGCCATGTATCTAGGTGCCACTATGTGTACTTTTAAGTAGGGTGGCATTGGTGTACTTTTAAGTAGGGTGGCATTGGCTGTGTTTACTGCTTACAAGATTCCATAGAAACATGTTTTTCATACAGCTGATAGGTCTTGATACATTAACCCTTTTTTTTGTATATCTGTGAGACTCAAAGACATACGACCTAACAACAATTGGATGTGAAGAAAACTCGCAGGAAACTAATTCCTAGGTAGGCGGCCTGTGACCATTATGAATTGAACTCATCACCTCTGAGTTACTTAAGATCCTTGTTGACCATTAGATCTCCATAATGGCTCCTTAAGGGTTTTTTTTTTTTTTTTTTTTTTTTTGAATTTAGGCTCTTCTTAACCTTCATTAGCAGAGTTCAACTGATATAATGTATAGGCTAATGACCCAGAGATAATGTGTTCAAATCTTCCTATCCTCCATTGTTGTTGAACTTAAAGAAAATATAGGTTTTGATACATTATATTTATTTTCTTGTTGCTTTTTTTCTTGCTGATCTCTCATGCAATATGTTATTCGTCTTTCTTATATGCAGAAAAGGGTTCTTTTGGCACTCGAAGATGCAGGGGTTTTCACATCGGGTGGTCTGGTTAAAGACAAGGTTCTTAGCTTACATGTGTGCTTGTTTTGACTTTGGTAGTAGCATTGAAACCATTTTCTGATGATTTTATTTTCTCATCTCTGAATTACCGTTAGTACAAACAACAGGCAATTGCTAAGTTAGGGAGCCTTAAACATTTCAGGCATTCAGTTTTCCTGTTTCTAGGAAAAGAGATTACAGGAAGTTGCTAACGGCAGAAATTTTGTTAAACATTCTGCATGTTCCAAGTTTTCAACCTTAAAACATGTAGCAAACGACAGCTTAAATCACATCTTTTGAATTGTTTGATGTTTGCCTGGAGAAAAATAGGGACATCATATTTGAAAATTTACTTACCTTTTAAATTAACCGAGGATTTTCTGTAGGTTTTGTTCTGTAGCAAGGAGAATGGGCGTACATCATTCGTGCGTCAACTGGAACCCGATTGGCATATAGATTCTAATCCTGAAATCATTTCACAGTTAGCTGTAAGTTAATCACCCATCATGTTAGCAACTGTATTGCTCTATCATCTGTAAATACATGGTAATCGCTGATATTCTTTTTCTATACCCATCACCAGAGGTTCATCAAATATCAACTCCACATCGCTCCAATCAGATACGAGCGTTCTGCTGCTAACGTTTTCAGCTCTTCGTCCTTGGAACAGTTCTTTGGAAACATTTGACTTGAAACTAGTTCAACATTGGAATGCATTTTCATATATTTTTCGAGTTTATTCGGGCATTGTTAGTGCAATGGTCCAAACTAAGCTCAGTTTGTACTAAGCCGCCATTGCTGGTGTTAGAAAAGATAGATGTACCATGTTTCTTTTTCTCTTGGGTTGATCTTGTGTTCATCTTTGACCTAGCAACTTCATCTCCCATTAAAAGCTTCCTAATTTAGCTGGTCTATGTAATTTATTTATATTATAAGATCATCTCAGCCATGACAAATGCTCATTTGGGTCACTAATTTCTAATTATAAACCAGTTTTCAGTGTCGTTTTTGTTGGACAGATTTTGAAACTTAGGAAGTGTATCGATTCTTGAATAAAAATAAAAGCACATACTTTTCCATCACATCATGAAAGTTGATTGGAATATAAATCTTCATCTCAGTCCTTGCGATGTTTATTGTCTTGGTTTCATTATGATCTTAGAAATATCCAGTTTGCCCTTCATCATCCATAATTGTCGTTTCTAACTACAACGATGCAATTACATTTTAAATGCAATAGACTGCAAGCTAGTGCTTAGTTATTTTGTTTAATATGTTCCTTGTATTTGTTTTATGTAGACACAATTTGTGTGTGTTTTTTTTTTTTTTTTTTTTGGAGCTAGAGTAACACAGAAAACTACATACCATAGATGCTAGAAACTCTATCTCCAAAGCTTAACAAATTGCTTCTTGAATAGTCAATAGTTCTACTCTAGTAACTTGAATTGACTGAACCCCTATGAGCACCGCCATTCCTCTACATTACTAGGTTTCGCTCTAAGAGTGAAGACTATCTCAAAATCTAACATGAGTTCTTTTCAACATGTTTTATCCTCTTTTCAACATGTTCTTTTCAACATTTGTTCTAAGAGTGAAGACTGTTCCTAGTTTAACTGTGAAGTTCGAAAGGTGTACCTTATTAGTATAGGTAGTATAAATCATTTCTTTTTAAACTTTTTTTAACCATGAGCCTTTATCTCCTAGATTCCTCTCATTCAGATGTGAACTCAGTTTGTTTATGTACGTCTCATAATCCCAGGTGTTATAGTTTCTAACGATAACTATCATTTTTATTTTATTACCCGCAAAATCAAAGAGTTCAACTTATAACTTAGACCAACAAGCAGTTTCAACAAGTGTTGATTTCCGTCATAACTAATTGTCTTAATAGACTAAATTTTGTTGATAAGCTTCAAAAACTCATGGTAATAATGTTGGCAATGTTAGCAAAACTCAGAATGATGCGAATTTTTTTTTATAAAAGAACTTGAGAGTATCGAACAATATACCAAAAATTAGTTTAGTAATATTTTTGAAAATTTATAATATTCACATAAAAATGGTTAAAATTATAATAGTTCTGACTAGACAACTGAATTATAATAGTTCTAACTTGACACCGAATGACTGCTATTCTTTTCTGGTCTAACAAGAACATTTATGGATGTTTGTTACGAAAGTTTGGAGGAGTATTTAAAAGTAGTATTTACTAAATACTACTATAAAAACTACATCCAAACAAGGTTATAACTGCAATAATTATTTTTAAATACTCAAAATAAATCTTCATTCTAAATATTAATTTTAAACACTCTTAAAAACTACATTCAAACGAGGTTTTATTGTAATCATTACTTTTAAATACTTAAAATAAGTTTTCATTCTAAATATTAATTTTAAATACTTAGAGAACCTACATTCAAACAAGGTTTTTACCGCAATCATTACTTCTAAATACTCAAAATTAATCTTCGTTCTAAATATTAATTTTAAATATTTTTAAAAACTACCGTCAAACAAGTTTTTAAATGCAATAATCACTTCTAAATACTCAAAATAAATCATCATTCTAAATAATTCTAAATATAATCTTGTATAAAGACACTACTGCTTTTAATTGACAGCCAAATATTAATTTTCATGATCGAATTTGCAACGCTGATGTCGAATTGAAATAATACCAAAAGCACCTGAACCTTCTATCAGTGTGAATGAATTTAATTGACCGAAATTTTTGCAGAGAGAATAACAATCCTCTATCTGAGAAGTAGTGGAAATTGTTCATGTAATTAAGAAGATGTTTATAATAATTTTCTTTCCTATCCCATTTTAATTTATTTTTGGTCAAATTCAAATATCAATATACTTTTATTTATCTTTAATATTTATACATTCCATTCCGCTGTATTTTAAATTTGGAACTATATTTTTCGATGGTCTAAAATCAAATATTATTTTAATAAAGTATATAAAAGAAAATAGTTTATATATATATAATTCATAATTCATTGCATCCCTTGCAAAAAAAAACTTTCCAAAAGGGTTGAACCCAGCGCCGTTTGTTGTAGTTCCTTCGCACACAGGAAGCAAGGCCCGCTGAACTGAATCAAGTGCTTAACAACACTTCGACGGCGGCGGCGGCGGCGGCAGTTATTGCCTGTATGCGTGTCTGCTTTGACCGTCTTTTTTTGTGAGGGAACAATGGCGTTCGTTTGCCCAATTGACGCTAAGTACCCCAATGAAATTTCTGCTCTCCTTTCTTCTCCTACACCTCCTCAAGTTCAGGTAATCACTTTCAACTTTCAACTTTCTGTTTATGTTGTGCTTCGTTCGAAGCTGGGAAATATAAGGTCTTGTATAGATTTTGGATAGATTTTTTATATCCACTTGCACAAAGGAATACTAAATAGTTTTGAGAGTGCTTTTGTCTTCAGGAATATTTTGATCAACTTGTATGGACAAGGCAGTGTCGTGGCCTTCGAGTGAAGCAGAATGGAGCTTTGGGAAAAGGTATGTTTTTGTTTGCTGCTAATCTTTCTGAAATTGAATTGGAAATTTGGAAATTCAGCTTGGTAATCCATGAATATGACTTTTTTTTGTTTGTCACTACATTAAAACTGTGCTGGTTATTTTTGTTTGATGTCCGTGAGTGATCGAACTTCGACCTTACTATATTTGATTGGTGATCATCATGAATTGAATCTATAAACTCTATCCTTAT
>JBBMEG010000004.1:3531427-3546122 GCA_037832605.1 Cyclanthera cordifolia
TTGATTACTAGGTCAATCATGATTGGTGACTATCATGAATTGAATCTATAAACTCTATCCTTATTTGATTACTAGGTCAATCATGATTGGTGACTATCATGAATTGAATCTATAAACTCTATCCTTATTTGATTACTAGGTTCCATGATGATGGTTAGATTGATATGTGAATTTTGAAATTTTTGTTGATAATGTACTTTGGAATCTGCGGGGATAGCAGTGTTTGAAAAGGTTGTGGGAAATTTAAGCTTTGGATACCTTTGATGGAACCCTTATTCATGTTTGGTTAATTGATAAAAAGTTGGGAATTGAAGTACTTTTTTCAGTTGCTATTAACTTTCAATGAGATTTATCATCATGCAATCGTTTTCCTTCTTGGGTTTCCTCAGTTCAGGATCAAAATTCTGTTTCTTATAGGGTTTTGATCACTTTTGATGGTCAACTGCAGGGGTCTTTGCTGATGCTGTCTTCAAAGAAGGGGAACTTGTCCTGAAAGACCAAATGTTTGTGGGTTCTCAGCATACGTCAAATAAGGTTTTCTAATCTAAAATGCAACCCAATTGTGTATCAATTTGGTGATTTTTCTCTCCTCTTATATTGTATGCTCCATTTTGATTGCTTTGCAGATGGACTGTCTGGTGTGTAGCTTTTGTTTTCGATTTGTTGGATCTGTAGAACTTCAAATTGGAAGGAAGTTATATTTTGAAGATCTTGGAGTTTCCATGAATCATCATTGTGACATGGACCCTTCATCGCCCATGTCAGAAGATTGCTCGGAAACTGAATCAGATGATGGCCTAGAGATGACTTTTGGAAATAATGGAATCATGCGAGGGTGTTCTTCCAGAAATTCTAAAGGTGCAGCTTTACCCAAAGGGCTTGTGGAATCATTGATGAACAGCAGCATATCATTGCCTCACTCCAAAGAGTTCGCCATGGCGCCAGCCATTCCATGTTCGGGGGGGTGTGGTGAGGCATTTTACTGCAGGTAAAGACAAACGTGAATGCTCAGCATCTAAATGGTTCTTTCCTATTTTATTTCCTCTTCTTGGGGTGGATGCTTTGTCCATAAGTGTTTGAATTGTCCTCCAATTTTTTTAATTATTCTCTTTAATCTTTCCTAAGTTCTATTAGCTACTGTTAACTATTTCCGTTATAAAAAAAAGTCTCATTCCATAGCTAAATATCAAATGTGAATGAACTCTGAGCTTAATAAAAACTCTTACTTCCTTCGATGTCTCCCGGTGCCTGGCCTAGGAACGGGCATGGTTACCCGGGTATAGTGAAGCGAAGCTTTGATTTCCCAGTTTCAAAAAAAATATATACTCTTACTTATTAGTCTCTGTAAGGAGAGATTCTTTTTGTTCTTCCATTTTGAAGTTGTTTGAATAAAGAGTGAAGCAATTGATTTAGTGTTCCATGTTATAGTAAATCATGTGCAGATGCTGATTGGGAAATGTTCCATTCTTTACTTTGCACTGGAGATAAAACAGAACCATCTCGCAGGGAAGCACTGCTAAAATTTATACAACATGCCAATGGTAAGTCTCCAACTTGTTAGCTTTTGCCGTCATGCCATTTTATTATTCTCTGACATGGGCTTTATTTTTTTCTTTTGGGGTTTCCAAAGATACAAACGACATATTCCTCCTTGCTGCTAAGGTACATTCTTTTGATGTGTACTGTATACATTGTTGTTATTTTTTGGTAGATTTTCAAGTTTGGTTCATCCCATTCAATGCGTTGATGTTGAAGTTGAATTATCATTATTTTTTATTTCATGTGACAATTAAATATAGTACGTATCAGTTTTACTATCTGTTCATATCTAAATACTTGTAAAGTTGTAGTTGAAAGATAGATTCAGATTTAAAGATGTGGCCAACTAAATTTCACATTTTTCTTCCAGGCCATTTCTTCCACTATTTTAAAGTACAAGAAGTTAAAGTTGGCTAATTCCGAAGACCAAATGAAATATAGCACGTACCCTATTCTCAACAGTGTTGATCTATCCATTCTTTTTGAGGCATGGAAGCCAATCTCAATGGGACATAAGAGAAGGTTATAATAGCTTTTCAACTGACTTCTCATATTTGTTATTTGTGAAAGAAGTAGAAAATGCATGAAATATCAGTTTTTAGCATGTGATTGCGCACTATACGAATGAAATGGTTTAGAGGAATGTAAGCTCAAAGTTCTCGGTTTATTGAAAAAAAAGAGGATGAAATGGTTGTCATCAGAAAAATTGAAATGTCTTTGTTAACTGCTATGTGTATCATGTGCAAAGTTGTTATATTTTCCTTCTCTCTGATTTAGTGTTCAAGTTATAGCATTGCCACTACTTCCTCAGCCTTTGAGCTCATTACTAACTACTAGCTTTTATTTAAAGTATCATGTTAGGTTAATCCAATAGAGTAACTTCGCGGTTCAACTTTCATTCCTAACTTTTTAGGCTATTATACTTTTAACATTCTTTTTTTTGGAAACCGAGAAATCGGAGCTTCACTCCCCGTCTGCCCGGGGATTTGATACCACATCCCAAGGCACAGACCTGAGATACTTCAAGGGTTTTCTAGTTTAAGTGCTTCTCACCGGTCTCAAACTGGGGAAGTCCTAGAGAGCATACCTCGAAGTTCGTAGCCTTAACCAATTGGGGTGCTCCTTCTTTGGGATGGATGCCCCTTGTGAACTTTACTATTAGCATTTGCAACTACTAAATGTTTCAAGGTTCGGGCTCTAGTTTCAAGTTCAGTGAGCCTAGAGACGATTGAAAGTTTTTTTTTTCTTGATGTAACGATATTGTATTGAAAATTAATCGTTCTTAGGTGGTGGGATTGCGTTGCATTACCGGATGATGTCGAACCTTCCAATGAAGTTGCATTTCGTATGCAGATAAGAGAGATGGCTTTCACGGTAAATAATTTCTTTTTAAAAAATCTTGAAAATTCTAATTATGCACCTCATGTTGAATATACTGGTCTTATCCTGATTTTCACCTTGTGTGTACTAGGTTATAACCCCATGATATTAATTTTCTATATGGTTTCTAATTACTAATGTGAATACTAGTCCCAGTGCCTGGTTTGAATGCTAACCATGTCATTTGCAAATTTCAGTCATTGCAGCTCCTCAAAGAAGCAATTTTCAATGAGGGATGTGAGCTATGTATCCTTGCTAGTTAGCAATTGATCGGTATAATATGTTATTCCTATGTTATTCTGTATTTTTGCTGAATTTAATTTCAGGTCCTTGACTCTACTAGTATTCTCCCTTGAAATCTATGGACATATAATTGGCATGTTTGAGCTAAATAATCTGTGCGTAATCCTTCCATCTCTTTCTTGTGATACATGCGTAAATTTGCATGTCCTCTATTTAACATTACAACACTTCTAACCGATGAGCTCAATTGTTATCTGCAAAATTTTGTTTATGATTCAGCGATTTGGTTGTAGCATCACCAGTAGAGGATTACTTCTTGTATATTGACGAACTTCCTTCTCCTCACAAGGTTAGAATGCATGTCTTTTTATCATTTAAATGTTTTAGAGTCATATGTCTCGAGAGAATAGTTGCGCGTAAACTGAACAAGACTCCCACGGATATACAAAAAAGTTATAGATGTCAAGGAAACTCGTAGAAATTATTTTCTAGGTAGGTGACTACTATGAAATTTCTTTGATACTAAGGTCTTTGACCAATGGATGATGGCTGTCCTTTTTTGCTATTGCAAGCCTTGATGACTGTGTTTTTTATTGACAGGAGAAAGCTGAAGAATTTACCCGACCTCTTCTAGATGCTCTTGGCGACAGCTATTCAATTTGTTGTCAGGGTATGTAGCAATAGAAGTTTAAGATGCTGCGTTTTACCATAATATTTGCTGAGTTTTGGAAATAATGTACACTGGAGATGCCGGTCCTTTTTTCATTCCTGATAAACTATTGTCTTCTTTTTTAGTTAATAATTCTGACAAATCATTCCGATTTGGCATCATTTCAGGTACAGCCTTTTTCCCTTTACAGAGTTGCATCAATCATTCCTGCTATCCAAATGCAAAAGCATTTAAAAGAGAGGAGGTTTGAAAAATCAGTTCCACATAATATCCAAACTAAATTTTAATGGAAGATCACTTTAGATCGTGAAATAGTTAAACAAATTGTATTACATCTGTTATAACATAATATCTTAATTTGAATATGAAATTGTTTTAAATTTAACAGTCATCTGCAAACTAGAGCAATAGTTCAATCAGCATAAGTGTGCTCATATGATGCTCATATGATTAAGAGATATGGATTTAAATCCCCTAACCACAATGGTTGTTTAACTCAGAAAAAAAAAGAAGAAAGACACTGAGCTGACAGCTATTTCCTAAACACAATTGAGATTTGACTCTGTGTTTTGATCAGGAGCCCTCTCTTGCATTTATGTGGTAGCTAGTTTGTTTTTTGTTGTTATTTCTTTGATTCATTTCGATTTGACAAGAATGTTCTTTTATCTTCCTCCTGAAAGCTGGTTTGTTCCTAAAGAAATTATGTGATTTTAGTGGGGTGATGTTCTGATTTTGTAAGTCATTTTCTTTATTATGATGACAGGATAAAGATGGACAAGCAACTATAATTGCAGTGAGGCCCATCCACCCAGGAGAGGAGGTCCGGACATCCTTGATTATTTTCATTTGCATGAATTATCAATAAGAATATATTTTTTAATTATAAGATATAGTTTAATAGGACAATATTTTAAAAACAAATTAGGCCTACTTTAAACTGAAGACATTGATACTATACTAGTAGCAGATACCCATCAATCCGTACATACTTGTAACAAATTCATGTTATAATCCCCTATAACACGACGTTAGTTTATTTAATATAACGCAATCAAGAAACTTGTTTGCAAATATATTGATGAAATTAGTTGAAATTTTCAGGTCACAATTTCATATATAGACGAAGATCTTCCATATGAACAGAGACGAGCATTACTTGCAGACTATAGATTCGAGTGCAGGTGCCCCAAGTGTGTACAAGAGCATCCATAACAAGCTGATGAAAGAATCAACTCAATAACTTTTACAGTTTTTCAACAATTTTATACATGAGTGTTTCAAGAATCTAGCTGTAGCAATTTTCTAGTAGCAGTAATTTTATCCTAATGTTAACGTCTCCCGTCATTGTTATAGTTCAACATTTGGAAGAATGGACACCTTGAAAAGAAATTATACAATGAGAAATATTGATCTGTTGCAAATTTGTGGTTTACTCATTCTGTGTATGCAAAAATCTCAGGCCAATTTGTTGATCATGTACAGTATTTGGAGAAAACGGGTAATTGGCTTAAGTCCTCTCTCTCTCTCTTGAGGTGAGTAGTTCAATCAATGGAGCATTATTTTCTGCAAGCAAAGTAGATGCCCGATATGATTGCAACTCCAGCAACTGCAGCCCCTAATGAGGTAAAGATCTTTGAAGCATGGATTTGATTTTGCTCAGGCACTTCGAGAAGATCCTCGAGCTGCAACGTTCGAGTAACTCAATATAAAGAGGAATGCTTGTAGCTTGTCGAGTTAGTTTGAAATCAGGTGAAACCTACCTTAACAGGCTGCTGCCAATTCTTCTTGATTCCTTTTAGGTGACCTTTCCCCACAACGGCAACAACTGATTTGTGCTCCTTGGCTACTCTTAGCAACGTAGCTGACATATACCTGAAACAAATACGCATAGGCGCTAAAGAAAAGTCAAGAACTAGAAAAATGAAGGCCAAACAAAATATACTGATGGCAACAGTTAGCTCTAGAGAACATTTCACAATTTGTTGAACAGGACAACTTTGACTTGGTATAAATATTTGAGTTCTCATGCATTTAAAAGTCACTGACCATGCCTTCAATGATTATTAACTCAGTTATATATAAATGGGGAAATTTCATGTAAGAAAAAAAAAAAAAATCATATATAGCAAAATTTTAAAAATATTTTTTATGTAGCAAAATAATTTGGTCATTTATGTAAAATGACCAAAATGTCCTTGCTTCAATGAGTTCAACCGAGAGTTGCAAACAATTCATTTGATAGCCTTCAATTACGCTGATAACAATTTTCAATCGGTTTGTTGAAAAAAAAGAGTAAAATTGAAATTTTTGAAAAATGAATGAAAATTTGTAGGTATAAATTATTATTTTTTAAATGTTATAATTAGAATAGATGATAAAAAAGTGGCTATACGGATAAAAAAATATATCATAAATAAATTTCTAGATAGATGATTATCATCATGGATTTAACTCATTAATATTTAGTTTTTCAATCTTAACCATTGAGCAAATTTAGTTAGGATAAAATAACTTGAAAATCAGAATGTTATCTATGAGAAAGAAAGAAAAAATAAATAAAATATAATTTGGAAAGAGGAAAATGGTTATCAGCTTGAAAAAAGCAGAAAAGTAAATGAAGTAACCGATCTCGCTCGTGCAAAAGGGTGTCGATCAATGTGGGAAACTCCTTGCTCACTTCTTGAATTACGAGTGTGAGCATGTCAGTATCGCCCAAATCATTCAACTGAAGATAGATTCCAACATTAGTTTTTGAATCAAAATCTAAAGGAGAGATTGAGGATAAAACCATCACTCGTGAGAGGAAAGGGTTACCATTTCGGTTAATTCCTTAGTGTTTGGCCAACAGAATGCTAGAGAACCGAATGAGTACAAAAACTTTATCTTATGCCAGAGTTGCATTTTCGCCCACGCCCTACCTAGTGTAATCTGTATAAAGAAAATTATAAACAAGAGCACTAGTTCAACCTGCATAAGTGTGTGCTAAAAAACCGTTTCGAAAAATAACAAACAGAAAGTCACCTCATTGAAGAATATGAAAAATAGAATGAAATGAGTAAACTAGGAATTATCCTAAAAACAGAATACTACAGCAGACACTAAGGATATGTATTAGTTAATTAGAACAATAAAGCTGATTGAAAGAGATTAATTATTCAAGAAACCTAATCAAAAGCTCAATTAAAGAAGAAGAAGAAGAAGAAATATCATACATCTACTGGACGATCACCAAGAATGACTGTTCCACCATACTTCATTGCTTCTTCATAGGCTACCAGAAACTCAAAACCAGGAAAAGCTTCGAGTTTGCTTGCTGACTAACATAAAAATCCAAGACTTTAATTACAATAAAGATGCATTGTTTAAATTCAACACGTATAGAATATACAGAAATCACATGCCTTAGCAAGAAACCAACTGTAAATGATTTCAATGATGTTGTCCTTATTCTTCAACCTTTCAACCATTTCTCCCATAGTTGGAACCTGGTGAACTAGGTCAGGAAGAGCAAAACAAGAAATTGAAGACTAAAAAAAAGGGTTACGGTTCACATTCTATTTGATTGAATTCGATATATAATCGTTATGCAGACAAATTGTTAGCAACGCAAATTCATAAATTTAAGCTTTTGAGTTGATTGATAGTTTAACATAATTCAACAAAATATCAAAATTGGATTTCGTGAGTTTAACATAACTCAACACCAAATTACAACAGCACCTTCAAATTCTGAGGTATATAGAGGATAGACTCTCGGCTAGGGCATAACTCCAAGAAGACAACCTACATTACCGTATAATTGATTTAATAGAAAAACAATAGATTAATTCAAGAATGCAAATAACTAAGTTTCAAGAACATCTTACAGAATCAGCCATCATTCAATCTAGTATAATCGGAAAAGAGAAAGAACCTGAGGTTTTAAATAACTGATTACAGCTTGAACTTCTCTGCAAGACTCCTGTATATCCGTAAAAACAAGAACAAAAATCAAGCAAATGCACAGTAACATAACACCCAGTGAATCTAATACAATTAAAAAAAAAATGAAGAAATTACTTGAGAAACGTGAGATGTTCCAACAAGGTAAACATTACAAATGGAAGATTCATCAGCGGTCTCGCAAGTCAATACCACGACGTTTCTAGAAAGCTCCTCCAGAAGAACCCTACTACTCAGCTCCAGCAAAATCTCGGAGACGGCCGTTTCGTCATTAGTCTGTTCATCAGTAGTGCTAACACTACTCTGAACCAAACACTCGGTATTAGGGTTCTCCATCCCCGACGAGGACGATCAAGATTTCGAACAAGGAAATTCTCAAGTTCAATTGAGTTGAAAAAATGCGGCGGTGGGTTGTTTTTATTAGTTACTTAAATATGGTTATTTAGTTGCAGTGACTGTATAACTAACTATCTAACTATTATCTATTAATTATTTATTTAAAAATTGGTGGAGCTATATATTTAATGTAAAATTTGATTAATTAATTTAATAAAAAAATTTAATAAATGATTTATTAAATATAAATAAGTGATTTTTTTAGCAGTGATTAACTACCCATCTTCTACCAGAATACAGTTTATAAAATCTCAAAAATGAGTGAATCAATGAAAACAAAAAGTTTAAACGAAGAAAACTTCCTTCATTACGACTAACGAGATAAACTTCTATTAAGAGTGGTGTGACATCATTCAATATTGATTAAAAAAAAAAAAAAAAATCTTAATTTTTTTGTTAAATGAAAAATATTTGTGAGATATCATACATAAATAACAAGTTTTCCGGTATTTAAAATTCGAAAAGTAAGGAAATTTAAAAGGTTGCATGGGAAAGATTTTTGCATGGCTGAATATGAAATGGTAGAAGAAAGATGTCAATAATTATTGGTGTGGGGGTTGGAACAGTCGTGCTGTCCACAATGAATTTTTTAAACTGGAATATGAGAGAATGGGAATTTCTCAAGCTATATTTGTATGAGAAAAACTTGTTCTATGTAATTAATGATTTTGTTAGTCATAAAATTATTTTATAAATTAAATATCAAAGAAATAAACTAAATGTGATGACCCCGGGTCTTAAACCGTAAGGTTGACTCGAAGTGTCAAGACAACACATAAAAATTCTTAAAAATTTTGGCAGAATTTCTCCTAAGCAGCCTGGACATCTAGAAACTTGTATTGACGTCTTGCATAAAAGGTTTGAAACATTCTACTGTTTTAAAAAACCACATAAAGAGTTGAGCGCTCGTTTAAAACCAAAACTCATGCCTACACAAAAAAATGATACAAAATAATGCACGTATAAAACTATACAAAAAATAGAAAGACTCGACATGTGTCAATAGCTAGATTCCCCCTCCAGTCGCCTAGCTACCTTCTCCACCGTCCTGATATAAGCCTGCCCATGTGGATGGAAGCCACAGCCAACATAAAACGAAGGGTGAGTCGTGAAACTCAGTAAGAGAAACTCACATGGGTAAGCATGCACATAATGACATAGGCTAACATGTGTTGACAATTAAGTCTATGAAAATCACAACAAACAAAGGAAAGCATCCCAACTCCCAAGAACTCGAGTCACCTAGCTCGATGACCCTAAGACAGTTGTTGAGGAAGGGCCTTACTGGCCAATGTCGTGAGACCTGAAAAGCCACTACCTGAACTCTCATGAGTACGACAGATTACCTTGGGGCAAGGGTTAACCACTAGAGTCACCCAGGCTATCCTGGGTCCCTCCGGCACGATGGAGTCAATCTCGAACACATCAATTACCACGCACGGTGTCAAGCCGAGAGTGATCCAACCTGCTAGCGCGACGCTCACTTATCCCTATACAAATTCGGCTACTCACTCCCTAACAAGTTCTCGCTACAACTCTTGTAATGAGGGATAACCGGCCGATGCATGATTCCCACTATCGCACCTTGTACTCCTTAGATCACTCAGCTAGGTTACTCGTATGGACTACCAGGTTCCCAGCTGATGCCAAGTTCATGAGTGACGACAATCGACCCTATAGTCAGTCCCACCACACTTCGGGTCGGTATAGCGATCATCGCCCTGATAACGTGTGAAGCTGCTTACAACACTAACATCTATCCATTAGGGAACGTTGGGTGCGTACAACCCTACACCCCTATGGGTCGCCCCCTGACGTGTCACGCAAACAATAGACCATATGGTCAACTGTAACCACCCTATGGCAGGGAGGAGACATGTCTAGACCGCATGGGCGACATGCTCACTCTATCAAGGAAAGTGACTCGAGCAAGCAGCAACCAATTTCTAAACAAGACAATTAC
The DNA here is from genome assembly GCA_037832605.1 of Cyclanthera cordifolia. Classification (NCBI taxonomy): domain Eukaryota; kingdom Viridiplantae; phylum Streptophyta; class Magnoliopsida; order Cucurbitales; family Cucurbitaceae; genus Cyclanthera; species Cyclanthera cordifolia. The sequence continues at coordinate 3,541,561 of JBBMEG010000004.1, forward strand.
GAAGAAGTCATGCATCACTTTCCTAAAGTATTTCAACACGTTATTGATGAAGTAACAACGAGCAGCAACAACATATAATCAACATCCTAGCCTACCAGATCACATACCACATGCTTCCAAAATCAATAAGGAAATAATGAGCAACAAATAACCTAAAATTCATATTCAAGCCTACCAGATCACATACCACATGCTTTTTCTGTTGAAAAACCTTTTTTTTTTTTAAGATCACATACCAGATCACATGGCCATCAATTAGTGCCGACGCCTATGCAACTAATTTACCACTAAGCAATAGCCTTACCAAACTCTTAAATAAAAAACAAAGTCGAAAACAACGACCATTCACACAAAGCAAACTCCAAAACACTAAAAATCAAGCTGAAACGACAAGCAATATAAATTTTATTTCTAAGTCAATGATTCTTCGTAGTTTCGTTTGTTTATGGAATTGAGATCTTAACTTGAAGAAAGGATTTGCATTCTTTATATTTCGTTGCAGAATGTTTGATCTATGAAAGCTTGGAAAGTCTTCTGTTAAATTCTCTGAGTTTCAAACTTCTAGCAACTAAAAATAAATGAAAATCCTTATATTTATAGAGCTTCCATGAATGGTCTATCTATTGGGATTTGAACTTTCATGTTTAGCCTCACTATCTATTATTTAATTTTGACTCAACTTCAAAATAAAATAACTTTTGATCCAATTTAATTTTAAAAAATAGTCTCAAAACTTTATCATTAAATTTTGAATAATGATATGACCATTGATGATTAGCCGAAATATCCCAATCAATAGTCAGATTTATTAAAGGTTGATCCTTTTAAAAAGAATTGATTTGTATCTCTCCAAATTTTTGTTAGTCTCAATTTGACGTGTAGACCAGAACCAAATTTTTGTATTTGTTCTTTGTAGGGAGCGTGTCGTTCATAATTTCGAAAAATAAAAATAAAACAATCCTTTATCTCCAGTTCGTATTGTAAAAAAGATGTTAATTAAAGGGAATATTGTCAAATAGGGTTTGTTTTCAAATATTTATTAACAAAATGACTCTAATTTTATGCGTGTAAGTGGATAATGTGTACTTTATTTATGTGGTTATTAATTTATGATATTGTTTTACAATTACCAATTGCAAAAATTGACCCTTCGTGTTAAACAATCGAGAGAAAGTAGAATGTACTGAGGTTATGTTTATTCTCCTTCAAAAAAATAAATTTATTAAGCATCCTTCTTAGTTACTCTTCACAATTTAAAAGCTTAATAGAATTTGCATTTACTATTGCTCCCACATACATAAATAATAAACGTCAAAGATATTTATCAATAATTATTTACATTATCTAATTTAATATATTTCAATTTTAAAATAATTCAGTTCTTTTATTATAATGGTATTCTAAAAAGTAAAAAATTTCACGAGCTTCATGCAATTAGAATTAAAATCGTAAAAAATCATTTTAATTTAATGGAGTAGGGAATTGAGGGAAACTTAAATTATTAATGTTTGATGAGTTTAATTATAATTAAGGGCATCTCAAAAAAAAAATTATAATTAAGGGAAATGATCGGTGTGCAAATTTTCGAGTTGAGGACTGCAAAAAGCTTGTAAAGCAAATCAATAAATAGATCTATGATCATTGGCACACAAATCATAATGGCAAGTCAATATTATGTATGACTAGTGGAATGCCTAGCCAAAATACAGACAAAACATAGAAGCTCAAAGCACAGACAATTTTCTGAGCATCAGTTTTAAAAAGCTCGAATTCGTAAACATCACAGATATGTCAGCCTAATTACAAATCATCATTTGCTCAGATCAGCAATTCATATCTACCTTATAACTAACTCTTCTGATAGTACAAAACTAAAAATACAAATGAATCTACACTTTAACGTAATATTTCCACATTTCATTTAGATTCGCCAAAAAATCTAAAATGAATGAAGATGAATGTCCATTTCATTACCAACTCTACCCAGTTTCACCAAAAAAAGTCTTATATCAATAAAGATTATATATATATATAGATGATCTTTCTCTCTCCTAAGAATGTATGATTCTGTATTTGCATCTCATGACACTAAATTAAAGATATAACGTATAAATGAACAAAATACTACTAATTGGGTAAAATTGTAGTACGAAAAATATGTAAGTGGTGTTTCCAGGATTAAATGGGATTAAGACTAACCACCAATCAGGATATGGCCACGTAACTGATATTGCGTCCGAGCCATTACGCCTGGAGAAACTGTGTATCCCCCAGAATTGGTAAAGGACGCAGTGCCCTACACTGAAATTTTCTTAAACATTATGACTCATCAATTACAGGCTAGATGCATTACAAATTAAAAAATATGCAAACAAAACAAGCTCAGTGGAAGGAGAAGTCGTTTTGAAAATAGACTCACGGCATAACTTAATTAAAAGCTAAGGCCACTGCCCTAAACACGTCCAAGTGTTTCACCTCATCATAGCTTGAAGACTGAGTGAATTCAAAACAGAATCGTCGATCGCTAAACACGACAATAAATTTCAAGTTAAGTAAATAGGCTTCAGTGTGTGTAACAATCAGATCATTGATAAATCTCACTGAAATCCGCTAAGATTAGTAGAAATATCATCACAAGCCCAAACATAAACCACACAATTTAAACAAAATAAACAGAGAGAAATCGAGAAACCGACGAAATTACAGAACGAAATTTACGAGTGTGCTCAGACAGCCAAGGGTGTATCAATCAAATCCTGGAAATTATAACCAGATCAGATACTCTATCCAGAAAAATTGCTTCGTCACAGCACTAAATAGAAAATCAAATATGCTGAATGAGCGAGAGAGACGTAGGCGTTTAAATACAATGCTCCACAACCCTTCGTACTCAAGGAGAAACTTTGAATGCGAACAAGAAAAGCTCGAATGGAGGAGACGATTAAGATTAGAAGGTCGACGGGTGAATTTATAAGACATAGACAGAGAAATTAGGGTTTTTATATGGTCTGGGCCTCAGTATTATAAGACTATTATACCTATAATCTAGCCCATTTAGAGAGGCCCACAAGACAAAGCTTCCATTTTCATGAACTGCTTCTATTTGTGGTGAATATAAAACTACATTTAACTAATACGGCAAATAGGTGGATAAAAAAACCAGGTTGAAAAGAAGTGTTATTCTAAGTGATGAATTATTTGGTGCGATTAGAAATGAACAATTATTTTAAATGATTAGAAATTACTTATTGATTGGAAATAAATAGTTATTTTAACTAATTACAATAGTTCGTTTGAATATAGTTGTTATAAAAGAATTTGTAACGACAATATATGGCGTGACATTAAAGTCTTGTATTTTTTGATGTTGCATGTTTTTTTTCTCTCAGTATAGGAAAGTTTGTAATAGGGTGGCTAACCTTCTTGCTAAGCCGCTTTGGAACTGTACTATGGTTAGTCGGTCTTGCTCTCCTATAAGGGAGCCCTTGTGATTTTTGGAGGAAAAATTCACTCTTTCATATATATTGCATTTGTAATACTGATTTTCAGAATTGAATCCGTGACCGTAGTGTTGAAGTATATTACCTCCAAACAATAAAATCAATGTGTCACTGATTTTTAGTGTATAAATAATATTAACTTAAGACTACACTCCTCACGTTCGTTCATTATTTTATCACTTTTTACATATAATTTTATCTACTTAATACGACTTTTATTTTTAACTTCGTCATGGTAATATGTATGTTTAAGTTCTTGCAATATTTTTCAAGAAAAAAAAAAAGTCATTTAAATTACCCGTTTTGTCACTTTTAATCTAAGGTGTTTTTTTAGCACTTTTCATTAAAGGCAGGTTTCGTGTGATGAGAAGGGTTGAAAAGAGAGAGAATAGATATATTTTTATTGCTTAGTCCAGCAACTTTCATCACATTAATTATTAATTTATTATTACTTCTTTTCATTTATCCCTTTCCTCCTTGCACTTCTCTTAATTTCCCTTTCCACCGTTGCCAAACATGATCTAAGGTGTTTTGTCTCTTGTTGTAAACAAAAAATATATCGAAAGACTCGGAAGAGGTTGAAACCCGCTCGGAGGACAAACAAGCCAACGCCGACCCCACAGGGGTCGGCCATATGAAGGCCTCGAACCCTAGGTGGTCAGCCAAATGGAGGTCTCGAACCCCAGGGGGTCGCCCAAGCGAGTCCAGCTCCTCTAGGAGCTGGCCAAGGAAAGCCTCGACTCCCCGGGGTTGGCCCTTGCAGCCTCACCGTTCTCGGGTCCGACAGCGAGTAGGTCAGTCTGAGTGGGTTGGCCGTGGAGGTCAGGACTCTCCGAATTAGTCGACCGAGTCCAAGTAACAAATGGAAGCGCTGTGTCAGAGTCATGCAATATGCTCTGGTTAAAGTCATCGAGGGCGATGACTGGGTTAAGTGGGGGAGGATGTCAGAGTCATGCAATATGCTCTGACGACTCACGTCTTGATCAGCCATGATGTGACCGAGGAGGACGGTACATCATCCATCACACCAAGTAGAGTGTTGATCAGTGTCAACTGGATGCA
>JBBMEG010000004.1:3551883-3569594 GCA_037832605.1 Cyclanthera cordifolia
TTTGGGGCTTGAGTTCCCCTCTTAGGCTGGCCATGATGCATGGGCTATCATGGCGCCGCACGAGTCGAAGAGTGCGATCGTGACACGCTGCACCCCGTGGCGTCCCATGTTACAATGAGTAGGTCAACCCGAGTGGGTTAGCCGTGGAGGTAAGGACTCTACGAATAGTCGACCGAGTCCGAGTAACTCCCAAGTCAATACTGTTACACCTCCAAAGGTTAACAGTCAGGAGTTATGCTACCCGGCTTAATGACGGACGATTCTAACGGCCGGCCATTATGCCGCCCATAAGTGAGATGCAGCAGTTACGAGAACGACTGCTATAAGAGTCATTTCATTCTCTATTCGAGGGGACGGATCGTAAGCTAAGTATTCTTGAGCAATTTTAACTTCTAAATTATCCTCCTTAAATCCCTTACAGACTTAGGCATCGGAGGTCATGTAACTCTCACCACACCGGTGTGTCCCAATTTTCGTTTTTTTGCAGATATTTTCGTCCTTAATTAAACAAATTATTTATGTTTTAATGCTTGTATTGCACGTCCTTATATGACTAAAAAAAAAAAGACCTTATATAAAAATGTTTGAAATATCTTTTTTTCTCTCCTTGAAAAAAATAACTAAAATATTAAACATATTATTTATTCTAGTAAGTGCGATAGATTCGAGCTTAACTCAATAGGCAAATCATGAGTGTAAAAAGTGTTATTTTAGGATTCCACAATTTAAAGTTAAAACTATGAATTTGTTCTTATTTAACAACATATAAGTGGGATGGAAATCGTAAATTATCGTTATTAGATTGCATATCATGAAACTATGTTTTTGTTTTTGTTGACCAGGATTTTTTTTTTAAATCTTAATACTAAAATATATGCTTTAAAAAATATATAATAAAATTACAGATGGTGAAAGATGTAAAAAGAAATCAAAAGAGGAGAAAAAGAAAATCCTCCGTCATCCATTTTGAAAAGGATAAGGTCCTACTAGAAATAAACTTTGTTTTCATGTAGTATGAATAATTTTAATTTGATTTTTTGTCGGTTATGGTCAAATTGATAATCAAATTAATATTGTCAATTTTTAAATAATTGATGTCAAATGAAAATTTAAAATTATTCTAAAAAATCAAATTATTTAATTGACGTTAATTTTTTAATAATTGATGCGAATGAAAGTTTAAAATTATTCTAAAAAATCAAATTATTTAATTGTATTGATTTAGTTCGGTTTAATTTTTGGATATTTTGGATTTTACCTTCACCACTTATATAACTTATTCAAATCAGCATGTTATTAACACGACAAAAGAAAGAACACTACAAAGGAATTCCCAATTATTCGAGCCCAGAAATCTCCCCAAGAAAAGAAAAAGATAAAAGAAGGAAAAATCCACATAGAACAGCACAAAAGCAAAGTTCCATCTCTCAGACACGCCCACACTTCAATTATTCACAGCAACAATCAACCAACGAATGCATCAACTATTCACCACAGCGCAATGCCTCCTGATTTCACCTTCTGTGCCAGTCTTCACTTTAATCCGACCCATTTTCTCAATTGATGCTGCAAATTCACCCATGAATTCTTCACTTGATCCTTGAACGAGTTTCTGAACCAGAGCCAATGAAGTTGCGTCTTTAGTAAGAGCAGAATCGGATTCGAAAAGGCCCCTTCTCTTGAGAAGAAGAGAATAATAGCTAAGATCAAAAGTATTGCGGCTTCCAGGGTCCATTTCCACTTTACTGTTGTCTGTGGGTGTTTTGCATTTGTTGGCTTTCAGATTAGCTGCGTATCTTGGGTCGAGAGAGGGATCTTGGTCACCCACGCCGGTGAAATTGTAGAGCCTGTCTCGGAATGACGAGCAATGTGCTATGCCGATTGTGTGAGCGCCTGTAATGATGGTTGCACGCAAGGTGTTTGAGAAAAGTACCGAGTGAAGAAATTGTTAGTTTTAACTTTTTTAACTTACCTGATAGTAATACTAAGTCTTTAATGTCAAGGCCTTGGTTTTCGAAACTGGATTGGAGTTCTGTGAAGTTGAAAAATGGAGCAGGAACGTTAGCCAAGGCTTCTGATGACCTTGAAATTACTCCATCCCTTCGCCCTGTTGGAACTTCCCAGTATGGACCTCCCTGCACATTGAAATGAACATGTCTATCACACAAGCCAAATGGGTTGTTTTTCCTTTTTCGTTTCATTTTTGATATTTGTGAGTGTCCCCCAATTAGTTTGACCGCTCATTCACTATTATCACAGAACAGAACAAACGGCCTGACCATTCAACATTTTGATGTCAAAAAACTTGTACGAAGTTAATGCTTAAGTAGGTTATCATCATGTGTAGTCTAGTGAAGAAGACCATAAAAACCAAAAGTCGGTTAGGTGGATACTTACTGTGGCCACGATGGAATCTCTTGTAACCAAGGAAAGAACATCTGCGCAAGACACAACTTCAGGGCATTCAGCTTCAAGTAAGCTTTTGACTCTATCAATGAAGTCAAAGCCTCTGAGTGTTTCATTAGGTGGAGAGTCCTTCTCAGCTTCGTTGTTTGAGGTGCTATTTATAAGTACAGATCCATCACAGCCCTGTTAAAAGCAACACATTCAAACAGAGACAATTAATGTCAAGTACAAACCTCAGGAGTTATGATGATTGAGAATTCTCATAAAGATTGAAATGAAAAGAATTACTCATACCCTGACAAAGCAATCATGGAAATGCATTCTAATGAAAGTTGCAGCCAGTGAAGGGGCATTGTGGATATGCTGGTGAACGAAATCTAGCACAATCTTCTCAGCATTTGGGCAGCTTTTGGCGTAGAAACCGAGCTTCAACTGAGCTTGGGTTGAGCTTATCAGGCTCAGGAGACCAACCATAGTGGCCAACACAAAAGAAGTAAGCCGCCCCATTTTCATCCTCTGAATTTACTTGCTGTTATCTATGTCTTCAACCTGTTTGTAGGAAACAATTTCGTACTTGATATTCCATAACTGAGTGAAGAGAGGTTTATATATCAAAACAGAACAAACAAGACAAGGAGCTAAATGTTGGAAATGAGCCACTGTACAATTAAAATATTGTCTAGGTGAAGCTTTTCAGTAATCTATATTTTAATCCGCCATATTCTATTATAGGGCTGGCACTATAGACCTGATTAGTTAGGCACATTCCTTATAAGACAACAGGAACAAGCTCCTTTGATTGTGCCACTGTTCATAGTTGAACGTGATTTAAGAAAAGAATTAGAATTCATTCTCTTTTTCTTAACGCAATCGCATTGTTTAATCTGAATATAATTGATTACAGAACAGCAGTAGTTAGCCATGATTATCTTTAAATCATGGATCATTGGCCCACATGGAAAGTTGATTTCAACATATACAACAAAATCCAGCTAAATATAGGGAATGTCTATAAAACCTTAGATACATTATTCATCTTCTTCACAAAACTTTATCTTTACCCATGTTTGAAAAAACTCATGAGTTGAAAAAAAATAATAAAAACTTCTGATTTTGAGGGACTGAAGTAAAAACCAACTGGCTGTGTTACTTATACTGTAAAATTTGAATTGGAATTCAATAAAACCATATAAAATCTGTCATGTTTTGTTTATAATTGATGGTGGGTTTGGTTGGATGCAGGCGTCACTAAAGTAAGCAGCCCCAGCTCTAAACTATAAGTAAAAGTATGATACGACTTGATAGCTCACCTGCCCTGGAACAAAGCACGTTATGGGACAATTTTCAACCAATAATGGCGTTCTTGCATGGCAGCTAGACAATGAGAGCCGCCTTAACTAAGAAGACAGAGAAAAAAGAAAGAAAATGGTTTCATTATTACTGGACTTGGTTCGAATGGTTCAATAGTGTGGAAGGCACATGTCTGACCAATCCAAATCCAGAGGAAAAGTAGACAATGACTTAGTAAGCAGCAGCCCCAAAGATTCCTCCAAATTTTGATTTTGAAGCATCTGAGCAAAATTAACGGGCAAAGCATGTGCTTTGGATAAGGTAAAAAAAAGGCTAAACTTAAATTACATATTTGGTTCGTATTAGTTTCTAATTTGGTCTCTGAAATTTCAATAACGTTTTTGGTCATTGGGATTTAAGAGCATGTTGGAAAGGAAAGGGATAAAGGAAAAAAATTAAGAGTAAATTAGTGATCGATAGAATGTAACTTAGTAGTTCAAACGGTAAGAGAGGATTACTTCCGTTTTCATTCCTTCCCACCGCACCAAACATGCCATAAGTTTGTGTATGTCCTTGAAGACAGGACATGTTGAGTTCTCGAAGTTTGAACATGAAGTTAGTGTTAGAAATTTGGAATTGGTTTCTAAAATGGCTATTTTTTTGAAAATTCATATGAGATATTTGAATCTGTAACATCTTGATTATTTTGTCATACATCATGTCAGTTGAGTTGTTTATTGAGTGAATGGAAACTAAATTCAAATTTGATAGATCAAAAATACATTTTACTCACAAAAGAGAGAAAAAGAAAGAAAGCTTGACATGTTTGTATAATTAAGAAATGGTTTCTTTGCTTAAAGAAAAAAAAGTGCTTTATTTGATTAAAGAGAGGATGGTCCCCAGAAATGGGATAAAAAAGACAGCTTGTAGGCAAGTTGATTAGAATACATTAAGTTTATAACATATAATGATATTGTGATTCCAAATATTGGAGACTGGCTGATCTGCATTGGAATTTCTTGCACTGGGATGTAGGATTTGGTTTATAATTGAATTTTTTTTCCTTCAAATAATAATGATTTGTTTTATAAAACAGCTAGGTACATTTAAAATCTTTTTTTAAAATTACTCCTTATAATGGACTATGACGTATTTAAAATTTTGAAATATATTCCTTAATATTCTCCCTTATATATGCAGAGGACAACCATGACATACATCACACTATATACTTCAATTTGAACTTATTAGTAGTAGTTCATATAGGTTGGGATGTACTATATCATACGAATATGCCGTGTTCATATAAGCACCTCTGGTAATATCTTGTATAATTTAGTACTAGAATTAAGTTATAAATTTGAATTTTATTTCCTAAATGTTAGATTGTTGGATAAACATTTTTTTTTAATGAATAATGAATTTATCATATTATTGAAGGTAGTAAAATTATGCTATATGACATTAGTGTTTTTACTACAATATATCATATCATTGTGACTGAAAATGGAAAATTGTAATATTTGGTAGTAAAATTATGCTATATATAGCCTTTTTACCAAACTATTACTCACGCTGATGTATTTATAGATGACTGGATGTATTTATATATGACTTTATGATGCTTTGTATCTAAAGTTTGATGTGATTATCACTATGGGTGTACAAAAAACACAGGTAACTTGAGCTATCTGGAATACCCAACCGAAATTGTAAGGGTTGGATTGGGTTATGTTTTTTTCAATTTGGGTTTGGTTAGTTCTTTTTTGAAAACCTGGGTTTTCGAGTCGAGCTGCGGGTTATGGGGTCTTGGGTTGGGTTCAACCCGAGAACCCGAACTGAATTTCATTAAAAATATATATATATATATATATATGGAGTGCTAATATGCATCTCACATTTTTTGATCAACCAAGAATGGAGGTGGTTTTAACTTTTTGAAAAGTTTTTTATAGTATTTCTTGTTGTTTCGACTCTTTAGAGTTTATTTTGATGTTGTACATATAAACACTTTCATAATTACTATGTTTATTCTATAATGTTGAATTAAATATCTTTTTTCATCAGCAATGAGATGTATGTTATATAACTTGTTTTATAATGTTGATTTGAACTCTATCACCTTATATGAATCAACAAGTATTTCTTATATATTTTAAAACATAATAACCCGATGGTTCAATCCAACCCAACCCAAAAATATAAAAGTTGGGTTGGGTTGATTTCAAAAATAGGGTTGGATTTGTTGGTAAATTGACCAACCTGAAAATGGGTTAGTCTTATAATACAATTTGTTTTTTTTAATCTTAAAAAAGATCCTTCTTCTGTTGAAAAACCTTTTTTTTTTTTTTTTTTTTTTTGCAGGTTACAATTAAGCCTTAATTAAGTTTAATCTCTGTGACTATGTAATGTAATAGACTATACTACAATATATAACAATGAGCATTTGATTTTCTGTTTTTGAAAATGAAACCTGTTTCACACTATTTCTGTACAAACGTAGGAATTTTATGCCACATTTGAAAAATAAAACAAAAATTGGAATTTCTTTTCTATGGGCAATAAATTAATCAGACCAAATGAATTTATATATATATATTATATAAAGACTGCGTTATACATATAAATCGGCACATAATTTTGATATTTTTCCCCGTATGAATTTTAAATTATTAGAAAGAAATGGTTACAAACCTAAATTACATAAAAACTTAGAGATAAAAAAAATAATTTTGATTTTTCTTTTTTCCAATAAAAACGTTGAAATTGGAGAAGAATGGAATGATTAAAAACACTGAGGTGAGGAAGAGGGGACCTTATGTTGTGTACTCATTGATTGTTCTTCTAATAACAAAAAAAAAAAAAAAAAAAAAAAAAACAAAGTCCCTACCAAATAAAGTTTTTTTTTTTTGAAATCCCCTACCAAATAAAGCTTAAATGGTCTACTTTGGAATTTCAATTGATTTAATTCTTTATGAGAATGATTTATTTTGAATGTCACTTTGAAAAATTAAAAAATCATAGAACATGAGCTTCTCACAAAATAATTAGAAAGTTAAGCAAAGTTATATGCGTTAATAATGAATAATACGTTTTATTACTCTGTTATAAGAAAGAATATGACAATATTCATATATGCAATGACTACATTGCTAATTTTTTGACAGAAAATATGTTTATAATTATTTTTCTAAAAAATTGATTAGCAAGGTAAGTTTTCCTTGCAAAATAAGGGTTTGTTCCAACATTTATCCATCTATGATCTTGTTGTGCTTACGTTCATGTTTGATTCAAAAAATTTCAGAATTAAGTTATGGAAGTCATCGCATGAAAATACAACAATAATTAATTTAGAATATGAGGGATTTTCATCAATAATTAAAGAGCAAAAAAACTGGATTTAACAAAATTATGGTTTCAATCAAGTTAAATTGATAATTTAAATCAAATTAATCTAATTGAAAACCATGTAAAATTGATTGAAACTATAAAAATTTGAAATATTTTACATACATTTTTTTTAAATGATTATAATCATAAAGTAATGTTACATTTTTCTTTCTACAAAAGTATTTTCATAGAAGAATGCAATATATTATTAAAGAAAAAAAAGGGAAATTTATCTTCACACATCAAATCTGGAAAATAATTATAAATTTGATAACTTAACAAAAAGAATTTTATTTCTCAAAAAAAAAAAAAAATAATCAAATTGGTTCAATAGACCTTTTATAGCTTTTTTTTTTTTAATCAGATTTATAAAGAATATACCCATTTATGTATCTTTATATTGCTATTTACCTTTTACCCATATTTTTATAAAAGAAGTTTCTTATAACTAGAATAGTATTTATTATTATTATTATTATTATTATTATTATTATTATTATGTTTTTTTGGAATTTAACTCATACCTCAAATATTTTTTTTAAGAAAGATAAAATTTATGGTAAATATATTGAAAAAACAAGTTTAATTTACAAAAACTAAGTACTTACGAGGCTTTATGATTCATTAATCATCTTTTTGCAAAAATTTAGCTATATTTAAAATGGTGAAATAGGAATAGATCTCTTTTTACTGTTTGACACGTTAAATGGGCTATTTGGAGGAAAATTTTGTAATAGGAGTTAGTTTGAGTATTTAAATGATGAGTTATTTTGAGTGTTTAGAAATAATAATTGTAATAATAGCTATTGGATGTTCATTTTTGTGGAAGGGTTTTATGTGTAATTTTAAAAAATTTCATTTGTATGTACAATTTTTACATTAAAATTTATGTTTCATTTGTACATAATGCATCACTTTTCTATTCTAGTTATTTTGTTTTGGAAGTTTTTTTTTTTATATATCAAATTATTTAAATAATGTTAAAATTTTCTAATTTGCAAATGCATTCAATTATGTAATATTATTGATTGAATAATTATTATCAATTTGTTGGGGTTGTTCCTAGGTTAGATTATTATTGGTTAAAATATTATTTTGATTCATTTTTTTTCATATTAGTCATTGTATTTTCAAACGTCTTTGATCCATATAAATTGATTTGTCTAATAAGTTTCAAGCTAATTTTAATTAAAACTAAATTTAATAATTTCTTGTTATAAATCAAAATTTGGTCAATTTAAAGTTCAAGTTAGATATTTAATGTTAAACAAAAAAATGTCACATGACATAAAAAATTGTTATAAATAAAGATTTTGTCAATTTAAGGTCATAATAGTCATGTACTAAAAATTGTAAAAATAGTGCGGAATAATATTATAATTCTCATATTACGTGTTCTTAACAAAAATAACATATTTTTTTGTAAATTTTAGAAATATGTTTACATTTTCATTTGCTTATATTAAAATAGTTAATATTATTGATTTGAATTTCATCAATATAAATTTCAAGTTTACCATAGGTATTGATTTTTAAAATTTTTTTTTTATTCAATATAATGTTAACGGAAAAGTTCATAATGATTTCATAATTTTTTGATTCATGAGTACATATTAATGTTGTAAATTTTGTAACGTTACATATATATATATATATACATATATATATATATATATATATATATATATATATAGATGATAAAAAAAATCATATACCTTAAAATTTTATTTTATGTAATAAATTAATCAAATTATTAATCAAATATCTACCAATATTTAATTAATAATAATGCACATAAGTTGATACAAAAAAATTAGTAACAATTTTGACATGAGAAATTGTTTCGAGTGGTTACAAAATGAGGAATTATTTGAGTGCTTATAAATAAAGAGTTATTTGAGCAATTAAAATAACTCTTTTGAATGTAGTTGTTATAAGAAAATTTGTAAATCTTCATTTTATAAATACATCTAAATCCACCATTCAAACACCTTCACTAAAATTCCAGCACATCAATAACTAATTTCATTTCCTTCGTGTCATCGCCAAACATGCCTTTACTAGATTTTAAAGTAAAAAAAAAAATGATAAGCTGTAATAAATTTAATTATATAAATATTTTGAATTTAAATCTAGAATTTAAAGAATATCCAAGTGAAAACAATATTAATTAGAGAAAATATGGCTTTATAAAAAATTAGAGAACGAGTCTTTCTTTTTCTTATTCTGATACCATAATAAACAGAGGATTTTGAATAACACCAATAACCAAATAAACAAAATATTGAAAATATTACCTGTATAGCTAAAAATTGGACTAGTTCATATAAATAATCAAAATGTATACATTTCAACAAGTTTAGTTCATAGCATTTAATTTGTCAAGCTAATAGTCTTCGATTTAGTTGATATCCTTCAATTTAGTCGATAGCCTTCTATTTGTTGAGCCGATAGACTACAATCAATTCAACTAATAGCTTTTAATCAGTTCAACTCATTGAAAAATATAGTATTCAATTAGTGCATCTCTTTCGTCTTCTTCGTCCAAATCTTCTTCGTTCTTCCACTCTCCTTTGTATTTCGAGGGAAAGAATCAGTTCTTCGATCAGCTCTTTTGATTTTTCTTCAATGCATTAACTGCATGTGTTAAACGGAAATAAAAATCAAATCAAAGAGGGGATTTATCAATTACTAAACTTCGTTGCTAAAGAAACTAAAACCTATTAATAAAAAAACTAAACTGCAAGTTGCAGACCAAAAAACACAAGAAGCAATTGCTTTGCAGGCCTTTTGGACATCTTTATATACTCCGATTCCCTTTCCAAGCTTCTTTTCGCACTTCAATCTTCAATTCTGTTCAATCATGGTTGGCCAAATGCGGTTCGTTCAAGCCAAGTTTGCCGAGAAGAGGGAGAGGCTGTCAGTAAAGGAATTTCCAGACCTAGGTTTTTGCGCCTTTGAAACAATTGAGGAAAATCCTTGATGTTGTTCGTCGTTCCGATCTGTTTTCGATCGATTCATTAATTTGTGGAAGTCTTTCTACTGGCGCCGAAAGAACGACGATTTCAATTAAAGGATAAAAACATGAGCTTAAAAACATTTCTTCTATGAAGTGCCTGCCATTATGTGACATTCTAATGAAAATAATGGAGGAGATTCTACAACACATTCTCTATAAGTTACAACTATTGATATCTGAGGTTCAAAATTATTCAACTTTATGAGCAACACATTTTTTTGCAACCTCCCTAAGTTCCCATGCTTGATAATGATAATATATCATGCTGCTCTATCCACATGTTGGAAAAAAATAAATAAGAAATTAGCCAGGGTCACCTGAAGGTCGAGAATTGCAAATGAGTGGAGTCTTCTGATCGGGGCAGCAAGCTCTAAACCAGTTAAATGAAATAAAACTTCAGATTTTGAGCTGACTCTGATGAGATAAGCCTTGAGCTTTCATCATACAATGATACTTAGATGGTGCAATGGCACCAGCCTGCGTGCAAAGAGCCAGTACTGCTGGCAGGTGTCCATAATAATTCCTCCCTTCCTCGACGAGCACGAGAGGATCTTGCCGTCGCCGATGCCATACAATCTTTGGAGGAACAAAATCATCCACGTCAGCCTTTTCCCAGAAGTGGGATCCTCGCCAACTCTCATATTTAAAAACTCCACAAAGTCTAGCCTTGTGTCCTGATGGTCCAACGTGAACTTCTGAGCAGTATTTACAGACCTTAGCAGGATATACCATTAACAGTTTCTGCACTCCGGTTCTAAGTGTTTCCCATGCCCTGACAGTTGTACCAGCTAAAAGCATCAGCTCGGGACTTGACAAAGATTCATCCCTGCCTGAGCCATCACCATCTGAATTCCAAGTGCTTGAAGTCAGATTTTCATCATTTGGATTGGCTCCAGCTTGCCAGCATAACTCGACTACTGCTGGAACGCGTTCAAAGTTGAACCTATCATCATGTTTAATAACATCTTGGAACATGTGATGTAGGTGAAATGATTCTACTGGGACAAGGATGCTATTCAAATCACCTTTGATCCATTCATGAACTCGATTCTTGGCACCACGTTTGTAACCGCCACAACTCCGTATTAGATGACCTTTCTCACCAACATATACTTCTGGACAAAATCTACAAAAATTATACATCCTAAAAACTTTTAGAAGCAGAATTCACTTGTATTTATGTTAACAGCAGAAATAACAAGCTTACACAATGAGTTTAGAAGTGGGGGGTTTAAAGGTGGACAATTCGAGAACTCATTTGTTAGCCAAATGATTACGGTGCTTTCCTGTTGATTCAATCTCTTTTTGACAAAGGGTTATAGTGAGTAAGTATGGGTTAATTCCTTTTGAGTGGGCTCAGGTTGGAGTCGGTGATACCTATAGGAGCTGTTTGTTTCAAGCTTTTATGGAACTATTAAAAATGAGCTTTTATAATCACTCTATAAAAACTTCATCCGAAATTTTCCTTCATAATACCTCATTTCTAATCACTCAAAATAATCACTCCACAATTTTGCAAACAAACACCTCCTTAGGAATTCTTGGAAAGGCATTGCTGAAGAATTCCTTTTCCTCCTTTCCTTTTTGAGTTTTGTTTCCTATTTGGTATGGGAGGAAAGAGATATTTACTTTTGAGAGGTTATATGGGTAGGGACTTGCTCTCTTTGCTCGTTTTTTCCTCATTTGTGATAAAGGATGTGTTAGATCCATAAGGGTATCATCCTTGTATTTCTTTAAATTTTCAGCATCTTTTGTCTGATAGGGAGGCATTGGATATAGCTGCCATTATTGTCTAGTGATGATTTTTGTTGTGATGCAGGTCATGGAGAAATTTGCACCAAGCAAAGGCTTTTGCTTGTCATTTTTTTTAGCTGTCTAGTTTTTCTTGCTCTTCTTTGAAGAATTCATTTGTTGCCTTCGAGGAGTAAAAATTTCAAAGATGGTTAAGTTTTTTGTCTGATAGGTTATTCATGGCAAGATTAACTCTTAGACAAGATTATGAGAAAAGTTACTGCTTCCACTTTTATAGGTTCGACGTTTGCATCTCATGTGAGACAGTCGGTGCAGAGGATTTGATCACCTTCTATAGGGTTGCAAGTTGGCTATTGAAGTGTGAAGTCAGTTTATTAACGTGTTCCACGAAAGATACCAATAGGAAGATGATTTGGGAGTTTTTGTTTTTGTTTCTATCGCTTTCAGTCAGTAGGAAGGTTTGTTGTGTAAGGCTGAGTTGTGTACTATTTTGCAAAGGTCTCTAGGCAAGAGTATTTAAATAATCCTTAAAGGGGTGAAGAGATCTATGAGTGATATCAAAGTTTTCATTAGACTCCATATTTCTCTTTGGGCTTTGGTTACTAGACTTTTGAGTAACTTTAGACTCTTTTTGTAGGCGGTTCTCCAATTTGTTTGAGTTGTTTTTCTTTTTGATGTTCTTTTGTATTCAATGAAATTTTGGTTGATTATAAGGAAGTGCAGGAAATTTTCTTACAACGGGTATTTGTCAAGATTCAGCTTATTGAAAAACATCATCACTCATATTTCTCAAAAAAAAAAAATGGCACTACCGTAATTCACAGATGAGTTCAAGCAATATGCAATTTAGGTTAAAAAGAAAATCGAAACAAAGTATAACCATAACACAAAATGAGAAATTAAAGAGAACTAGTTCCCGAGACACTGACTTGCAAGAGACAACCGGAAATGTTTTGAGAAGAGTGGAAACTCCATGAATAAGCATTGCTCTAGCTTCAAGAACTTGTCGTGCCACTGGAATCATAGCCTTTATAGGATAGTTTTTGGCCCGATCCTGAATTCTCTTCAAAATCATTGGACGGAGCTTCTTAAAGTCGATTTTAGAGCTGTAGCACCGCTGAAACATGAATTCCTGCACAGCATTTTCACTCAGCTTCCTTCTAAGAGCCGTAAAAGCCATAGCTCTCGTGGCCCAAGCCTCTAACATTTCCCGAATCTTAGGATCAAGACAAGCCACAAACTCGAAGGCATAAATTAAGGTCTGAATCCAATCGAATAGGCCTTCGAATTCAACCGAGAGAATGCTCCAGACTGCGAAGGATAGAGCTTTTTACAAGCGGAACCAAATAACAGAGAACATCATCGAAGAGAATTTTGCATGGATGAGTTGAGAATAACAGATCGATCTGAAAGAGCTAATCTGTAGAATTGTAAAATTAAATGAAGATTTGCAGCTACAGATATCGAAAGGAAAAAAAGGGTGCGACGGAGGCAAGGGAAAATGATAAAAATGAACCAGAATTGGTAGATAACGGGGCCGATCGATAAACATTTAGGTTTTGTTTACAAAAAAACATTTACTTTTAAAAGTTTCAAAAATATCATTCATCTTAAATTAAAAAAAAAAAAAAAGGTTACATTTTCCTAATATGAAAGAGGTTAAGTTTTTTTTTTTTAAATACTGTACATATTTAATTGTAAAGGAAAATTTTCTCTTCATATTTTTAACTTGAATTACTTTTGTCCATATTAATTGTTTAATTAAATGAATGGTTAGCATGGTGTTGTAATTAATTTTTTTTTTTTCATTGTTGTTTATCATTTACTTTATGCATTTATATTTGTATTTAAATGAAATTCATTAAGTTTTAACTTAAGCCAACCAGTATTTATCAGTACAATTGCATGTTTAATGTTATATTAACCATTGATTAGAAGAAACCAACGAACGGCTAGTTGTAAGGTAGCTTATAATTGCATGTGTAACACCCCTAAACTGGATTTACTAGACATAAGTCACAATAGAAACACCACACAAACCTTAAACACCAAAACAAAAGCTGGTTCCTCTATTGTTGAGCTTACAACTTCGTCTCCCTAGACTCGTAGAACCTGGAAGATTTAAAACAATAATTTAGAACCTCTTCTAGTCCACGACCTCAAACCAATTGTCCTGCTTGCTTGAACCTGCTGGCCTCTTAGCATGACTTACCTAAGGGTTCCTGCAAATCATTGAGTGAAAAAACGAAAACATATGTAAGAAGAGGGATAACCACCGGTCATACAATCAAACTTTCACATTAACTATTATAGAGCACAAGGAAGGAAACATAATAGATTCATAGAAGGTCAACTAAGCACCCACAAACCCAACCTTCACTCTCATAACTTGTTAATTACCCTGAAAGAAAGATTCCTAAATCGTAGCATTAAGAGGAATTCAGATCTCATCCCTTAACTCTCCCTTATCATCTTCACCCTTCACACCCTTGCAACCAAAACTTGTCCATTCGCTGACCAGTTACCAACTAAACCTTTAGATGTCATATAGTACTATTTTAGTTTATTACGAGGGATAAACAAAATGGTATTTCACGGCCCAATCCAACCCTTAGTTTGTTTCCTAAGCTAACAAGAAAGATAATCTATCACATTTAAACATAAAACCAAATCACACATTGATACTTAACTTGGGCTACCGAACGCTCAAGCCTCTTCAACAAGCCCTTCTACGCTCATACACCACCATTCCATTCTTGAATACCCAAAATTTCATCTCAAACCGAATCCTAACATCTTCCTCATTCCATTCAAGAGACAATTTAATGAAACACCAAAAGAGTTTAAGTACTAACCTCAAGGATGGTTTTGCCCTAATTACAACAAAGGCCAACCGCCAATCGCACCCCCTGACCTCCTTCTTCGTCGGCGAATCTCGCTTTCTTGTCTATGCTGCACGGTTCGGCAATGGAACCACCCCTCCCTCGCGTATTCTGTCGCCTTACCCAAACCCTAACCACCGATTTCTCTCTTCTTTTTGTTTTCCTTATTGAGCGACCAGTTTCCTCCCTTTTCCCCTCATTTACACGTCACCTTTCTTTTCGACAACTTTTCCCATTTCTTTTTTTTACAATATAAAAATATGTGTTTCAAAATAATTTATAAAACATATTTTTAAAATATAAAATTGATTACGAAATTAACGTTAATTAAACATTATGGAACATATTTATAAAATGTGAATTGTATTATAAAATTATCGTCACTTAAGAATTACAAAACAATTTTTTTAATTAAAAACTATGTTGCGAAATATAGATGAATGAGAATAAAAATGAAAAACAAAATACTAAAATAACAAATAACAAAATTCAAATGGAGAGAAAAACAAATAAATAGAAAAATTGAATTCAAATATTTAAAAGAAAAAAATGTGAAACAATTCGAATGAAATTTTGTTAAAAAATAAGTAAAAAAAAAAAAAGTCATGTGAGGTGTGTAACTATGCCACCAAGTCACAAACAAAAACTTCTAATGGTTTATTCATTTCAATTAGTAAATTGATTATGAAATTACTATCAAATATGAAATTATGAAATTACCATCAAATTTAATTTGATTTTTAAAAATGTCATATTTTTAGATATATTAAGAAATGTCAAGCGTTTTTTCACATTAGTTGACGAGTTGTTTCATATTTTTAGATATATTACTTGACGTTCTTTTCTTATAAACGTCAATTATTTATAAATCAAATTAATTTACGCCTTTCATGTGTTTAAAATATATTACTTGACATTCATTTCTTATAAAAGTAAACTATTTATAAATTTCTCCGCATGCCTTTTCACATTAGTCGACGTTTTTCATGTCTTAAGATATATTACTTGACGTTTGTTTCTATAAATGTCAACTATATCTATATATCTCCTTGCACCCCTTTCACATTAGTTAACGCTTTTAATGATTTAGATATATTACTTGACGTTCGTTTCTTATGAACATCAACTATTTAAAAATGTCAAGCGATTTTTCACATTGGTTGACGTTTTTCATGTTTAAGATATATTATCTAACGTTCTTTTATTATAAATGTCAATTATTTAAAAATGTCAAACTTCAAATTATACTAATTTTTGTAGTAGAGTGATATATATATATACACACACACATATTATACATATATATAGACACACACACATGATGTTGCGTATGATAAATGAAGTTGATGAGATTATTTGGAATCGAGATCCAAAGGGGATGTTATTTAAATCATGATTCCTCACTGTGAACTAATTTTTACCAACTGCAATATCTACAGTAGAGAGATTGATGCAAGTATTTACTGTCCTCTGTGTGAAAGAGTCGTGTGAATCAAATATTCATATTCTCAAAGATCGCAAAATCTCGACTCCGGCATCAAAGTATACCGTTTCATGATTTTTTGACTTAGATTATATTTTCACGAAGGTGGATAAATGAATAGACTTTTTACATGACATGGCTCATAAAACTTAGAAGAAAAAGCTATTATTTTTTAGCTTAGAAATCTTGGCACATACATAATAAAACATCAACAAAGTATATCATAATATTTGTGGTATGATTAACATGGCAATAAAGTTACCCTATTCGAGCATGTAGGTACTGCGAGGCAAAGTCTCAAAAAGATAAGAGTCGTGAAGGAAAAATGTCGAGAGCTCATCCTCAAGGTTGCTCGAAGCTGAATGTAAATGTTTTTTTTCTCTTCTACTGACGAGGAATGTGGGATTGGTTTAGTTGTTTGTGATTCGAAAGGGAGTCGTAAGCTGGCAGTGTGGTGGTCTAAGATTAAGAACTCATAAGTTTAGTCCTTCGAGAGATTGGCTATTCGAGAAGGACTCAGTTACATTATCGAGGCCAAGACCCAGTGACTTATCCTGATTATGGTGGAGTCTAATGCTTTAGAGGTCGTGAAATGTATCATTAGTGACTCTACATATTTTTCCTAATTCAACAATATCACGGTTGGTATTAAATGTTTGTTTTTGTCTATAGGGATTGTGAATATTACCTATTGTAATAAATCTTGTAATAGTATGGTTGATATGCTAGCTAGAAAAAAAAAGATCCTAATTATATTTTTCATTGGTAGGTATCTTCGTCTGTCTTCTACGAGGAGAAAGTTATTTTTAGAGGGAGAATCTCCCCAACTATTGGCTCTTGTTTGGAGGATGATTGTAATTTGGTTTGTTCGGTTCATTTATGATAAAAAAACATACATATGCATATGTATGTATATAAATATATCATTGTCTAATACAATTAAAGCGTTGTCTTTTAAGTTGAAAGAACCATAACTTGTCAAAGTGAATCTAGCTCAACCGGCACAATGTAAAATCGACCGCGAGATTTGTGGTTCGAATCTCCAACTCCTATCGCCTCGAAATAAAAAAAGAACCATAAAAAGAAATGTAAATCATGTTTAGAAAAGAGCTTACAATTCCAGAAACAGCAAACTCACTGGTGCTCACCTCTGGCTTCTCCTTATTAAATTAAAACAAACACATTATCATTTATCACTCATCCCAGATGTTTATCCCATAGCTGAAGATTAGCTTTCTTTCTTGCTGTTCGATAAACTGGTATTATAGTTTTCTACTGTTATAACTAAAGTTAATTTTCATCCTCTCGTAAGATAGATTCCTCACTATTTAAGAGGAGTTCCTTATTAAATAAAACTACTGTAATTTGAGATACAAGATGAAAGAGCCAGAAAAGATTAATGTTGTGACTGTTTAATCGTTAACGTGGAAAACTCTTAAACAAATTACTACGGAATTTCACTATAGGTAACAATGGGCAATTAAATTTT
>JBBMEG010000004.1:3582368-3623221 GCA_037832605.1 Cyclanthera cordifolia
CTTTGAGCTCTCATAATCTGTAGATGATCTCTTACTCAGAAATGCATCATCGACATGAATTAAAAATAAAAAAGAACAGAACAACGTCATCTCTTTTAAAAATGAAAACTGCACCGCTTAAGCACAAATCAACAACCGCACGACAATATTGCTTCTTTTTGAATCAAAAAGACGTTGCTGGAACTTAGTCAACATTAAACATTAACCTTATTTTTAGGGCTTTACAAAATCTCATGAGACAAAGAATACATAGATAGATGGAGTTTGGTTTCAGAATTTTAGTTAAGATTTGAGAACGTACGATGGTCTGACTTGTTTTGTAGGTTTGGTTTTATCTTTTGGTTTATTCTTTAGGATGCTCATACTTCACCTCATGGAAAAGGACTGTTTTATGTTTACAAAATTTAGAGGCTGCTTGTTTGTAGATTTAGAAGATGTTTATAACGAGAGTTCATAAAAAAGAGTTATTTTTTAGTACTTACAAAAAATGATTGCAATAAAAAATTTGTTTGGATGTAGATTTTTGATAAATAGTTGCACCGAAAAGCTTGCTTAGATGTAGATTGCTAAGGAATAATTGAAGTAAAAAGTTGTATGGATGTAAATTTCTAAAAATAGTTACAGGCGAAAAGCTTGTTTTGAATATGAAATTTTTTGAAAAAAATTGCACTAATAATTTGTTTGGATATAGTTTCTCATTTTCATTAATATTTGTCACTTTGTTTCTTCTAATTATTTTGTTTTGGAAGATTTTTTAAATATTTTTAAAATTTTCAAATTTGTAAACATCTCAATTATATAATGTTTTTTTTTTTGAGATAGCTATTTTACACAAGAATCGAGAGGGAGCACACCTCTCAAGCCCAAGTCTTCCACCAACTGCGCCACCCCCTTGGGGACATCTCAATTATATAATGTTGATCAACTGAATAACTATTATCTACTTATTGTATTGTTTATAGATATTTGATTATCGTTGGGTCAAAATGTTATTTCGATTTTTTTTTTTTGTATTAGTCATTGCATTTTTAAATGTCTATGACTCAGGTAAATTGATGTTTATTATAAATTTGAAGTTTTTTTTTTAGACAGATAAATTTGAAATTAGCTTTAATGGAAACTGAATTTAATTATAATTTGTTGGAAATAAAAACTTTGTCAATTCAAAATTGAAGCTAATAACATAAAGTAAAAAAAAAAAAAATAATAATAAAAAAAAACATAACATAATTTTAAAAAAAATTATAAATAAAAAGTTTGTGAATTTAAATTATAATAGAAGTACTATATTAATGATAAAAATAAATGTTAAGACATATATGCTTTGATTATTAACATATAATCAAATCATATAATAAAATTACTTCGGTTAAAATATCACTTTAGTTTCTAGAATTTGAATTTTGTTGTATTTGAAAATCTAAACTTTCAAATATTCAATTTTAATATTTAGATTTAAAATTTGTTTTATTTGGACATAAAATTTAAAATATCCAATTTTACTCCTAAAACTTAAAATAATTATAATAATAAAATTAGTCCCAGTATAAAATATTAAATATAATTTAAAAATATATATTTATATATAAATTTTAGAAACATGTTACAATTTTATTTGTTTGTATTAAATTATTTAATCTAATTTCGCTCATATTATTTTAAATTTACCATTAAAGACTAGTTTTAAACATTTTTTGATTTTATATAATAACCTAATAAAATATTAATCAAATAAAATATTAATCAGAAAGATCATAATAATCTTTTTTAGGTAACAATAAAGTATAGAATCTAACTCACGCTCTTTTTAATTTACCGATACACAACAAATATATCAAAGTTCATAGTGTTAGGTAAATAACAATATAAATTAAAATTTTATTTTATTTAATAACTTAATAAAATTATTTTTTTGATATAAATAAAATTATTAATTAAATATTAAAATATATTTAATAATGCACATAGGTATACACAAAAAATACGAATGAATTTTAAAACGAAGATTGGTTTTGAATGATTTTGAAATGACGGATTATTTTGAATAATTTCAAATAAAAATTTAGAAATAAATAATTATTTTGAATATTACATAAATTTGGTTGAATGTAATATTTTTACTAATAAATACAAATTTTTAAATACTTTTTAAAGACATCACCACAGCAGAAAGGAAGAAAAGGAAATAGAATAGATAAATAAATATAAAAAATTTAAAATAACTTAATAAAGGAATAAATCTACAACCAGACAAGACAAACATACGATGTACTTTTCCTTATTTATTTTTTTTAAATCAAAATTTAACAGATTCCAGCTGGCAATTTGTCGAAAAATGAACAGTGGGGACAGCCGTCACAGCTACACCGAAGTTTGACTTTTACCCCTATTTCCATCAACTCCAGAAAAGCTTTGACTTTGTATAGAAATAATTTCGTTATAAATAATATTTTTCTGTTTAATTTTGAAATTATCATTCTTTAGCGTAGAATTCAAAAAAAAAAAAAAAAAACTTTATGCTTCAAAGAGCAATAACATAACAACATTGATATCTGTTTAAGACTACGAAATCATGAATTCGAAATGCATCATTTTAATATATCAGTTCATAATATTTTTTTTTTTGGTTAGCCGGAGTGGTTTCATTAATTTTAAAAATAAAATATTTAACTTTCAAATTGATAACAGTAATGTCATTTAAAAAGTGTTTGATGTTTGATATTTTTGTGGATAAATTTAGAGTATTATTTAATTAAGTTAAATATGTAAAAATATAACAGACCGTTTTAATGTTTAAGAAGCAACTAGACATAAGTTTAAAAGTTTAATGATTAAATTAGTAATTAATTAACCAAATTAGTGGGCCTTATTTAGTTGGTTAGGTGTGGACTTTAAACAAGTTTGTACTATGTTTCGAATTTTGAAGTTTCTATGGCGTTGTTGAATCATTTTCACCGGCATGCGTTAAAAAACTTTGGGGGGTTAATGTAAAAAAGTAATTATTTTGGGTTAATAATGCTGAAAGCAACTTGCCTTGACCCTCGGGCATACGCCAGCTAATGCGAATTAGACCCATTTCACTGCCCACTTCTTCAATTCCCCATTGGGACCCAATCAACCAAAGTATTTTGAAAATTGTAATAATAATAATAATAATAACAAAAAATAAATTTATGAACTCTATTTTAATTGAAAAAATAGGCAAAAATGGAATTAATGAATGTCGAGTAAATTTAAAATTAAGTATGTTAGAAATAGTCAATAAATACAAGTGAGTAAGTCTGAAGTACGAGGAAATGTGTTAATTAATGGAATGTAGTCAAATTAATTAATGAGCGGTGGAATAGACGGTCATTTTATAAATAAATACTGTACTGATAAATTAGATAAGTTATAGTCAATCTTATCATTAAGTTTTCATAAATATATATAAACTACAATCATATAAAATCTATCAACTAATTTTAGAAAATATCTACTAACCAAATCTCAAAATATTTATTATTAATATTTAAATATAAAACACAAGAATATAACATGTATAATTCTAAACACACTCCCCATGAATATAATGTTCGCTACAAAATTACAAGCACGAACTTGCTTGGAAAAATATACTTCATTACACTGCACTCCTGCTTCGATCAAAGTCCTGAAATTAGTGTCTTGTATAAAACATAACTGTTTTGTGAAAAAAATAATATATTTGTGTTGTTCTAACCGTTGAGACACGAACAACAAATTACAAGTTAGCGCAGAAACATATAACACATTAGCCAAAACTAAACCATCACATAAAGACAACTTTTCCTTCTTTTGTAGATGTAGTACACTTTCCATTATTTGGCAACCCAACGAGTGATGATACTTCACATAAATCATAAAATAATGAAATATTTCCGGAAAAATGTGGTTTGATGCACCAGTATCAATAATCCACTCATTGGAATTAACTAGATCACATATTTTTTTCATTGAGGAATGTACACCTTTAATTGGATCAATAATTTGTGTCAATTGATTATCGTTTAGAGTTGAAGCACTTGCTCTATCTATCATCTCAACATCAAATGAACCATTAAAAGATTATTGCAAACATAAAAGATAAACGTGTGGTTTAATTAGTTTAGGGTTCCTTTCGTAAACATTTTATTTTTAGTTTTTGATTTCTTAATTTAAACTTTTATATCTATTTTATTTTCATAAGTAAGTAAATTCTTACTCAATTTTATAAACAAAAATAAATATATAGTAGCTATTTGTTTTAATTTTAAATTTTTTTTGTTTGATTTGTAAAACACAAAAAGACGTAAATATCAAATTAATGAAATTTATTTGTTAGAGTTGTAGTAGCTTAAATTTTAAAAATCAAACGGTTATATATAAAACAAGGACTTCGAGCTTTCACACTAATAAAAAAGTAGAATATTTACAAGTAAAAGAAACTTATGGAAAGGAAAGAAAATGTGTTAAGATGAAGAGTACTAGAGAGAAAGTTACTTGTTATCCATATATAAGCTTAACGCGAGATCTAGTACTTGAAATTCGGATTTGATCTTTTTGTAATCTTTATACGCTTCTTGCATACTTTATTAATATACATGTCTTTACAAAAAAAAA
The DNA here is from genome assembly GCA_037832605.1 of Cyclanthera cordifolia. Taxonomy (NCBI): domain Eukaryota; kingdom Viridiplantae; phylum Streptophyta; class Magnoliopsida; order Cucurbitales; family Cucurbitaceae; genus Cyclanthera; species Cyclanthera cordifolia. The sequence goes on from JBBMEG010000004.1 coordinate 3,586,989, forward strand.
AAAAAACACCGATATACTCGACCACATTACTTCTAGTCTTTAAGCATGCCATTCACTCCTAATTTTTCAATCGGCCAATCAAATTAAATAGACTAAGTTTATATAGAGTGATTTAGAAGTAATTAGGTGTGTGTGTTAATTCGATAAATGTTAATGAAAAAGTGAGTAGTTCTCTGTATTATCATAAAATATGCGAGTTACTTTTAAATTGATTTTGGGATAAAATTCTCATTATTTAATATATATATATAACAATAATAATAATATAAATTAAGTTTTTTTTTATTTCGAAATATTAGTAATTATGAGTTTAAACGATGGATCACATTCGTAAATTATTCTTTTAAGATTTTTAACAATTAAATACGGTAAAGTTATAAAATTTGTGGATAATTAAAAAAAAAAAGAAGCCACATCTGATCAATGGTTGTAATTTATTATTATTTATTTATTAATTTTTAAATCAGGAATTAGTCTAAGACAATGGTAGTTTTAAAGTTTTAACAGACATGGTTTTCACGTGGGATCCCCCGATCGTTGTTACTTTTTAAAAGAGAATTTTAAAAAAGTAATTAATTTCTTTCTATCTCACTCTTATAAGCTTTAAATTCAGTCAACATCACTGAATCAGACGCAATATTTCATTTAAAGCATAAGATGCCCAATTCCATCTTACGGTTTTAAAATATAAACATTTTTTGTTTAAAAAAAATGTTGTACTAATAATATCAATAAAAAAAATTCAACCCAAATTGTTCAGAAAATGACACGCGTATACTTTACATTCAATTTGCTTTTATTGCTTTTAAAGTCGTAATCATCTTCCAATTTTATTTATGGGGATCTTTTTTTTATATATTAAAAAAATAATTAAAAACATTTTGATGTATAGTCAAATTAAAATATTTTTACATAGTAAAAAATTGATTCGTTTATATAAAAAAATAAAATGTTCTCGTCTCAACCGGTTCAATTTATAATTTCATTCCGTTCTATTGATAACTTTCAATTAGCTTTTGATAACCTTCAATCAGTAGTTATGATAGACTCAATCATTTTAGTAATAGATTTAATCAACATATTAACTGTGTTTAATCAGTTTCCTGAGAAGAGATCAGGTAAAATTAAATTTTTTGAAAAATGGATATAATTTGTTTTAAAATATATGTTATAATTAAAATAGATGAATGAAAATTTGCTATGCGGGGTAATTTCATTTATTTGTTTTCATTCTTGTTTTTGTTAAAGTGACTAATAACTAGTTTAGGCTTTTTATACTTGCTTGTTTTTTTATTTGTGAAATTTAAATTATTTTTATCTTAATTAAGCTCTAAAAGTTTTAAATATAATATTGAAAAATATATAGTTTTAAGTTTTTTTTTAATTTAAAAAACAAACTTAAAATGTAGATCAAAATAAGTAAATCATGTCAAATCAAGTTTAATCTAGTGATAATTGACCTATATATATAGTTGACAAATAGGTTGATATTTAAGTTGAAGCAGTAGATATAACTTTTTTTTTTTTTACTAACCAAAACTTAAAAATCAAATAATTATAATATTGGTTCTTACAAAAAAAAAAAAAAAAAAAAAAATAGGGTTAGAGTTCAATTTTTAACTTTTGGAAGGAAAAATAAAGCCCACTATGAAACATGCTAAAAGACAATTGAGGTCAAATTTAGTCAGTTTTTAACCTTTAATTTTAGTTCAATTACTCCTCCTCTTGAAGAGTTGTTGAACTGACATAAAAATCTTAGTATTTTTTTTTTATGATATAGTCAATGATGAGTTTGAGTTCTTAGTCTTCTTTTCAATTTAGGGGAATTGTTGAGATTCAAACTTTGAGCAAATCTAAAACTCACACGAATAATAAGTCTTTCTTCTTGAATTCTCTATTTCGAAAGAAAATAATCAAACGAACCAATAATGAGCGAATGATGACAAGTACGACAATATTGATCGAACTCTCTATTTCTTCTTCTAACTTCTTCTTTCTCTGATCACTCTTTCTCCTTATCGATAATGAACAAGAAAAAATATTCAGGAGATCCTAGATAAAAAGTAAAGAGATAGAGAGTTGACACAAGATGTATAGCGTTTAAGCCAAAATTGGATTACATTCACTATAAAAGGCAAGTTTCAAATAGAATTATAAGAAAGTTTACAAGATTACAAATTAGTCTAGATTCTCGAATTGCTATTCAAGTCTATCCGCCTTTTAACCCTTACTCTACCACACATAATTCTAATCCGTTATAATTATTTATAACAAACTTGTAACAACTAATTTTCTGATACGATTATAAATTAATCTTGATCTACAAAAATAAAACCCAAAACCTTGAAATTTCTAATAATTAATTAACTTATAAATATAAATAGTCCATTTAACATCAAATTTTGTTTTTAAGTTGTAAAAAGGTGATATTTTTAACTTTGTTTGTGTGCAAAGAAAGAAAAATTATAAATAAATAAAAGCATGATGAGAAAGTGTTGGAGGAAAGTGGAAGGGGATAGTCATATGAAGGAAGTAAATAGGGTTTGGCATGCAGAGGCTGTGGCTCAGAAAATCATTTAATACACCCAACAGGCCATGCCCACCAACCCTATTTTTTCCCTTAACCAATAATATCCAAATAATAATCCCAAATGAAACACCCTCTTAATTCATTATTTTAGCCCAAGCTTTGTTTAATTAATACTAAGTTTTTTTTTTTTTTTTTTTTTGTTGTCAAAATGATCTACATTTCATTTTAATAATTAAAAAGTCATGTGATCGAATATTTTCACCCTCGATTATTATTGAATTCAAAAAAAAGAAAAGAAAAATCTTGCATATTTTATAATTCCTAGATAAGTAACCTCCTTATTGAATTGAACACATCACCTTAAACACACCTCTATGCCATTATTGACCTCTACGCCACTTGATGGTTATTCTTTTATCTTATCAGGTTAATTAGTGTCATCTTTTATTTATATAAGTTTATACTATAGACATGTAGGCAAGACTACAATAGCCTTTGGACTCAACCATCTCATTTTTTGAGAAAAAGATACTCAAATTTATTAAGCGGGAGATAGAGTTACAAAGAGAATTTTGTGCAAGATAATACAATATAAGAGTCTTAAACAAAAGCAGAAGATCATCAAATGAAAGCGGATCAATTTCTAGAAATGTCAGATACAATATAGCATGAGAATAAATTGGATCTAGTGTATCATTCTGCAGTGGTAATTAAGTTGTTTTCCCATAGATTTGAAGGGCTAGCTTCAATGTGTTTGGCATCAAAAATTCTTCCATTTCTTTCCTTTCACAACCACCATAAAATTGCTCCATTTAAGTTTGTGATAATTTTCAATCGTTGAAAGTTTACGTTGAAATAAAACGAGTCAAACATAAATGATTCAATAGTGGTAAAAATTGTTTAGTTCAAATAAGGATCTTTCCGGGGAAGATTGGACTCAACCATCTCATTTGGGCTAATATATTGATTTTTTACCTCAGGATATTTAAATTGAAGGTTTTATTTAACTTATGACCTAAATTTCAATCAAATTAATTTTGAGATAATATGAATTAATATAATTAGTCCAACATTTCCATTATTTTAGAATTAAATGGATCTACAATAATGATATATATGTATGTATGTATGTATGTATGTATGTATATGTGTGCGTATAGTTTGACATATTAATGTGGGATTAATAAATTATACCACCAATTTAATGTACGAGGACATAGTAGTATAAAAGCTTGTATTGATCTCTAGTTTATGAGTGAATAATAATAAATGCATTATATTGTATATAATATAAAACATTAATAAAGCGCATGACTACTTATCCCCCCAAATTCATTTCATTCTCTCTACAATTGACAACGATATTGCATCCTTCTTTTCCACATCCAAATCATTATTTCAAGATTTTATGTCGTTGGCCTTCATTTATTTCTCTAAATTAATATTTCTTACATGAGCCATTATCTTCTAAATTCGTCCACTAATTAATTCTATTTATTTCTTTATTTATTACCCACTACAAACATCAGTTTTACGTTTCTGAACTAAATTTACATTTTATCAAAGTAATTGAGTTTAGTAAGAATAAAAAAACTTAACAGGAATATGCCAAACTAAGCACAGTGTTCGGGATTCAAACAAATAATCAAATAGATGTTAATGCATCACAGTGCCAGCTGAGCTATGCTCACTTTGGCTTTGGAGAAATTGTATAATTGATGGGTTATTCTTCCAAAATAATTATAAATGTAATTAAATTTTAAAATATTTCCATATAAAATTATCAATATCGTATTATAAAGAATACATACGCGGTAATACTCATAAATATATTGACTATATTTGTTATTTTGTTTGAAAGTCATAACAATAGTTATAATTACTTTCTAGATTTACTAGTTTTGTAAGTTTGCCTATTTATGTAAGTTTCTGGGTTTGAGGTTTAGTTTCAATTTGATAGTTAAACATATTTTCTTTTAATATTTAAATAAAGCTTACTTTTGTTCTCTAAATTTTTTAAAATTAAACATTTTTACCCAAATCTTTCAAGAATATTGACTTCTAGTTTTGATGGGTTATTTGGTTTATTTTTATATTTATTATTTAAAATAAATAAATAAACTCACACTAAAAGTACAATATAATCAATTATCAATACTACATTATACATCTATCTGTTTTGTTATCTTAATGACTAAATTGAACAAAATTGAAATATTATGAATAAAATTATTCAATTTTGAAACACATAACCCATTCATAAATTAGACTCCAAATTAAAGATTAAATATATATATTTTTCTCTCTAATTTTCGAAACTAAAATAATAATAATAAATAAAATGGTTCCCGAAAAGGCGGTCATTTAACATAGTTTCTATAATTTTGAGATTCCATACTCTCTATAATTTATGAGAAAAATAACTGAAAAGAAAATTATACTGTAAAATAAAATAATATTTTATAATAACCTTTAATTGCCTTTGAGCTATTTTTTTTTTTTTCTTTTTTTTCATTCGAATTTTAATTAGTACAAAATTGGATAAAATTCAATAGAAAAATATATATGTTGTCTTTATATTTGCTATCTAATTCCTATTTTTGGTCTCTTGAAAAAAAAAAATCAACGAGCAGACTTCTGAAGAACAAGAACCTACATGTGCGAAGAGCTTCCAAAGAACGAAGTCTCTTTCAAAGAAAACACTCATCTATTAATATTTTAAAAATACATTTGTCAACCAATTCAACCTCTAATCACAATGACCGAAAGATGCAACACGTACACCATGAGTACTTTCACAATAAAAATAATAGACTTTGAAAGTGAAGCCACTTCCGAATTATTTTTGATTGTCAAGAAGTTACCCAGCTTTCGAATAATCCACTTTAAGATTCTGATTATGAATGGCACCCCAATAATGAAAAGAGTGCACCATAGACTAACACATTGGTCAATTAATTTGAAATAATTGGTTGTTATCTCGAAATTTAGCTTTCCCATAAAGATTTCAAGAATCTTATAAGAGCAATACCATATATATATATATATATATATCTCTTTCTAAATGGTAATGTCAAGTAAGCAAATGTTGTACTAAGACGTTTCATTATACTAGGAAACAAAGAGGAATAAAACATGTCAATTAGTAATCATTAAACTTTTACTCAAAGAAACATGAGGTTAATTAATGTATCATTTACCTTTTGTAAATGTTAGTATTTGAAATCTTCACTTTGATACTCTTCCAAATCCAACATTAACGGCCAATCTTCCAGGTAAGCTGGTATCATTAACCATTTATATTTTCTAAGCACGACATCGACAGACTTTCCTTTATCAAAAAGTCCATCGTACGTGGATATGCATGTCATCTTGGCCTGCAACGATCAGTATACTTGCTTGGAGTGTACTTAGAGAAGATGTTTCAAAAATGGAATTGCTGCAAACAGCCGATGTGGGAGAATTTCAACATTGGAAACCCCCAACCAACTGAGAAAATCAAATAGTTCCAACAATTGGCCCTTCAATTATCACACTCAATGCAAGATGTTCCACAACTGTCCCATTTCCAGCTTTATTGGGAAAAAATCCAGAAGTTTCATGAGTTTTAAGACAGCAAAATCAAAATCCCAAATGAAATTTCAGTTTAAGTAAAATTGTTGAGTAACCTGTAAAGAACTGTGGAACTAGAGAAGAATGGTGAAGAGAATGGTAATTTGTGAAAAAATACTGAGTGTGAAAAAAATCATGGTAATTTCCTCGGACTCCCGGGACTTTGATTGGGTGAAAGAGGGAAGACGGAGAAGAAGATGAAAAAGGAAGAAGAAGAAAGCCTACTCAATTCATTTGATTTTTTTTATTATTATTATTTTTGCCAACTCATCAATTTTTTAACCTCGATGACTATTTTTAAGCTTTTTGTAAAGTTAAGAGACCAAAATCAAAATTTTGAAGTCTAGGAACCAAAATGAAAAAAATGTGATAGTTGAGGTACCAAAATGATATTTTAACCAAAATTTTACGAGGATAAAACTAAAAAAAGAAAACATGATAAAATTAAAATAATTATAGAAAATTGATAGTGTATTGATTTTATTGTTTGGTCATACTCCAGTTCAACACTATGTCCACGAGTTCAATCCTAAAAATCAGCATTTTAACTCACATTTATTTGAAAATCACATATATCAAATAAAAGTAACATAAATTGTATTCCACAAAATTTTTGTGTACATTAAAATCAAAACCATGCCAACAATTATAGACAGAGAAACTTTTAGCTGAATATGATGGATATAGTTAATCTTTGAATGAACCACAAATGTGATATATAAGAGTATAAGTATACTTAAACATTTATCTTTAAATAACTATTTAAAGTAAAAATTGGGTACACGTAATATTCATTACATATATATATGTCGTAAGTATTACTTTTGTTAACATTAATGGATAAAAAGCTATGATTTTCACTTTACACTTATAGCTTCAAAAATAAGCAAATCATACCCCCAAGATTTATAACTATATATTCCTATTATTAATTAAGAAAATTTGTTGTAGGTAACCAATTTTGACCTCTTTATTTTTATTATATCATATTTTAAAAATATTTCATACATAAACAAAATATGAAAATTTTAAATTGATTAAACACTGTTATTTTTAAGTTCAATGGATAGAATTTTATCAATTTTTCACTTGATTATAAATCAAAAGAAATTATATTGGATAAAATTATTCTCACAAAATAATTATAAAAGTTGAAAATTTTCAAAGTATTTGCATCTATAGTCAGTAGTACGTTTTAGTAGTGTATTATGTCGTAATATAAGAAATAATTGGACGAAATTCATTAATATAATAACTATACTTGCTATTTTTTAAAAGTAACTATATTTATAGATTTAATTAGTTTTGGTAAGTTTCCTAAAACTAATCAATTTTGTGGGTTTCATATTATTGAAACATATTAATTTTGTATTATCACTCCAATTGATTTAATCCGTTGTTGTCATGTTTCAATCTTTTCTAAGTTTTTTTTTTTTTTTTTTGGATTATTCATGAAAAATCATTTTATAATTAACTAGGTTAAAAGTGCGTACCTTAGAAATTAAAATTCTTGTAAATACAACCGCAAAATTTATTAAAAAAGGTACAATTTTTTGTTTTTGAGAATAGATAATCACACTATACAAGAGTAATCACGTCGTCTTTAGGTCAGTCACCGAAAAACATTCTATGAATGAAGACTACAAATTAATATCACACGTATTCATAAATATAGTTACTTTTCAAATGAAGGCGTATAAACAGTTTCTAACATTTTGTAAAAATTCAAAAAGACGACAAAAGGTCAAAATTAATGTTTGAGATATGTATGCCCAAAGCATGGTAACGTTTCCTACATTTCATAACCATATAAATTGGTACGTGTGTGTGTATATATATATATATTTTGATATAAATTGCAATTCTATGTAAAGCGAGCAAACACAATTGCAAAAAAAATCAAAATATACTTTTTTATTTTTTATATTTAACAAAAATATATCAAAATACTTTCATATCAAACCTATATAAAATGTAAGTACGATGACATCCTATATAATCTAGTAATTATGTTATGTTCGAATTCTCCGTTCCAAAATAGTGTTCAATTATATTTATATATAATAAAACTCGTACAAAAAACATTTGATTAGAATTCAACAATTTAACATATTTGTATCGAAATGGTTGGTGACGTAGTGATTTTATTATTTGAAGTTAATAGTTTCACATGATCAATCTTGAAATTTTGTGACTTTTATGTTGGAATGCAAATAAAATATCTGACAGTGGTTAAAAGAGTAGAAGATCGTGGATATATAAGTGATAACAATCATTTCTATTCACAAGAGGCATTTGGCTAAAACAAAATATCAATGTTGTGATACAGATACCTCCTTACACACTTCCCACATTCGATGATAATCTTTTAGTAATTTTTTCAAAAAAAAATAAAACGACTGAGATTTTTTCATAAAAATACTTCATATGCTAATTTTTTTTAAGCTTCATAATAATTATTGCAATTAGAAGAATCAAGAATAATTTCTAATTTTAAAATATAGAATAATTGTTAAACATGTTTAGATTGAAAATAATTTCAATGGCGTTAGTTTAAAGATCAGTTAAATTAAAAGCATATAGAATCAATATACCATAACTCAACTAATTGATATAAAATGTTATCGACTATATATTGTTAAGCAAAAAATAAATGTTTTTCCAACCATGGTGTTAGCTTAATTAGTCAGAAACTCATACGATATTGAATACCTATCTAAAAATAATTCGATATATTGATAATCATATGTAGTAGGGTTCATTTTACATATTCATACATATAAATAGCTGGATTGAATATTCATCTGTGTATATATATTAATTTAACAGATTTTTTGTGGTATAAATATATATAATTTTTTTTTTTTTTTTTAACAATTTTTGTGGTACATAGTTACATAAAAAGATGTTAAATAAGAATAACAAGTCTTTAACAAAGATACTAACAAAAACAAAAACAAAAAGTGTGCAACTAAGTATGAAAAAAAAGTCAAAAGAATAGTAACTCAACGATCGACTTTAGTGAACGTCGAAAGGACTTGAGATCACCGGTCGGAATCTTCGCTCTAGTTGTTGTAATCTAAAAAAAAAAAAAAGAAAAATTGATAGAGGAAAAGGGTTTGGTAGCCGTCATTCTTTGTAGCACCATATACACATAAAACTTCTTCTTCCCTAAAAAAAAAAAAAAATTAATCTCCAAAATTCTCTCTCTGCAATTACACCTATTTCCCTCTCCATTTAATGCAATTGCACCCTCTCAATACGCTCTGCAATAACTCCATTTTCACTCCCCCATTTTCCTCCATCTCTTTGCTTTCCCTCCCTTTCTTCTTCTTCATCTTCTTCTCAAAATTCATCTTCTTTTTTCTTTTCCCTAATTTCTTCTTCAATAATACCCTAGAGAGAAAAAAAAAGAAACCCTTCTTCTTTCACCCTAAAGATCCCATCTTTATCCATTCCCACTAAATTTCATCACTTTTTGCAAGGCAAATCTCATCCAAAACGAACAAACCCAGATCAGATCTGAACCCTCTATTAGTAAACTTGGTAAGTTTTTTTTTTTTTGGTGACAAAACCCTACACACTTTAATTTTGGTTCAAGTTTCTACCTTTTCTCCATGTTATAGCTTCACTTTATGAAAAAAAATTGGTTTCATGTTTCGTCTTAGTTACTATTAATTTTGATTTTTTTTTTTTTTTTTGGTTGCAGATAGGAGAGAGAAAGAGTGTATTATATATACATAGAAAAAGAAAACGTTCGAGGGAAGAGAGAGAGAGAAAGAGCAATTTAGGATATTGTCCGAGATCTTCGTGGGCGTTTATGTTCATCTCATCTGCTTCTGTCGGATTCTCCAGCAATCCATTGTGAGAAAAGAACTTCAAAAAAAGAAAAAAGAAAAATTAAAAATAGTGTTTTGAACATGCCGGCCGGGATTATGACATCGGGCAGAAACATGTCGTTCATGATTGGAAGAAATGAGAACAATGCTGTTGCTGGATTTGGTTCTACTTCTGCTTTTGTTCTTTCTCAGGTTTGTGATTTTTATATTTTTAATTTCTTCATCTTTACTCTCTAAAAATTTCAGAATTTTGAATACCCTTTTAATTTTATTTATTTAATTTTTTCAATTTGACTTTGTAAAAGAACATTTTTGTTTTTGGGTAACTGTGAAAATCATAATTGGGGGAGGGACTTAAGGGAAAAAAAACCAAAAAAAAAACCCCACCTTTTGGCAGATGGGTCTCAAATCGTCAACTCTTTCAATATTAGGTTTTTTTTTATGTTCAGTAATACGTCATTTCAAAAATAATCCTCATAGAAATTAAAATTTAAATTTAAATAAGTTTTTGTTGAAGAGAGAAAACGAAGACTATAAAATGAGGAAAAAAAATGAAATAGGGTTTTAATTTCTTCTTCTTATATACTAATAAAGTGGTAAAATTGAAGCAACAATTTTTTTTTGGTGGGGTTACAAAAATTTTTAATTTTGAGTTGAAATTGAATTTTGTATTTGTGTAATTGTTAGATTGAAAAACTATAAGCCTCTCTTCTGCCTCCCTACTACTACTACTACTACTACGGAAACTTAAAGATCTGTAGAAAAAAATGTTCCAGCAAAGCATTTTTGACGACAGCAAGCTCCTCTTAGACATGCCTCAACACACTTCCGAAAGCGATCTTGCTCGAATCCGAGACGATGACTTCGACAGTGCCACTAAATCCGGCAGCGACAACAACCCCGAACTCGCCTCCGGGGACGACCAGGACCCTCGTCCTAAAAAAAAGCGTTACCATCGCCATACCCAACATCAGATCCAAGAAATGGAATCGTAAGCCTCTCCGATTCCGAAATGTTTTTTTTTTAACTATTTGAGTTAGTTCGAGTTAATTTTATTATTATTTTTTTTTTTTGTTATGATTTTGGATAGTTTCTTCAAGGAGTGCCCTCACCCTGATGATAAACAAAGGAAGGAATTAAGCAGGGAATTAGGGTTAGAGCCGTTGCAAGTCAAATTCTGGTTCCAAAACAAACGCACTCAAATGAAGGTAAAAATCCTAACTTTTTGGAAATTTTGAATTATAATAATCTAAGTCAAAGTAACATTCCTTCTATTTCTTTCTACTTCCTTATTTATTTATTTTTTTTTTTTATTCATTAATATTTAGAATTGGAATTTCTAGTCTAACCATTTTAATTATTAAGCTGTATTTTTCCATTTTCTATGTTATGTTTTTGTTAGTTTGTGTTGAGATAATTTAGTTGCATTTTATTACACACAGAATCATCATGAGCGCCATGAGAACACCCAACTTCGAACCGAAAATGAGAAGCTTCGAGCGGATAACATGAGATACAGAGAAGCGCTTAGCAATGCCTCGTGCCCTAACTGTGGTGGCCCTACCGCCATCGGCGAAATGTCCTTCGATGAGCATCATCTTAGACTCGAAAATGCCCGACTTCGTGAAGAGGTACGAAAAAGAGATTAAAAACTATATTTTAGGGCTTGGATTCAAAATATGTGTCTTAACGATAGAAACTACAAAATATCTCAAATTTATATATCAAGGAATTTAAATTTAAAATTTATATCTAACACAATATTAGTCAACCGTGTAAATCGTTGCATTTTGTATTATATTTTGTTTATTTTCTTGATTGTTGTTTCAATTTTTGTATTATATTTTTTTCTTCGTAGATCGATCGCATTTCAGCAATAGCTGCGAAATACGTGGGGAAACCAGTTGTGAACTACCCTCTACTTTCTTCGCCAGTATCTCGTCCATTAGAGCTCGGAATGGGGAACTTCGGGCCGCAAACAGGCGTAGGAGGAGACATCTACGGCTCGGCGGGAGACCTGATACGGTCCATAAGTGGGCCGGCGGAGGCGGATAAGCCAATGATCATCGAGCTGGCAGTAGCAGCGATGGAAGAGCTGAGTAGAATGGCTCAAATGGGGGAGCCGTTGTGGATGAGTAGCCTGGATGGGTCCACGTACATGCTGAATGAAGATGAGTACTTGAGAAGTTTTCCTAGAGGCATTGGCCCAAAGCCATCTGGATTTAAAACTGAAGCTTCTCGTGAATCTGCTGTTGTTATCATGAACCATATCAACCTTGTTCAGATTCTCATGGATGTTGTAAGTACATTCAATTTTGGATTTTTTTTTTTTTTTTTTTTTTTTTTTTTTAACTTATTAATGATGTGTGTGACAGAATCAATGGTCGACTTTATTTTCTGGAATTGTGTCTAGAGCTATGACACTTGAGGTGTTATCAACTGGAGTTGCTGGAAATTACAATGGAGCTTTGCAAGTGGTATATATATATATATATGTTTAGTATTGTACTTAAAAATTGTATTTTTAAAATTTTGAAAAACTTAGGCCCATTTGATTACCGTTTTTCGTTTTTGATTTATGAAATTTAAGCTTTTATTTATCTGAATTCTCTATCTATGTTTCATCTTCTCTTTCAAGTAAGTTTGTGAATCATAACCAAATTTCATAAACCAAACAAGTATTTGAAAGCTATTTGTTTTAGCTTTCAAATTTTGGTTTGGTTTTCAAAACCACAAATAAACCGTAGATATCAAAGTCATAGAAAGTATGTGTTAAATAGTACTTATAGCCTTAAATTTCAAAAACTAAAAATAAAAAACAAAATTGTTATCAAACAAGTTTATTTCTATATTATTTTTTATTTATATATATATAGTATAAAAACAAACATGTAAATTTATATTTGATGAGTGTCGTGAGATCAGCTTATATTCACCTTGATTATTTTTAGTTAGAATGTTAAAGGAGAGATTATGATTGAATCCATAACCTATAGTGGGCGGAACGAGGAGAGGGCCCGGAAATCCCCACCGCGGTCGAAAAAGCGTGTTCCCTTCAGATAACACGCACCGCAGGCCATCCTCGGCCTTCTTCGTTTTTGATGAAAAAGAAATCCAATCTCGATCTCCGAAAGGGAAGAATCCACTTTTAGTCAAAAGGAGCCCTTCTTCCCTCTTTGCGACCTCATCACTGAAACACTCTTGTTTTTTTCTTTTTTTTTTTTTTTGTATTATATATTAAATTACTACTAAACTCAAAAGCTTAATATTTGTTCAGATGACTTCGGAGTTCCAAGTTTCATCCCCACTAGTTCCGACCCGAGAGATCTACTTTGTTCGATATTGCAAGCAGCACGGGGACGGGACATGGTCGGTGGTGGACGTTTCGTTGGACGATCTTCGTCCTGGTTCGGGACTAAGATGCAGAAGAAGACCTTCGGGTTGTTTGATACAAGAAATGCCAAATGGTTATTCAAAGGTAAGTTATATATATATATATTTATTTAGATTTGATTGGGAATGAAATTAGGGGAAGAATTGATTTGTTGTGTGTGTGTGTGTAGGTTACTTGGGTTGAGCATGTTGAGGTTGATGATAGAGGAGTTCATAATCTTTACAAGCAGCTGGTCAGCTCTGGTCAAGCTTTTGGGGCCAAACGTTGGGTTACAACTTTAGATCGCCAATGTGAACGACTTGCCAGTGCTATGGCTACCAACATACCTACTGCTGATGCCGGTATTTTTCTTTTTCTTTTTCTTTTTACTTGATTTCCATGAGTTAATCTAATAACTTTCAATCAATAGAAAACACTCCGCTTACTTGATTTTAAGTGCGACGATTTTGTTCATTTTACAATGACCAATGTCGCTTTTTTGTCATAAACTAAATTCTTCTACTCATGCAATTTTTTAACATTTTTTTTTGTTAGACATTAAATATCATCTTTTCTTTAAATTGATCTCTATTATTTTGATCGAAATTTAAATTTAGTATCAATTTATAAGTCTCGGCTCATTGTTCTGTTAAATTTATTGTTAACCTATAACATACGAATTATCTTGAAACTAAATATAGTAGAGTCATTCAATTGTTGTGTATTAGCGGATAACAACGGATTAATTAAAAAAAGACTATCTTTCAATATCAATATTTTACTTTGATGTAAAGTAACCCACCCTTTGCTATTTATAACAAATGGCCAAGGAACGAAGTTTTCATTAAGGGTGAGGTGGCACTATTTGGTATCACAATTTTTTTTCAGTGAATAATAAAAAAAATAATAAATATTATGACACTAAATAATGTGAATGAAATTAAGATAAAGTAATCTTTTAATGTATGAGATCAAGATGAAAACTTTGCTAAACCAGCTGGGATAACTTTATGCAATGATCTTAGTTAATTATGTCTGTTTCTATAAGTAGTACATTTCAAAACTTTATGTTAAAGCTATTGTGTTTCTTCTCCAATTCTGTAGTTTGTTTTTAAAAATCTAATTAGGAATTTAAATTGAACTTTAGTGATAACAAATCAAGAAGGGAGAAAGAGTATGTTGAAGCTGGCTGAGAGAATGGTGATAAGTTTTTGTTCTGGAGTGAGCGCCTCCACGACCCACACATGGACTACCTTGTCCGGTACGGGTGCGGATGATGTTCGGGTCATGACCCGAAAGAGCATCGATGACCCGGGAAGACCTCCTGGTATTGTCTTGAGTGCTGCAACTTCCTTCTGGCTTCCTGTTCCACCCAATAGAATCTTCGATTTTCTACGAGACGAAAACTCACGCAATCAGGTATCGATATCATTCCGAAACTCATCGGTTTAAACTTTTGATATGTTATGTCAGTCAATTTTGCAATGTCGTTTCTCCTTGCAGAGTAGTAAATTTAGCAACTTCTTTCTTAATTATTAAATTTATGCAGTTGTATGCTTACAAAAATGAGTATGTCTAGTTTTACTGTCAAAGATTTATTTACTCTTTATAGAGCTCCAATATTAACCAAGATGTTATAGTATAGTTTCGAATCTCCTACCAAAACAGAATTATTATTATTCGTCTAACTCTAAAACATTTGACTGTCAAGAAAATTCATTAAAAAATAATTTTTTAGATAGACTATGGTAGATTGAACTCATCGTCTCTCATATTTGATATTTATAGTGGGATATTCTTTCGAACGGAGGAGTAGTTCAAGAAATGGCTCACATCGCCAATGGCCGTGACACCGGCAACTGCGTTTCTCTGCTGCGTGTAAATGTAGCTTCTCCATTCTTTCCTAATTCACGTTTAAATTCTTGATTATTTAACTTTTTTAAGTGATTTAATTGCATATACATATATATATATATACACTTTTTTTTTTCAGAGCGGGATGAGTTCAAGCCAAAGCAACATGCTAATTCTGCAAGAATGCTGCACAGATCCAACAGCCTCATTCGTCATCTACGCTCCAGTGGACGCAGCAGCGATGAATGCCGTACTGACAGGAGGCAACCCCGACTATGTGGCGCTTCTCCCTTCGGGATTTGCCATTCTCCCCGACGGGACGGCGATCCCGAGCGGAGAGATGGTGTCGGGCGGGTCCCTCCTGACGGTTGCATTCCAGATTCTGGTGGATTCGGTGCCAACAGCCAAACTGTCACTCGGATCGGTTGCAACGGTTAACAACCTGATCGCGTGTACGGTTGAGAGGATTAAAGCATCATTAGCATGTGAGACCGCGTGAAAACTTTGTTGGGGTCTTAGATTTAGTTATAGTTTTGGTTTTAGTTATAGTTTTAGTGTGAAAATGTGAGGTAATTTTTGGATGGTACGTACAAAAAGAGATTTAGGGAGAAGTCAAGAGCGCACCCTGCAAGAACAAATCAACAACAACAAAAGGGTTCGGGCATTGACTTTCTTTATTTTGTGGATCAGCAGCAGCAGCTGCAGCTACACTTCCAAATTTCCAGCTTTTTCTTTCTATTTTCATATCTTTTTCATAAAACTTTCAAATTCAACTCATTCCACTTTATATTTGGATAAACCAATTTAATTTCCAACCACTCAAATTAATCATTCCAAGCGTTGTTCTATTTCCTTTCAATAAGAGTTTCTCTTTTGTTTTAATTCCATCTTCGTTCATCAACTTCATATATTTCAAAATTTAAATTGAGATTTCTTCTATTTTAGTTCTTAAATTAAAAAAAAAAAAAAAAAATTTTAGTAATTGTCCCCCCTTGGCTACAAAACTAGGCTTTGATCTTCGCTGGACGACACGACATTCTCATTCAAATATAGGCTGGCCGTACTAGTGATGGTTCCCAACTATCTGTGCTTTACAAAAAAACACTTAAAATAGGTCCTGTAAAAAATTTGAAGTGTGATTAATTAAAAATTTGTTCAATGATATTAATCATTTTTATATAATGCAAAATGTGAATATATTTTAAAATTTTACAAAAGAAATTGACCTTTTTTTTTTTTTTGAAGAAAAATAAACAAAATAAATTATAATTAGATTTACGTAAATTCACTAATTAGTGAATGATGTCTTGTATTATTATGCTCTCAAAATCATTAATATTGTATTATGAGAAGAAATAAAATAATATTCATTAACACAATTGACTACCTTTGCTTTTTTTTCTTTTTTTTCTTTTTAATTTATTTGTATTTTTTAAATTTGACTAGTTTGACAAGATTCTTCAAATTAGTTTGCTAAATTAATTTATTTGTATTTTCTAAATTTGCTAGTTTTCCGGTAAATTTAAATTTTAAAAATGAAAAAGCGAAAAACAAAATGATTATTATAACCAATAGTTTAAATAATAATGAAGAATAAAAAAAAAAAAAATCATAAAGAGTGGAGAATTGGATAGAACAAAGTTTTGAAGCATATTTAAAAAACAAATTTGGAACAGAAAATGACCGTTAGTGGTGTGTTTCTTTAATTGTATAATATAAAGTTGAGAGAATTGGGATATGTTTGGACAATTAATTATATTTATTAACGTTGAGATATTTCATAACAGTTTTCTCTTTTGCTTTGCGCGTCCTCTTTTGCTTAATACGTTGCATTATTCCGTACGAGACCGTTTAGGTTGCATTAAATAATAGTAGGTTAAATTCTTATTTTAGTCGGTAGACTATTATATTTTATTTTAATTCTTTAATTTTCAAAAATTTAATTTTGATCAAACTTTTTAAAAAGCTCAAAATAAGTCTTTGGATTAAAAAAATATTAAAATCGGTTAAAATGGATAAGGTGAAAGGCGAGAGTCCTCCAACCATATATAATATAAGATGAATTACTTTTTTTATTCTCCCTTAATTTTGGGATTAATGTCTACTGTTATCAAAGCCTATTAAACTCAAATGAGTATTCAGTCCAATAAAACAAAATCTTGATCAGATTGGTGAGATGCCTACAGTACTTTCTAAGTGCACGCAAATTATTAATATTAAAAAAATAATAATAATCTCTGGTGTTTTCTTCCTGTAGGATGCTCTGCTTTTAATTTGATATTTTTAGAATAGACCAACTTGTCTCGGTGACATTCTTCACCTTCATACTAATATCATCTGCTACTTTTTTTTCTGTCAAATGGAATTCCACGTTGAAAGAGGAGTCATCGTTGCCGGTGGTGCTGACGGAAAGATCACCGTTGACTATAGAGGATGACTTGCAGCTGACAGTGGTTTCCATTCCATTGGCCGAAAACTGCAGAAACTTCTTAGAAATAATCTCACCGGAATCGACGGAGGGGAAAACGTCGAGGTTAGGATCTAGCATTGGGTTTGACGCTCCAACTTCTGCAAAAAATAATGGAAATCGAAGCAAAATTGGGATTGAAAAGAATCAACCCATCACAACCCTTGAGTTGTTATATAATCAAAGAAGCATTGGGGAAGAAAACAATGAAAAATCTCACAAGAACGGAAATGGTTCACCAGTAAAAAAAACGCATAACTGATTCAAATTGATTTTGATGAACAGAGGAGAGAGAGAGAGAGAGAGAGAGAGAGAAAATGGGGATATATTGTTAATTTAGTGAAGGTGGAGCTTGATTTCGATGGCAGATGAGAGAAGAGGTGGGGATCACACTAAAAACTTCACTTCCATTTCTGAAGAAAATATTAATCAAGCCTGCTTATAGTATCAAGAGTTTAAGCCCAATTAATCATTTATCTAAAGCCCAATCCATTTTATAATTTGAACCAAACCAAACCATATGAATAAAACTAAACTGAGATTCTTTGAGCCGGTTGAATCTTGTGAGATTGATCAATGGTTGTGATGTACGTGGTAGTTTGAATGAGCGACCAAGATTGATCCACCTATCATTTCGCTGTCGATCGTGTTCTCGCATGGATGACACGTTTATTCACATTATCTCTTAAACAAAACCCTCCTTGTTCACCGTGCTCTTCATTTGTCGTTTCATTTTTCTTCCTCGTTCAGAGACAAACGTAATTCTGGCAATTTCACGCCATGAAAGTGTCATGGATAGAGTTTATTAGAATTGCAGTTTTGACATCCTTGAAAGTGTCATGGATAGAGTTTATTAGAATTGCAGTTTTACTTTATGTACTCAATTTTTCCCATGAACTTGTAAACTCAGATGTAAGTTTTTTGAATTCATCCCGATTTTCTGTCAAACTCTTGGATGAATTCTCTTGGATGAATTCATTTAAAACGAAAAATTCTTTCCCTCACATAGAGTTTATTAGGAAGATCCTTCTTATCAAAAAGAGAGTGCAACTTAAGCCATACCTTGTAAATTGAATCCTCATCCATTACTTGTTTGAAAATAGAGTCACTAAGATTCAACATTATTGTTGTAGTTGCAATATCCTCCATTTCTTTCTTGTCTTCTTTTGTAATTAAAGATAACTCCTTCGATGGTGCTTCGATGGTGCTTCCTACCTTTTGGGCCATCAAGATTATCTTGATTTTATTTGCCCATAGTGTAAAGTCTCCTGAGTCATTGAATTTTGTCAATCTCATACTTGGTTGAAGTAGTCATTGATTCTCTTTGCTTGAGATCACAACTTCTCTGAGAGTATTCACCAAGAACCTCTTTCTTGAATGCTCACTCCTCTGTTTCTTGAATTTTTGCAGACTTTCTCTTCAGGAATCTGTGCTCTGATACCAATTTGAAAAAAGAATTAATCAAGCATGCTTATAATATCAAGAGTTTAAGCCCAATTCATCATTAATATAAAGCACAATCCATTTTATAATTTGAACCAAACCAAACCGAGATTCTTTGAGCCGGGTGAACCAAGTGAGATTGAACGGTTGCGATGTACGTGGTAGTTTGAATGTGCGACCAAGATTGATCCATCTATGATCTCTTGAACAAACCCCTCCTTGTTCACTGTGCTCTTCATTTGTCGTTTCAATTTCCTTCCTCGTTCAGAGACAAACGTAATTCTTGCGATTTCACGCCATAATTGTTTTCTTCTTGCATAAGCTTTCGATGTTTCAACTTTTTGGTGCTCTCTCCTTCAAGCATTGAGTAATCGGTAAATCATTTACTCTTCATACTTGTTTTCTTCCTTTGTTTCTTAATTAATTTTATAATTCTTTATAAGTATTTCTTATTTCTTGTATGTGAGACAAAATCAAAGGCTTAAAATAAGAGAGTAGAAGGAGAAAAATCAACACAAAACAATATAAGTGTATCGGCAAATATAGCCTACGTCCACGGAGAGAATCAGGTTTACTTCCTTTTATTTATCACTGAAAAAAAAATTACATGCTATCTCTTTTATACTAACAGAGAGGTACATTTACACACGTTTAAATAGAATTTAAGTGGTTAGAGCTTAGGTAGTTGAAAGCTTGTTACAAAACTGATTTGTGAGCTGTTTAAACCAGTAACCTGTTGTGAAGATTATTAAAAAGGAAATGAAGATTGTGAAGCTGTTGGTCTTTTCTTCCTCTTGATGCTTACGAAGATTATCCAATGTGGAATTTATATCAGCATGAAGGTAGAGCATCCAAGAGGAAGAAAAGACATGGTTTTTATTTTTTATTTTTATTAATTTGCCAGCCATATAACTGCGACGGAGGTTAGTATTTTTTTAACGCCCACGACCAGCTTTAAGCTTTACGAACCAAAATTGAACTTTTAAAAGTTGAAGGACTAAAATGGAACAAGGTTAATAGTTTATGGATCAAAATAATATTTTAACCATGATAATACTATACTCTCATTTCACAATTAGTTATGCATTTAATTTTGTAAAAAAAAAAAAAAAAAAAAAAAAAAAAAAAAAAACCCTCTTTCTCTCCCTCCTCAAAAAATATCAATGTAAAAGGCCTCCTTTTTATGGAGGTTTTTGGTAGGGTGAAAGAAAAAATCAAAAATCGACAAAATCAAACCAAATCAGCGATTTAATGGGTTGGTTCGATTTTTTAAAACAATATTGGATCGATCGATTTGATATTTTAGAAAAAAAAGAAGTATATCGGTTCAGTTTCCATTTATGATGGAAGAACCAATAAAAAAATCAAATCGAACCGAATATATACATAACAAGAAAAATATATATGTTAGTATTTAAATTTAATGGAAGAACCAATTTAAATGTGAAATATGAAGTAAAAGTACTATTAAATATTGTGATTCTTATGAAAGTATTGTTTTGTTGATAATAAAATAAAAAATCAAATTGTGAATAATACACAAAATTAGAAAAAAAAAAACCAAAATTTTTTTATTGAAATAAAAATCGAAAACCAAACCAAAACCAAAAGCGAACCAAATCAAATCATTGATTTCACATTGATTGGATATCGGTTCGGACCCAATTATTAAAAAATAGATCATATTGATTCGGTTATCGGTTTGACACAAAACCGACAAAAACCAAATAGAAATCAACCCTAGTTTTTGGTGTGGCTTTTAGTTCACTTATTACTATGATTTCCTTGGCTTCAAATTTATATTCATAATTTTTTTTTTTTTTTTTTTTTTATATTCATCAGGGAGGAGAATTCGAACTTGTAAATTATTAAGTAGAACTCTTTACTCTTATTGGCCATAATTATAAATATTAAATGTAAATTGTTCCCTTTTTTTTTCTTTCAAAGAAGAGCATGATAGAGAAGCAAGATGATATAAAAATGCATTTTAACTTAAAATGGTTAGAATGGAAGCTTCATTTATTGATTTTAATTTAGTTTGAAGGGATTTTCCATGTATAAGAAAAATTAAATAAAAATTATGAGACAGAAGAAGTTGATATATTGTAGAAAGTTGGCAAGGACTTATTACTCCAACCAATATACATAGTCTTCGATCAATAACACAAATAATCTTTAAATCAATCCACATATACTTTTTAATACGGATAATCTTCAATCCGTACAACGTATAGTCATCAAATCAGTTCAAATTTTCTTTGGGGATTTCCTGTCCAACTTTCTCAGGCAACCAATAATTTCTAATTTTCTTTCTATTGTTTTTAGTGATAGCGTTAGATTAATAGCTGTGATTTTGAATTAAATTATCTTCAAATGGTGTTAGAATTTAAAAAATTAATTAATTAATTTTTTTAAAAAAAAACCTACTAGTATTTTTCTTTTGTAGAATCTCAATTATCAACCTGTTGTTTATATTTGCTTTAAATTTTTCTGTAATAAAGTTTGGTTTATGCATTGTATAGTATATGAAAGTTAAAGATCCCAAAAAGAAATTGTCATTTGAAATTATCTATATGGGAATTTTTCCACCACATTCAGGAAAATAGAAACTGGTATACTATAGATTTGTTTACATGACACAAAAAAGAGCTGATCTACCCCAAGAAAGCGAGCATATCGGTCCCTTTTTACGAGTTCAACATCAATTGAGTCGGATGATTCATTACATTTTAATTCATGGGCGCACACTTATGTCACTTTCTTGTTGACAAGCCATATTGCTCAGAAATCAATAAGAAAGAAAAAAAGGGAAAAAAACAGAAAATTATATAATATTGAACTAATGTGACGAATTTCTGGACACCCGAAGTCGACGAGCGAGCGCCTATTGAGGTGGGGAACCAAGGTTACCCTCCGAGCTTTGGCTACCTTGTTTGATATCAATGGATTTTCTTTTAGGCTTTTTGACTTCTTTTTGATCTACAAAGTGCATGAAGCTTGTTGTATGACTAAGACGTCTTGGCCTAGCGGGTATGATCTCCTCGACTTCGGGCTGAGTTTCTGGGGTCGATCTTTTGTATTGTAATAGTAATCTAAAGAAGAATATCGAAAGAGCACCAAAGCAGGCAATACCACAAATCAGGAACAGACCCCAAAAGCTACTCAATGATAAATGGTTTACGTCGACTTGGTTAAGGCTCGTTGAACACTCGGTTCTTGAGAGCCATTTGTCATGAATCTTTTGAAGATCACCATTCTCTGAGAGTTGAAGAATGGCTGTTGACAAATCAACTGCAAGAGGAGAGTCCCTTTGGAATGCCTGAGACAGAGTTGTTCATGCAAGAACAATATCTGAGTTATTGGTTTTCTTTTTTTTTTTTATTTCCTAAATGAATAACAATAGAAGCAAAGTTGACATCTTCAACATAACTAATACCATTGAAATAAAACAAGGCTAGGAGCCAACTGATTCGTTTAATCCACTATCATGAAGAAAAAGTCATATTAGTACTTACGAATCCCCATCCACTTCTCGTGAACTCCTGTCCGACCGTCCTGAATATGCAATTGGTGCCGGACAAGAAAAGCTCAATGTAAGGAAGCTCGTCTACAATGGCAGCTACCCCACCATTTGCTGGTCCACGACGAAGAGCATCAGCATATTCCTCTTGATTTTTCAACTTAATGATCCTAGATTCTGCTATGTTCAGCTCGTCAATCAGATAATTCACAGCAAATGACCCTTCCTGAACTCCAACAGAATCTGTGCTAGAAATTAAACTATCAATCCCTTCAACCTTTGACGATAACTGCTGCACCGTTAAGATTGACGTCAAACTAGCTGTGTAGCTCGAGTTGATAATTAACACAACAAAGAGCCATATTATCAGCACCAACCGTCCGAGGGTGCTTACGGTGTTTTCCTCTGTACCAAGAGAGGTCAACAAAAAAGGTTCAGGAGTTCAAGAGAGTAAATATAATACGATCAACAAAGAAAACTTGAAGAAACTTACTGTGAGAAAAGAACATTGTGGAGAAACTAAACCTGCAAGGACAACAAAGTTTATCGCAAAAGAAGTCGGTGAGAATCAAAGCAGGATTCAGCCACACAAAAGTCTTAAAGCCAAATGGCAAGCTAGAAGCTTATCAATTTCCTTGGCCTTGTCATTGGTAGACTTGTTCTGCCTCAAACTAAGAAACTTCAATCTTATCATTTATGACTAAACAGTTTTTTATGTAGCTAGCTAGATTATCTTAGGGGTAATTTTGCTTAATCATGGATCAGAAATCCTTGCCTAAAGTGTGAGCAGAATTTTCCAAACCATGTGCCTTGAGTAAATAAAAGCATGTTATGAGTCCCATCATACTAACCAAAATATCGTTATTAGTTGCTGCCTCGGTGAACCACGGAACTCTTCATTAGTTCGGTGTTCGAGAATCCAAACAACTGCTCCAACAAAAACAAAGAATAAAGCAGTGACAGCCCACATTTGAACTGTAAACGGCCTTAGAAAAGCCCAAGGACTGGACTTCTTCTCTTTGACGACAGTAACTACGACGAGTCCCGACTCCATGAATGGTTGTGTGAAGTCCACAATCTTCGTCCTATTCGTTACAATCGTAATGTCGCCAACAGCTGCATCGTATTTCTGAATATGAAAAAAAGCATTCTAATTCACAGACCGCGCATTTGGACCACCAAAGATAAAAAAGGAGCTAGAAGAAAATCCAAGTACTCACATTCTGTGAAACTTCATATACAAGATTGTTATACTCAGGAGTGTCATTTCCATCTCCATATAATATATATGTGTGAGGAACTGGATAAGGCAACAAGTTTATCGCAGCTTCGAAGACGTCTATACAATACCCTTTAACTCCTGGAGGGTCCTTGTCTTTAGACACAAAGGCTTTGTAACTCACACGATTAGGTACTGCAATTTGTAACGGTTTCCCGTTGTGAGGGAACACCCATCCACGAGGAATGGTTGTTACTTCTCCCGGCCATATTACACTATATAGATGGTTATTTGGGAAAGCATTAAGAGGCTTTGGATATAAGTTCTCCGGTGCAATAGTTGATAAACCAGAAAAATTTGACCAATAGCCAATTCTACGCAAACCAGTTCCACCAATGTTCAAGATATCGTAGGCTGGATGAATCAAATTCTGGTCATCGCCAAATTGAATCTGTCCGCTTACACCTGTGAAGTTCGTTCTCTTAATTGTCTGTAGAAAATGCTCGCCGCCATTAAAAACTCGAAGAGATGTTAACTGCAACCGGCTCCGATTGGTTTCATGTAACTTTGGGTCACTAGAAAAAGATATATTTCCACCTTCTTTAAAGAATGTGTGAAGAGCATGGGCTGCTAACCAAACTGAGTCATATGCATAGAATGCATAAGAGTTGAAGTTTATACTCTTCTTGTATTTTAGATTCTTCCATTTGGAGATGAAGTTTTTCTTCAGATCATTGTCTTCGATGTGGTGGCGAAGAGCAACAACCCCTTGTAACTGATTCATTACGTCAGAATTAGTTGTTTCGAAAGAATCAAGAAAAGAAGGAAGCCAATCTGTTGCAATCCAGACATAGCCACTGGTCATCATCTGAAGTTTCTTAGCAATGGAAAATACTGATAAACCAGTGTCAGGATTAACATGTACAATATAAACCCGAGATTCCATGAGGTTTACTGAAACCAACAAGTCGCTTATCACGCTAGTGGAGGATCCAGGAGAGAAGGCAGCCTTATAAGAGATCCTGGCTCGCTTCTTCGCCAAAGCATCGCTCAATGCCGTAATCCCATTTCTTCCATTATCATCATCTACAAAGATGGCAACGACCTCTCTCCATCCAAAATAATCTATCAGATCAGCAATTGCATTCATCTGGAAGTAATCACTCTGTGTGGTCCTGATGAAATACGGGTATTGTAATGATGACAAAGTTGGGTCGGTAGCCCCAAATGATAAAAGTGGTATATGGAGTTCATTCGTGACATGGGAAATGACGTGAGCGATACCCGAGGACTGTGGCCCAATCGTGGCAACTACTTCTTTTTCCATCAGCTGCAATGCTGTATACATGTTCTAGGAATCAGTTATTACCCTTTGGTGTTACTCTCTCTTAACAAAAAGATCAATGAAAATTGCAAGGAGAAAAGCATCATCTATGCATAAGAATGTTCAATATCCTAAACTATTAGATTAGGCAAGTTCTTTTTTATTAAAAGGGTAAACTATAAATTTAGTCCCTATGGTTGGAAGAAAGTTAGCGTTTAGTCCTTATGGTTTAAAAATCTAGACTTTAATCTCTATGGTTTTGAGAAATCTACAATTTAGTCCCTATGTTTTGAAAAATTAGAATTTAGTCCCTAAGGTTTTATCAAATTAAAAAAATAGTCATTTGTTCGTAATTGTTGGTAAATAAAATACATAGAAGTTAGTTATTTTTGTGTTTAATGATGAGAGTGTGAGATAAGTAATTGATTGGAAAAAAAATACATAATTCATAATAACATCTACGTACTTAATTTGCCTACGATTTACGAATAACATGGACTATTTTTTAGGTTTTATCAAATCATAGGACTAAATTTTATTTCTTCAAACCATAGGGACTAAATTTTATATTTCTCTAAACTATAGGGACTAAATTCTATATTTCTCCAAACCATAGGGACTAAAGTCTAGATTTTTAAACTATAGGGACTAAACTCTAACTTTCTCCAAACCACTAAATATCTAATTTAACCTTAATTTAAAACTTCATTCATAACATTTCAAAATGAAAAGCCAAGCTACACTACAACCAATTGAACATAACCTCAAGTTCCAAGATAACTTTTAAGTAGCAATTCATATTATCGACTTCTCTTGTAAGTTTGAGCAGTACCTTCCACAGTTCCAAGAAATCCGCTGCAGTTCGTATTGTGTAAGATCAAGTTCAGCTTTGTTCCAGGAAGAATGCTGTTATCGGCATTGACATCGTCCACGGCAGCTAAAATTGCAGGCTGTGCAGACCTTCCAATAACCGAATCAAGAGTGAACAGAACTCCAATATTCAGCACACTCTGATTCGAAGAACGAACGCTTGTGTTTCGAGAGACACGTATCGCTTCCAAAGGCATCCATATCCCAAAGAACAATGCAAATAACAGCACTTTGGTTTTAACACAATTTCCATTCCTCCAAATCAAAAACACGTCCATTGCTAGAGAAAGATGAACAAGTTGATTCACAAATCACTCCTATTGAAGATATCAAAACCCTTTGAACAATCTCATGGAGATGAACTCTAGACCATCATGAGCATCCCTATTTCAAAATCTTTAAAGAAGGAAAACTGGTTAAAATCTTTCACAAAAATTCCCCTCCATTACATCATAAATTCAAAATTCCTCAAAAACCCCAAATCCTAAAAACAGATTAAACATCAACTTCACAACACTGTTCAAACTTCAAAAAAAAAAAGAAAAATCAACTGAAATTGAAGTCCCAGCCTAGCCAATCAATACCCACTTGGATTATAATATCTCTTATCATGACCAACAAAACCCCATTCCCAGTTACTGCAAAACCCCATAATCAATTCCAGAAATCTACAAAAATACAGCCAAGTTGAAGGAATAACGTGCAGAGATTGGTTGATTTTATAATAAAAAAATTGAAAGAAAAGTTCGGATAGTGTTTTCCAAATTACCTGGGCCCAGCTTCAGAAATTTCAGATTGAAGTTTAGAAGAAATGATTCCTGAGTTCAAAACAGAGCACAAAAATAGCAAAAAACTACTAGTTGAAGTTGTTGTTCTTATACTCTTCAGTGTTTGCCCAGAAACATAATTCACGAGCTCTCACAATAGCGTAGCCATCTCAGGAAAATGACTATTCTCACAGCCCAACTTTCCACACATTCTTTCAGTTGCCAATCTTATAGTTTTTTTTTTTTTTTTTTTTGGACTTCACCAGACTATAAAATTAATTTAAATAAAATTATGTATTTTATATTAAAATAAATCGATGCTTTTTATGATAAGTTATAAATTTAGTCCTAATTTCGATAAAATTAGAATTTATTCTCTATAATTTAAAATTTTAGATATTAATTCGTTTGATTTGGAGAAATTTACAATTTAGTCTCTATAATTATAAAAAAAAAAATTGAAATCGAAGTTTTGCTTCACTATTTCAGGGTAACCACATCGGTCCATAGGCCAGATACCGGGAGACAGAAAAAATAGAACTAGTCCTTAATGTTTGATCAAATCTAAAAAATAATCGGTTGTTCGTAACTATTGGTGAATAAAATCATAGAAACTAATTACTTTGTCTTTAATAATGAACGTGTGAAATAAATAATTGATTGAAAAAAAAAAAACACATCATTCATTTATTAAAAATTATATATACATACTTAATTCATCAATAATTTACAAATAGCATTAACTATGTTTAGATGTTATCAAATTATAAAAACTATTTTTTTTTAATTATAAATACTCAATTATATAATTCTCCAAATTATTTGGAGTAAATTCTATACATTTCAAATTATAAAGATTAAATTTTAAATTTTTAAATCATATGAACTTACTCTTAATTCTTTTATTCAAACAATAATGTTTAAATTTATAATTTTTATTTTTGTTTAATAAATAATAAAATAATAGGGTTGAAAACGAAATTTAATAATAATTGTAAACAATTTTGAATTCAAAAGTTAATAATAAATAAATTGGGTCAACGGTAGCCTTGTAGTGCTTGTGCGCATCAGTCCCCCTCAGCGTCGTGGGCCATAACTTTATCTTATTAATTATTTTTTTAATCTTTATAAAAAGTTTTATTATAAATAAAATAATGGTAAATTATAAATTTATTGGGTATGTTTTCGTAAAAGTTAGAATTTAATACTTGTGATTTTAAAATTTAGACTTTAGTCTTAATGATTTAGAAAAATCTACAATTTAGTCATGTGATTTGAAAAATTAGAATTTAGTTCCTAAAAGTTAATATAATTTAAAAAATAGTCTGGCGTTCATAATTGTTGGTGAATAAAATAAGTAGAAGCTAGTTATTTTTATGTTTATGATGAGACTGTGAGATAAATAATTAATTGGAAAAAAATACATAATTCATACATCAAATTTAAATACTTAAGTCGCCTACGATTTACGAATAATATAGACTATTTTTTAGGTTTTATCAAACCAGAGAGACTAGATTTTATTTCTTTAAACCTGGACTAAATTCTATATTTCTCCAAACCATTGGGACTAAAGTCTAGATTTTCAAATTATTTGGACTAAACTCTAACTTTTATGAAACCACTTTGGGACTAAATTTATAATTTACCCACAAAATAATGCCTTTTTTTAATAAATAAAATAATGTTTAGCCCTTGTTCTTGAAAATAAATAAAATAATGTCTAGATTACAATTGGAATAAATTAACAAAAATGTCTTTTAACTATGAGGTTTTTGTTAAATTGATTATTGAGTTTTGCAAAATTTTAAAAATATCCATAAACTTTAACAAATATTTCAGAAATACTCATGCATTAATTCTGGACGGAAACTATTTAAGTGTTGTTTCAAAAAACCGGAGTTGAAAAAGAGTAGAGAAGAGGAAGAAGAGGAAGTGGAGTGATTCGAAAGTATAAAGTATTAGTTTGGATATTTTAAGGAGGGGATATTGCAAAACCTTGTTTGAAGACTAGCGTTTAGGGAATGAGATGTTTATTTTTTTATTTTATTTTTTTCGTAACCATTGTAGATTAAGTTAAAGTTAGAAAAAACAAATGAAATTAGATGGATTTGATATGATTAGGTAAAAAGCTTAATGTGATGTTGATGAATAGTTAAAGAAGAGTTAAGGAAAAGTTACGATGATGTATTAAAAACAAACAGTAAGTTGAATTTCTCAAACTCCTTCTCATTCTCCTTCCCCTTCTCTCCTTGACTCCAAATTCAATCACCTTTTAAATGCATGGAACTGCTTCTAAGTAACCTGATTTTGGAGATGTTCAAATAACTTACAATAATCCTAACCAATTCAATCCAATTTGACTGGTTGAATTGAATTTTCAATTTATTTAAGTTGGTTTATGTTCAAATAATTTTCTTTTTAAGTTTGGTTGGTTCTTGAGTTACTCAAATAAGGCCTAAACGTTCACGGAGGGTAGCCAAAGACGCTTCGATCCCTCGAGGGATCGAAAAAAAGAGGTCGAAGTCCCTTCGAGAGTCGGCCATGAAGCTATGTGGTTGAGTCCAATTTGGACACTTGGGGTAGGCCAAGGTAGCCAGAACCCCTCTCGAGTCAATCCAGGGAGGTCAAGACCCCTCAAGGGTCGACCAAGCTCAAGTAACACTCAAGACTGTTGCACTTCCACGTTGCAACGTCCAGATGTTACACTGAGAAGGCGAAGGCTCCCACGGGGGTGGCCATGGAGATTAGGACCTTCCTAAGGCCGATCGAGTCCAAGAAACACCCAAGCTCGTTTGTAACGGTCAGCAGTTACACCAAGAAGTTTGGCTTCAAAAGGTACTGCCAAAGAGACGCCCATGAAGGTCATGATCCCTAAGAGGTCGACCGAGTACCCAAGCAACATTCAAGGTTATTGCACTTCCATGTTACAACGTCTAAATGTTACACTAAGAAATAAAAGGCTCTTACGGGAGTGGCCACAGAGGCTAGGATCCCCCGAGGGTCAGCCAAGTCCAAGTAACATCCAAGATCGTTTGCAACAGCCAGGACTTTACACCGAGAAGTTCGGTCCCCAACGGATCGACCAAAGAGTCCAGGAACCCTCAAGGGTTGGCCAAATGAGAAGTTCGACCCCTAGGGGTCGGTAGAGAAGTCCAAACACCCCAAAAGGGTCGGCCATGGAGGCTAGAATCCTCTAGGGATTAGTCGAGTCCAAATCTAACCCATAGGGGTAACCAAGGTGGCTAGAACCCCTTGGGAATTGACCCAACCCAAGTTTGACCCCCCGAGGGTCGGCCAAAAGGAAGTTCGACCCTTAAAAGGTCAGTAAAGCAGGTCGGAGTCCCTCCGAAGATTGATCATGGAGGCCAAGACCACCTCGGGATTGATCAAGTCCAAGAAACATTCCTGATCGTTGCACTTCTGAGTCGTAACGGCTAGAGGTTACACCGAGAAGGCAAAGGCCCCTAAATCCAAGTAACATCTAAGACCTATACACTTCTAAATTGTAACGGATAGGAGTTATGTTGATACTTATATCAAGCTTAATGGTTGACGTTACAAACGGCTAGCCATTAAGCCATCATTAAGGGAGCTGCAGCGGTTACCACTCCGACTGCTATAAAATAGTTAGAGAAAACTCCATTTGGATCCAAGCCGAATCAAGCCATTCTATGCTACTTTACTGTAAGCTAACATTTAGCTCTCGAACTCTCTCTAAAATACTCTCCAAATTTATTTCTGACTTAGGTATCGAAGGTCATGTGGCTCACAAACACTTACTTTTATTTTTTTGCAGGCATCTCGTTCTCGGTAAAACAAACATTTAACGTTGATCTCGGTTGACCATTTTTCGATATCAACAATTTAGATTAATCCAAGCTAACTTGAAATCGTTATGATTTTCTTTTTAACTTATAACATAGTTAT
Organism: Cyclanthera cordifolia; assembly: GCA_037832605.1. Lineage (NCBI taxonomy): Eukaryota > Viridiplantae > Streptophyta > Magnoliopsida > Cucurbitales > Cucurbitaceae > Cyclanthera > Cyclanthera cordifolia. Next base: position 3,617,737 of record JBBMEG010000004.1, read on the forward strand.
ATGTGTATGTTTATTTTATTATTAGTTTTGAATATTTTATGCTCTAAAATTTTATCATATATTTTTAAATCTTTAGCATCATAATATAAAAATTTGAATGCTTAATAAAAGTTATTGCGTTTATTTTAATAAAAATTATATATATACACACACACACTCCAAATGAAAACAAAAACACTAACTTGATAACTCAACCCAAACTAACTTAAAAATGTAGGAGTTGAATTAGATTAGTTAGCTCAAACACATAAAGTTATATGCATTGTTGAATTTACTAACTCAAAATTTTGAATTGATCTTAAAAAAAATCCTCTTTAACTAACTCACCTACACTCCAACTGATTTGTTCAAATTAAACATATCTCAAAACATTAATTATCATAAGTTAATGATTTAATCTCAAATTACCCATTGTTAGACTATAAAAGTATTAAACTACTACTTTCCTTCTTAATATTATTACTTTTTTATAAAAATTAAAAAAAGAAAAAAAAAAGTGAATTCAAGCTTATAATTTTTAGATTATGTTTGTTTTTAGTAGAAAAAGAGTGGTTAACCACCGCTCCTCAAAAATTATAACCACTTCTCAAAAATTACTCGTTTGTATTTGGTGGTAAACAATCACGTTTAACCACTCATCAAAAACTCTATCAAATCACTCTATCAAATTTCACATAAAACATGTCACTCAACCGCTACTAACATCAATTCTCAAATAAATAATTAATTACTCAACCATTACTAATACTAATTCTCAAATAAATAGTTAACTATTCTAAACTATCTTTAACTCCTCCCCTTCTCTCCACTCTACTTTATTCTGTCAAAAACAAACAAACATTAATGATTATTGAGATTTTACAATATTTCACTTGAAATTTTGCGCATTGTTTTTTTTTTTTTTTTTTTTTCATTTTCAATGATAGAGGGGGCAAGATTAAGATATGTTATTGGGCTCTTTTCAACTTGTCAGAACTATTAGGTAGGAAAACAAGGTATGGTGTTATTTCTCTTAATTAAGATGCATAGTACCATTTGGTATGGAGGAGAAACAGTGATTTTATGATATGTATTATTCAAATTCCACCAAACAAAATGACATGTAACATGTTCCTATTTATGTACACTTCAATCACATATCATTTCATCCACAATTTTCTCTTATTTTACAAATTTTAACTTTTATTTATAACTATGAGTTGTGTGATCAATTTACCATCTTACTTTACACCAATTGACCTTCAAACAAAAAATTATATGAAAGTAATTAATAAGCGAGAGAAGATGTTGGGATCTCATTATATCATATTGAAAAAGTTGAGTCTTTCAAATATTTTTAAAATAAAGGAGATTATTCTCATTTGTCAATTGATTTTGAAATAAATTACCATACTTTCTAATATAGAATCAGAGCTTTGGAACCTAAACGGATATAGGTCCAATAAAAATAAAATAGAGAACATTATGGAAAAGATCAGTTAATGCCAGATTTAAAGTTGTTCTGGAAATAGTCATAACTTTCATTCGTAATCTAATTACTTTGATGAGTAATCCAGTTTAACACGCCACGTCACCAATTCGATCATGAAAATTAATATTTAGCTTTCATTTCTTTGAGAGCAGTCTGCCCTCTATGTAGGGCAAAAAAAAAAACATTTAAGAAATGTTTTGGTACAATTGATAAATAATTGTGTGTATTTTGTTTATGAAAATTATTGAATGTATAAATAAAGCAATTATTTGTAGTAAATTTTTTTTTTTTTTTAAGGTTAGAACATTGGAGCCCGCTCGAATTCAAATCATAAAAAAAAAATTGATAGTCAATATTCATAATAATATTCAAAAATTATATTTAAAAATAAAAAATTGAGCACGTAAATTTAAATAAATTGACGTCAATTTGGATAAACCGTCGATTATCGGTTGGATTATCATAACCAAATCGATGGTTTACAAACTTCAGCCTAAACAGACACTTGGTTATAATATACAGTTGTTTTATGTATAGCAAATAATGTAATATTGTTTTGTTTTAATAATAATGTACTTTTGTTAATCCTTCATTAATTTATTATTTCAGTTTTGTTTCTTTTTTTTCTTTTCTTTTTTTCCTTTTTTTTGCGTAAAATTGATATCCAAAATAAATGCATACTATTTCAGCATGCCCAAGGGAGAAAACATTGAATTCAAAAAAAAAAAAAAAAATCAAAAATCAAAAAAAGGAGAAAACATTCTCCACATTCATAACTGCTATTATTTATGTTCTAAAATATTTGCAATTAATAAAACAAGTAAGATACATTAGCCTAGCAGAAGTATTGTGATGTTACCAAGAAAAATTAATAAACAGAAGTATAGTGTGTAATTTCAAGTTCTTTGCTGTCGGAAAATATAGCCCTTTAATTAATGAGGATTTAAGTTTTTTTTTTTAATGAGTCAACAGCTCATTAACCAGTGTTTGGATCAATAATCGCTTATTTACAGTTTGTAGACATAAAGATTTTGGTAATAATTTGTTTGGATAAAAAATTTTATACTGAACTTGCCGATAATAACTTGTTTGTGTGTATATATATATATATATATATATATATATATATAAAAGAGTGGTATGAATAACCATTTAATATAGTTTTTGACAGAGGAGTTGCATGTGTTATTTTTATATGACCTATTTTTATAATAAAAATCATATTATATTTATACATAATCTCTCATTTTTCATGAACATTTATTACATTAACTCTTTAAATTATTTTGTTTTGAAAGTTTTTTATGGATAAAATATTATTTCTACCTCTAATCTTTCACTTTTATTTTATTATAGTCCAATTTTAATTTTGAATTTTGTTTTACTATAATTTTACTTTTAAATTTTTAAATTTAGTCTCTAAACTTTGTTGCATTTTCATGCCCGCATAATAATTTGTTTCTTAGAATTTATTATTTGGTAGTTTACCTAACCCACATTCATAAAGATGACGAGTTTAGTTGGTTAGTGCAGAATGGCAGCAAGTGGAGGAGGTCCCCATAAGGGAAGTGTTGCAGCTACAAGTACACGCTCAGTTTTACTATGATGAACATAAGATATCACTTTTTGAGTAAATAGAGTAAAATAATGCACATTTTTTTCCACCGAGATAAAAAAAAAAAATAATAAATAAAATCTGAAGCATATCTTGGAAGCTATCAAAGGAGCTCTAAGTATCTTGGTGTAATCTGATTCTAGTAATCTCATTAATATTATTAATGAGATTTCCCAAGATTTATCTGAACTCGTTGAAGATATTTTTGCTTTGATTCCTAGGTTCAGGACATAGTTTTCTTTTTGTAAGTGAGGTTATAACCGAGCTGTTGACTTGCTGGCAAACCAGATTATGATTCCCAGCTATTTATCTCTGTGTTTGAGTGTTCCTTTTGTGGATGGTGATCAGGATTCTGTGGATTGGGAGGATTGTCTCCCACCTGATGTGACCACTTTAGTGTTGTTTGAGAGTGTTGACTCCAGTTTTTAGTTTATAATATGTTCTCTTTCAAAAAAAAATTATGCATATTTTTTATTGATAAAAAAATAAAAATTATATTTATTTTATACTTCTCAAGAAAATTATTATGATATTGAAAAGATTTGTTAATTAACAAATATACACATTTAAAAAATCTATTAGTCTATAAATTTACAAGAGTAAGAAATTATGAAATGTTAATTGCAACACTTGTTAAACAGTGAGTGAAGTATTGCTCAAATTGAAAGTTTAAGACTTAATTGTTACAAATATCATACTTTAAGAGAGGCTTGTGCAATTTTTCCTATAAAATATTATCTAAAAAAGAATCGAGGTTAGAAGCCTTATATCAATAATACCATGTACAAGAGTGATTTTTTATATTGAATGTGTTTCATTAATCCTACAAAAATATAATAACAGTAAGATTGACATCCCATTGGTTTCATTCATGTAACTTGTTTTTAGAATATTTAATAAATACTAGTTCTAAAAAATTGTTGTATGTGGAAAAAAGAAAAAAAAAAAGAGTGCACATTTTTTTGCAGATAGCACAATTAATTTTGTGATACATTCTCACTTTCCTATTTGATAGTTATTTTGATTTTGATTTTATTTTTTAAATTTAAACTTGAGATCTACATTTTACTTGTATTTTAAAAAACAAACCAATATTAGAAAACATAAAAAATAACTTTAAATTTTTTTTTTTTATGAAATTTGATTAAGAATTCACTTTCTTTCTTAAGAGAAGATCAAATTTTATACACATAATTTGAGTAAATACAAACTTAAAATTCAAAAACCAAATGATTATTTAAAACATCTTAGTTTTTAGTTTATAATATATAGATCTGAGTTTAGACTAGTTAATTCATTTCTTTTCAGAGTCACTCTGCTCCAATCTCCGGGAGTGTACCTAAGAAATTTAAAATCAGAATTCAAAACATACAATCCTTTTGGTTACGAGAGAGTAATCTCAAGAGGAATGAAACATTCACTTCACCATCAAACAAGAGAAATACGTCGAATATGTATGCAAGGAAAATCCTATTTTTGTCCTAACAATGTTAAAGAGTAGTTCTATGCAAGTTCTAGCTACCTCTTGACTCCCTTTTCTCACTTTTGCTAGATTCTGGTTAAAAACCACGCAATTTTTATTTAAAAACCAATTAAATCCTTTTACCTTCAAGGTACAATGAAGTCCTGCAAATCTTGGCGAACGATACAGAGGAAACCAAGTATCAGCACTCAGCAGACAGCAGCGCCCTTGTAATGGTAAGATAAAATCAAAATCTACAAGAGCCAATGGAAGATGATATAGCACAGGCTGTGCTATAGCATGCATGAGCTTTAGTATATGACATTTTTGGATAAGAAAATAAATACCTTAGAGCTAGAGCTAGCTTCTTGCTCGACTTCATCATGTATAACCTCAGAGGTTGATTTCTGTGATTCACCTGACATTTCAACTTCAGCTTCAACGCCCGCAGAGTAATTCTGAAAGCCAGGAGATTTTATAGAGAAAAGAATGACAGGGAGAAGCAGATAATAAATGGCGGAGCACTGGTGTTGTATAGCAAAGTAAAGCCAAACGATCTTATGAAAACGAGAGAGGGAAAAGGGAAAGACTTACGAGTTTCTTCTTGTATGCTTCAAGAGCTATCTCGTAATCTGCTTTCCTTTTCAAAGCTTTTTCAGCGTAAGGAGCTTTCTCCTGCGGAAGAAAAACAAGTACCACAAACTTGTATCATAATAATTCTGATCAAGAACCGAAGTCAATATTGGGTTTTTGGCAAAATATTAGAAGCGAATTATCCCACATCGGAAAGAGCAAGAAGTGGTGCGCTCCAAGCACTATAAAAGGAGCATGCGGCTTTGGTTTCAAAGCATCCCAAGGCGGAAGCACTTTAAGCTTTGTGTACTGACTCTAGTTAAATTCCTTTTGTATTCTCTTGGGAGGGTTGGACAAAGGGTGT
>JBBMEG010000004.1:3623321-3644063 GCA_037832605.1 Cyclanthera cordifolia
GAAATTGAATTTTGGCATTGTGTTGTTTTAGATTGAAAAACAATAAGCTCTCTCTTGTGCCTACGGAATCTTAAAGATCTCTACAAGAAAAAAAAATGTTCCAGCCGAGCATTTTTGACGATGGTAAGCTCCTCCCCTTAGACATGCCTCAACACACTTCGGAAAGCGATCTCGCTCGTATCCGAGATGATGACTTTGACAGTGCCACTAAATCCGGAACCGACAACAACCTTGAACTTGCTTCTGGAGATGACGACCAAAACCCTCGTCCGAAAAAGAAGCGTTACCATCGTCATACTCAACATCAGATCCAAGAAATGGAAGCGTAAGCCTCGTGATTCCAAAATGTTTTAACTAATTGAGTTATGCTCGAGCTCGAGTTTCGTGCTCATCTTAGTGTCTTGTTTTTAAATTTTATTTTTTTGTTTGGTTAGATTTTTCAAGGAGTGTCCTCATCCTGATGACAAACAAAGGAAGGAGTTAAGTAGGGAATTAGGGTTAGAGCCGTTGCAAGTTAAATTTTGGTTCCAAAACAAACGAACTCAAATGAAGGTAAAAATGCTTACTTTTTTCTTCTTTTTTTTTTTAATTTGCATTATAATATTAATCTAAGTCAATGCACAATATTCTTAATTTCTGTTTTTTTTTTGGAGATATTTGAGGTTGCATTTTGAAATGCAGAATCAACATGAGCGCCTCGACAATACTCAACTTCGAACGGAAAATGAGAAGCTTAGAGCTGATAACATGAGATATAGAGAAGCCCTTAGCAATGCCTCATGCCCGAACTGCGGTGGCCCTACCGCTATCGGAGAAATGTCGTTCGATGAACATCATCTAAGACTAGAAAATGCCCGTCTACGAGAAGAGGTACGAGAGAGAAAATATTAAAAGCTAGACATTACATCCAAGACTAAGATTAATAGTTACAATTGAGTTTGGTTCAATTTATGGTTGGCTATCATGAACAAATCAGTTGTCCCGTAAGAACAGAAAATATTTCTACACGTGACCAATAGTTTTACATGGTACGGAAGAGATAAACTACAAAAATATTCCAAATCTATATCCTTAGAAAAAGAGAAACGTAGATTTTCGAATCTACATCTAAATTAGGGTTCGAATTCTCGATTCTCATGAATCCCTAATTTCCTATTTTCTTTTTATTATGGTTACTCATAGTGTCATAAGTGATTAATTAAGAGGTAATAAATTTAATCCGTAATGATCAACTGCTCAAGAATATTTTCAACATCCAAATATTAAATGGGTTAGGCAGCATGTTCTAGTTGACCTAATTATGAAACTTTGTCATGTTCCAATCTAGATCGATCGAATTTCAGCAATAGCAGCGAAATACGTGGGGAAGCCAGTAGTGAACTACCCTCTACTTTCTCCACCGGTTTCATCTCGTGCACTAGAGCTCGGAATGGGGAATTTCGGACCACAGCCAGGCGTCGGAGGGGACATATACGGCTCGGCGGGTGACCTCATCCGATCCATCAGCGCCCCAACGGAGGCCGATAAGCCGATAATCATCGAGCTGGCGGTTGCAGCTATGGAAGAGCTGAGTAGAATGGCTCAAATGGGCGAGCCGTTGTGGATAAGTAGCCTTGATGGCTCAACAAATGTGCTGAATGAAGATGAGTACTTGAGAACATTTCCTAGAGGCATTGGGCCTAAGCCATCAGGGTTTAAATGTGAAGCTTCTCGTGAATCAGCTGTTGTTATTATGAATCACATTAACCTTGTTGAAATTCTCATGGACGTGGTAAATTAATTAATAACTTTTGTCTTTCTTTTTTTTTTTAATTATGTTTTGTTAATTAAATGTGTATTAATTAATCATATGTGTGATTAGAATCAATGGTCTACTTTATTTTCTGGAATTGTGTCTAGAGCTATGACACTTGAAGTGTTGTCAACTGGTGTAGCTGGAAATTACAATGGAGCCTTGCAAGTGGTAAGATTTTACATGAGTTTTGAGTCATATCCAAACTATTAAACTTAATTAAGCGATCATTTAGTATTGATTAGTGGTCGAGAATCTGTCTTTTCGACATGTCCCAACGTGAGTTACTCTTTTTATTGTTAACTGATAGTACTAGAATCTACTAAATTTAAATCGAGTATTTGATTTAAATTGAGATTTGATCTAAAATTAATGAGAACTCAAAGATACACCATATGGAGAGAATTTTATTTAAACAATCATAAAAAATGAGTATGCTGTTTTTATTGTGAATTAATTTACGTAGTTAATCTTATGACTAAGAAGTAAATAACATTACCAAATTTACACGCTCAAATTGTTAATACGATATTATATCTAAACGATCACTAATCTCAAAAGCTTGATATTTGTGTTAGATGACGTCGGAGTTTCAAGTTCCATCGCCACTAGTTCCGACTCGAGAGAGCTACTATGTTCGATATTGCAAGCAGCACGTGGACGGGACGTGGGCAGTGGTGGATGTTTCATTAGACGATCTTCGTCCTACCCCGGGACTTCGGTGCAGAAGAAGACCTTCGGGTTGTTTGATACAAGAGATGCCAAATGGTTATTCAAAGGTGATTTTTGTTTTTTGTTTTTTTTAAAAAAAATCAAAACTAATTTATGGTTTTAAATATTTGATTAATTGTTTTTATATTGGTTTGATATTGTTGCGGGTAGGTAACATGGGTTGAACATGTTGAGGTTGATGACAGAGGAGTTCACAATCTTTACAAGCAGCTGGTCAGCTCTGGCCAAGCTTTTGGAGCCAAACGTTGGGTTACAACTTTAGATCGCCAATGTGAACGACTTGCAAGTGCTATGGCCACTAATATACCAACCGTTGATGTTGGAGGTATATATTAATTATATTTTATAAAAACAATTTTCTTTTTGGGTAAATTATAGATTTGATTTTCAAAAAAAAATTAGAATTTAGTCCTCTATAATTTGAAATTTTAGATTTTAGTCCTTATGGTTTGGTGAATTATAAAATTTACCCCTTAGATTTGATAAAAGGTAAAAAATATTTCATATTATTCGTAAATTATAGGCGAATTAAGTGCATAGATGTAACTTTTAATGTATGAATGATATATTTTTATGTTTAATCAATTACTTATTTCACACTCTCATCGCTAAGACATAAAATAATAAATTCTGCATATTTTATACATTAATAATTACGAATCACATAGACTGTGTTTTAAATTTTATCAAATCATAGACATTAAATTCTAATTTTTCAAATTACAAATAATAAACCATGCAAAAGAAACTAACTTTCTTGACACCATGAGACCAAATTTATGACTTTTAAGGTTATCCACTCTTTGTTTCTGAGATGTAATGTGGGGATTCAAATTGAAACACAGTGATAACAAATCAAGAAGGAAGAAAGAGCATGTTGAAGTTGGCAGAGAGAATGGTGATAAGTTTCTGTGCTGGAGTGAGCGCCTCCACGACTCACGTATGGACAACTCTGTCGGGTACGGGCGCGGACGACGTTCGAGTCATGACTCGAAAGAGCATCGACGACCCGGGAAGACCACCTGGTATTGTCTTGAGTGCTGCAACTTCCTTCTGGCTCCCTGTTCCACCCAAGAGAATCTTCGATTTCCTTCGAGATGAAAACTCTCGTAGTGAGGTATATATTAAAATTTATCTCAATTCATCCATTTTTATTACGCGAATATAGTTCATCTGACATTGTGATATATTAACGAATACGAATTTTGTTATTTACAGTGGGACATACTTTCGAATGGTGGAATAGTTCAAGAAATGGCTCACATCGCCAACGGCCGCGACACGGGCAACTGCGTTTCTCTACTACGTGTAACCGTAAGCTCTCTCTTTTTACTTCATTTTTTTTTTCCAGAAAACTACCCGTTCTAAGTACTTAAAAAAAAAACAGAGCGATAATTCGAGTCAAAGCAACATGCTAATCCTGCAAGAGAGCTGCACCGACGCAACAGCCTCATTCGTAATCTACGCCCCCGTCGACGTCAACGCAATGAACATCGTCGTCCTCAACGGCGGCGACCCCGACTACGTGGCACTTCTCCCCTCCGGATTCGCCATTCTCCCGGACGGAAGCGAGAGCGGGTCGGGCGGGTCCCTGCTGACCGTAGCGTTTCAAATTCTGGTGGATTCGGTTCCAACGGCTAAACTGTCACTTGGGTCAGTTGCAACGGTTAACAACCTGATTGCGTGTACGGTAGAGAGGATTAAAGCAGCATTATCATGCGAGACTGGCTCGTAATGAGAAGAAAAATAAAGGGTAAAACTTTTTATTTTATTTTTGTTGGAATTTAGTTTTAAAAATTGAGAATTTTTGGCTGATAATTTGGGGGAGAAAGTCAAGAGCGCACCCTGCAAGAGAAAAAACAGAGTGTTTTTATTTTAAAGGGGTTCGGGATTTGACTTCCTTGAACAGAGTAACGGCTGAAATAACAATAGAACAAACAAAATCTTCTTTATTACGTGTGAAATTTATGTTTATTCATCTTCAAAAACGGATTTTTAATTTTATTTTTTCTTTTTGTTGCTTTATTATGTACTTAAATTTGACCCACTACAATTCTAAATTTGCCACTAAGATTCTAATGTTGTAAGTTCATGTGATATGTTTCGTATCAATAAGTACGAGGTTGACTCGATTAGTCACTGACACCAAATGAATCTATAGATTAAAAAAAAAAAGTTTACATGAATCTATAGATTTCTTAAAACTACTGTCGTATTTGTTTTGTATACACTGCTACAAGTATAAGCTTTGATTAAGCGGGCTAATTAAAAAACATATTCTTAAAGAGTCTCCACCTTTAATGTTATAACCTCAATAAAGAAGGTTGTAACCTCAAAAAAAAATGTTTCTATAAATTTATGGGAGGATGTTTGGATTGAAATTTTAAGAATATTTAGAATTAGTATTTAGAATGAGTATTTATTTTGAGTGTTTTAGAAGTAATGATTGTATTTAAAAAATTGTTTGGATATAGTTTTAAAAATATTTAAAAATAGTTTTTAGAATGAGAATTTATTTTGAGGGTTTAGAAGTAATGATTGTGGTCAAAAACATTGTTTGGATGTAGATTTCAAAAACCAATTAGGAGTGGGGATCCGAACCAAAGATTTCAAAAACTTTAATGTCAGCTGAGTTATGTGTCACAGTCACATTTCAGAGGCACCGGAATGACGACTGTGCGGCACTTGCTCTAACCCGACGAGCAAGTCAGCCGAACGAAAATGGCAGAGCGGATGGCACAATAGGTGCAACCTCTATCACGAGTGTCGTGAAAAGATTTTCGAAAAAGCGAGAAAGAGAGTTTTAGAAATGTTTTTATCTTTGAAAGCTATATGACAAATACAATAAGAAACATATCTACGATTGCGTTTATCATATAATAATTTGGTACGAATGAAGCTTCAAGAAGTCAGACCGGCCCTCTATAATACATTTTGACACATAACTGAGCTGACACCTTATACATATGCAAATGACGAAGAGTCAACACTTATAATAAATTGATGGAAACTATCTTAACATGCAATAATGACAAAATAACATAAAAGCATGATGAAACAAGATTGAACGGACATGTGATCATGTGTAACACGCACTAGACAAGTATGACCGTCACACTATGCTTACTTTGGCAACTTTAATCATCATTTCAAATACAGTTTTTTTACTTCAACAACTTCAAATATAGTTGAATTAGAAAAATCAAATCAATTTTTTTTTTGTAAAAAATAAAATAAAATAAATGACCATGCATTAGCAATCGAGGGTAGATTTAGGCAAGGGGAAATGAAAATAATTATGGAAGGAATGAAGATTGGGGAGAAGGAAAAAGAGAATGATTAATTATGTTTGTAGTTAAGAGAATGATTATAGAGAGAATGATTAATTGTGTTTGGAAAAAAGAAAATAATAACAAGAAAAATAAAACAATGATACGAGTGAAAAATAGTTAATGTAAAAATAAAAAGTTGTTACGGAAAGAACATAAATTAGTTTGGAGGAGAATAAAAAGATGATTTAAAAAATACCTGAGTGATTATGAGAAAAATGATTTTATGTGGCAAAAACTCTGAAAATCATTCTTAATCTGATTCTCTCATTTATTACTGGCAGCCTAAAGACCCGTTAGTGTTTCTTTGATAGAAAAGATAAATTCATTAGCGAAAGTTGAGCTAATCAACCTGATAATCAAGATTACTGGTTTAAATGTTCTCAATTAAAAATTAATAATAATAATAAATTTAAGCGCCAATTTGAACAGCCCTAAATCCAATTAGCAATGTGGCTAGCGGCGGCGACCGCGATTGGAAGAGTGTCAATGGTGAACAGCGGAGGTAAACTTATCGTCATTTCATTTTCAACGCTCACTATCTGAATCAGTAGGCTAATTATGCTTTTCAATCCAATCCTCTAATATGGATTCCCAATTTCTCTTTAAAATCCAACTTATTGGATTTCATTTTTCGTCCTGTGGTTTCTGGAATTTGAAATCAGAGATCTCCTGTAAAAATTTCTCAGACAACCAGTCATTTCAATTTTTAGATGATTCAGTGAGATGTATCAATCAAAATTGTTATCTTATTTTGCCTTGTTTTTCTTCTTAGATCAATACTCATTCATGTTAAATCTTTTTTTAATTACTATGTTAGATCATTTTAATTTTTCTTTGTATTTTTTTTTGTAGTTAAAAAACAAATAATATATATATATATATATTACTTGTTTTTTAACTATAAAAAATTGAAGAAAAAAAAAACGAAACAAGAAACCATAAATAATTATCAAACAAGTTTTGATCTTGTTTCTTATATTTGTAAGAAACAAGAAGCAAAAACAGTTATCAAACACATTTTTTGTTTTTTATTCTAAAAAAATCAAGAACAAAAAACGAAGAACTGAAACATGAAATGATAAACGAGAAACAAGAAGATTATCAAATCGGGCTTTAGATTCTTTATGCAATTCATTTCTTAAAAGCATAAAAAGAAACGTATATATATTTTCGAATTTTCTCGCACGTGATCCAAAGTGGAGTGGATGTTTTTCTAATGTGCAAAGATGTGAATGATTTATAAAGTTCTAGGATCAAGTTATTGTTATCAATTTCATGATTTGATTCCGTGTTAAAGTGCTTTACTGTTTCCCATGTGCTCGAATCAATTTTGTTAAGATACAATAGCAGTTGCTTCAATTTATAATTTAATCCCACTTTTTAGTTTACATAACACTTTGGGATGTTTGTTTTTTGTAGTTGTAAATCACTGATCCTCAAAGACCACTCGCTTGTATTAGATAGTAAACAATCATTTTTAACCACTCGTCTAACCCTCTATCAAAACAATTCATCTAGTTTCATATCAAACATATCATCCAACTACTACTAACAGCAATCTCCAAACAAGTAATTAATTATCCAACCACTACTTATCAATCATCAAACAAGTATCCAACCACGATTAATCCCTCCGCTGCTCTGCACTCTCATCTTTTTTACCAAAAACAAACACAATTATCCAACTACCATTAACCCTTCCATTCCTCTCTTACTCCACTCTTTTCTACAAAAAACAAACATGCCCAATGTTTCATTTCCTTCTTACTTATAAATTTAGGGAAATTTGTGTCACCTTCGTGTCTTCATTCCTTAGTGTCTGGTCTAAGGATGGACATGGTTACTTCGATATAATAGAATGTAGTTTCAATTTAGGATTTTAAAAAACAAACATTTAGGGCAGTCTCAGAACAATTTTGTCAGAGTATCATGCAATGCATGTGCTTGAAATTTGAGCTAAGCATATTTGTTTCTGTGTAAGTTTCTTAAATGTGTTCAGCCTTTTCAGATTGAGTTGAATCAGCTTTCTGATAATGTCATTTAATTCATGAATTTAATGGACTTAGTCAACTTTCAACCAGGGATAGAAAGCTGGAGGATCATTGCTCTTGTTTGAAAGCATATCATTCATTTGCTTATTGAGCTCAATCAATATCCCCTTTTTATCTCAGTTTACTTGAGTATTGCATTCAAATGGATTTAGTAAATTGATTTGAAACACCTGATACTTTACATTCATATTATGTTTTTTTCTTTTTTTGAATTGAATAGTACACGTTTGAATTTGATAGGCTTTAACTCTATATTAGATAAATATGGAGTTTCATCTCTAAACCAGTTAGCAATGAGGAACTGTCCTTGTATCGTATAAAAGTTATTAGATGTCCTGACCTTTTAATGTGGTATTCTCAACATTAGCAAGTTATATGCATTTGTTATTTCGGGTATAGTGGTACTAAGCTCCGATGTCCTGACCAATGTGATATTCTCGATATTGCTTTTTTTGATTTAGACTGCGCGAAGTCACATGGTCTATTTAGAGATGTACACTTTCCCAGAGGACCGGAATCCCCATTTAGGAAGGGAATGAAAAAAAGTTTCCTGCAGGGTAAAGTCATCCCTTTCCTCGCTTGGGGACATCTCTTTGTCTGTTATTGAAAAAGATATTTTACTTTTTAGTTTTTACCATAACTCCATGCCTGAAGATGGAGGAAAAAACTTTATTCTATCACATCAAGCAAGAAGGACTTCGAACTGCTGTTTAGTTTTACAGGCACGGTAGTTTTCTTAACTTAGAGAAGATGTTGAGGATAATTACAGAGATACATGGAATTATAATCTAAACTTTCTGACGAATTCTAGCTTCATTTGCTATGACACGCCTCATCTGATTCCCTTGACACAGTAAAGAAAGATTGTCAATACTCATTGTCTGATTGCTTTTCTACAACTTGCAATGCAGATGAATGTTGACTTTGGAGACGGGGCTCTGTGCCTCTGCCTTTCTCCGCTACATCTGACATAGTTCTCGAAGCAATGTGGATAGTTATCCTTCTGCATGATGATTTTACGAGTTTCTTGAGAGCTGGGTTGGCAATGTAGGGTGGAAGTACGACTCTAGAAATCTATTATAGGCTCTCCAACATTCAAGTTACGCTCAAGCACCCAAGGTAAGTCAAAGAGCTTTGCTGTGATGAATTTGAAGATCTTATTGACATTGATGTTGTAGGTTGCACTGGAGAAGAACAATGTCGCATTCAGTGCCTTTGCGTAGGATCTTGCCTGTCAAAATAAGGAAAAATCATGATTGTTAGGCAATTTAGACACTTGGGGCCTGGGGGTGTTTGGGACAAGGGGATCCAATCAGGGAGATGGAGAATAACTTCCTTTATCCACATTTGGGTCAATTTCCCCATAATCACTATCCATTCCTTCGTAATCACCATTCTTTTCTCTTATTATCACGTTCATTCTTCGATAAGTTCTTTTTTTTCATAACCATTTTTCATTCTTCATAATCAATATTTATCTTTCGTGTAAATAATATTTGCCTTTGAAGGTATTCTTCTCTCAAGGTCCCAGGTTCAAGACCCACCTGTGACCTTCCGTGTCTTCATTTCTTTGATGCCTCTCGATGCTTGGCCTAGGGACGGACATAGTTACCTCGGGTATAGTGGAGCAAAGTTTTGATTTTTCAGTTTCAAAAAGAAAAAAAATGATAATACTTTGTTCTCTCATAAACAATCCCTCCTCTCCCCATACACAATCGCCCCCTCATAACCATCTTGTGCTGCGTTTTTTGGTTCCTTAAACGCAGGTAACAACTTCCCTTTAACTATTCCCTTCACCTAAATACACATAATCATTCTCTCTCATCTTCTCATTCTTTCGTAATCATTTTGTTCTCCTTACCCCAAACGCTCTTTTGGTGGGAACCTTTAAAAAAAGAATCCATCCATTAAAAAAACGAGTTACAAATTCATGGAGTTGCAGGATAATCATCAGTTTGCTAGCTATGATCAAAGAAACACCCATGATTTCGGTTCTTACCTCACTTGCAATTGCCCATTGCAAATCAATCGGGAGTTGGATAAACTCGTCGAACTTTGTTCCTATCAAGACTGGAATTGCTGTCTGCAAAACAAACAGAGAATGTTATATTCATAAGATTCAAGACCGTCATTTTGAAAACGTTACCAAACGGAATCTTAAATACCTTATTCCACTTCCGTGCTTGTCTAAACCACTTTATAACGCTGCAAACCAAAGGAAAAACCTTGGTTTCAATCTTCCTATCAATGAAAAACCAAAGTCGAATGATCAAATAGATACAAAATCTCACCTTTTTAAGGTACGCCTACTTGTTAGATCAAACATAAACAGAATTGCTACAGAATCCTTGCAAGCTGTTGGAATGAAATCATGAGATTTCTTATCACCTGCATCCACATTCACATACACATTATTTCATTTCTGCATCCTATCATATTCAAAGTTCTTTGAGCTGTAAATTTAGGCAATTACCTCCCACTTACCAAATGCTATGCAAATTTGTTTCGGTTAAGAAACAAAAACATTTTCGTTGATAAAATGAAAGTGAACGTCAGGTTTCGAGCCTGATAAATTTAGCCAATAATTACCTTCAACTTCCCAAATGGTATGCGAAATTCGGGCCCCACTAACCATCAGTATTTTGTCCATAGAGTTCAATCCTTTCTTCTCACTCGTTACCTCATCCATTTCATTCCCAACATATTTTACCTTCAAATGAAACAATTAAAAAAAGAAAAATGAAACTCAGAAACCAAAATAAACTCCAACCAACAACCTTACCAGAAAACTTGTCTTTCCAATCTCGCTATCACCCAACAGGCTGATCTTCAGAGACACCAAATCTTTGTCCAAGCTATGATTGTGGCCCATCAAGGGTCTTATACTCTCGGCCGCCAACCTGCCATCGGCGACAGAAGCCGTAGCAGCATCGACAGGTACCATCTGACATGTTTTACGCTTCTTTGAGTAACATGTTAGGATTGAGTCAAGAAATTGGCGAGTGCGGCGCTTGAGGGCGGTGGTTGGACGATGCATCTGCCGCCTTAGGCCGGAAATGAGAGGCTGTTCCCGGCAAGGGGGAGGCATTGTTGGGAATGTTATGGATGGAGGCCTGGAGTGAGAGAGGGGATTGGTCTCTCGGCCATGAAAATGGAAAGCTGGGATCTTGGCTTCATTGCAAAGCAAGGAAAAACCAGGGGGTATTTTTAGTATATGATTAAAATTTTTTTTTTTTTTTTTGGAGGGGTCATTTTCAACGACATTTTAGCTATGAATTTGACGACTTTAACGGTAGGGCGGTTTGCCGGTACAATGGTAAGAACACCAAATGTCGTAATTGAATTCGAGCGGCTAAAGTCATACAAGAATGGTTCAACGTGTCCAAATCTTATGCTGCTCACCAAAAAGTTTGCCCCACCCCTACAATAATTACTTACGATTTATTTGCTATTTATTATTATTATTTATTTAATATTTGTGAATATCTAGATATGTTTAGGGCAGCTTGAAAGAGATGGGAAGGAAAGGAAAGGGAAGAGATTCATTTTCATGGTTCACTAATTTATATCACATCAAACACTAATTTATTTTTATTTTATTTATTTATTTATTTTTCTTTCCTTTCCATCTCATCTCTTGTAGCTAAACATGCCTTAAAAAATTAATTGTTAAGTTAACCATGTTACTTTCTAAGATTTGATTATTATCTTATGATTAAAACTTTTAATATGTAAAACATCTGGGTCCCGTTTGATAACTATTTCGTTTTTTGTTTTTTGTTTTTGAAATTTAAGCCTACAAACTACTAGTCCAACGTATAATTTTATGACTTTGATGTCTACATCTTACTTGTGTTTTAAAAACAAAATCACATTTTGAAAATTAAAAAAAAATAGCTTTCAAATATTTGTTTTGGTTTATGAAATTTGGTTTTACTTAAAGAAAAGATGAGGCATATGTAGAAAATTGAGGTAGATATAGACTTACATTTTAAAAATCAAAAACGAAAAACAAAATGGTTATTAAAGTGGGCAGCATGCAGCTACCCTTTGAGCAACTCAATTTTTTTTTTTTTTTTTTTTTTTTTTTTGGAAAAGATAAGGTTAAAATACCAAAATATTAATTCAATACTCACCGCTTTCTTTGAAACTATGTTTAAGTTACTTGGAAAATCAAAATATATTTGTTCGATTTTAATTCTTGATTAATATATACATTAAAGTAAAAGCACCGTAATTATTGTGACATTTATGGAAAATGTTGTTTTTGATTAATATAATAAAAAGTGTTAGAATCAAATTAAAATTCAATTGAAAAGGAGACAAATAAAATGTTTTAAAACAAACTAAATTTTTATTAAAATTAAAATAAAAAATCGAATCAATCAAAAACCAAATCAAGAGTTTTGTTGTTTATTGAACATTGATTTAGATCCAAATATTTAAAAATCGAAAATATTAATTCGAAAGTCGGTCTAGTAGAAGACTAACGAAAAATCAAACTAAAATCTCTCGCACTCAAACACGTAGGCACAAGAATGATAAATAAGAAGATGAAGGAATCTGGTTAGGTGTAAGTAATGGACAAAAGAAAAGTTCATATCTTATTTTAATTATGTCACTCAAATTATTATATACTACTTTTATTATTATTATTAAATTTTTATGAAAGAGAGTCGAATTATTTGTGGCTAAAATTTCTTACTATACAACGTTATTCACTCATTAATAAAATCGGCAGGACACGTATGCAAATATTTAAATCTTTTGGTCAAATTTAAATCTTTTATGGGCCTTTGTGTTGGTTTATTTTTAAATTTAATTCAAGTATTATTTTAAATGATACTAAAGAATTTTAAAAGGTACAAAGTAAACAAATAACATATCTATTTATATAATACAATATAGGTAAATGAAAAATAAATTAATAATAATTTCGAGTTAACTCGAGTCAACTGAAATTAATCTTAGGTTAACATGTGAACTAATCCAACCAATGAAAATTTCATCTGTTTGACCGAACTTGTCAAAACGGGTTGAGTTCATCGAATTCTTCAGCTTGCCGAGTTTGTTATTAGAGTAGACAATAGTTCCTTAAATTGATTATTTGATCCTCTAACCTGCAATTGTCAAACTTAACATATGCTCATGAATATATATATATAATGGTTTTATCCATTGAATATAAAAGGAAAAAATACTCAAAAAAAATTGCCATTTGACATTATTTACATGTGGGTTCTCTCCATCACATTAAGAAAGATAAAAAGGAGAAGTTGTATTGACTAGTTTGTATAGCACAGAAAAGAGCTGATCTACCCCCCAAGAAAGAAAGCCATTCTCAAATTATTCTGCTTTCAAATCAATAGGAAGAAACTTCAGCATCATGTATTGAAAGAAAAAAAATGGTGGAAAACACACAATATATCATTGAACTTATGTAACGGATTTACCGACACCCGGGATTGAGACTTTTTCGACCCTAGGACGACGAGCAAGCGTGTCTAATGAGGCGGTGAATCAAGGTGGCCACCATCCAAGTTCTGACTTGGTTGTTTGATATCAATGGATTTTCTTTTAGGCTTTTTGACTTCTCTTTGATCTACAAAGTGCATGAAGCTTGTTGTTCGACTAAGACGCCTTGTCCTAACAGGTTCGGCCTCCTCGACTTCAGGCTGGCTTTCCGGGGTAGATTTTCGGTATTGAAATAGTACTCTAAAGAAGAATATTAAAAGAGCACCAAAGCAGGCAATGCCACAGATTAGAAACAATCCCCAAAAACTACTCAGTGACAGTTGGTTTACGTCGACTTGGTTGAGGCTCATCGAACACTCGGTTCGTGAGAGCCATTTGTCGTGGATCTTTTGAAGATCGCCATTCTCTGAGAGTTGAAGAATTGCTGTTGACAAATCAACTGCAAGAGGAGAGTCCCTTTGGAATGCCTGTGACAAAATTGTTGATGTGTAAGGAACAATATCAAAGTTGGCTGGTTTCTTTTTATATCCTAAATGAGTAACAATAGAAGTAAAATAGACATCTTCAACATGACTTATACCATTGAAATGAAACCAAGCTAGAGGCAAACTGATTCAGTTAACCTATGTTCTTTTTTATATCAGTGAGTATTCAAACCAGCTTAAGCACTGATCAACTATTCTGACGGACATACCGTATGATCCTACAACGTTTGTCTATCAAAAAAACCCCTCATTTATAATCTCTCTAATGTTCCACATACAAAGACTTTCATCGGAGATTAACTTTTAGGTAAGTGACCAGTGACCACTATAGATGGACCACACAACCTTGTAATTTCTCAAGACCCTTTTAACCCCTAGGCTACTCACATTGATTCTTAATCTACAATCATGGAGCAAAAGTTGGAATAACTTACAAATCCCCATCCACTTTTCGTAAACTCCTGCCCGACCGTTCTGAACACGCAATTAGTGCCAGACAAGAAAAGCTCAACGTAAGGAAGCTCGTCTACGATGGCAGCTACCCCGCCATTTGCAGGTCCACGCCGAAGAGCATCAACATATTCTTCCTGATCTTTCAACTTAATGATCCTAGATGCTGGTATATTCAGCTCATCAATCAGATAATTCAATGCAAATGACCCTTCCTGAACACCAACAGCATCTGTGCTAGAGATTAAGCTATCAATCCCTTCAATCTTCGACGTTAGCTGCTGCACCGTTAATATCGAGGTCAAACTAGCTGTGTAGCTCGAGTTGATAATTAACACAACAAAGAGCCATATTATCAGCACCATCCGTCCAAGGGTGCTAACGGTGTTTTCCTCTGCACCAAGAACAATCAACAATAAAGTACATAAGTTCTTAGCCTAATCATAATAGGATCAATCAAGAAAACTTGAGCACTTGAACATAATATACTTACTGTGAGAAAAGAACATCGTCGAGAAACTAAACCTGCAAGGAGAACAAAGTTTAAGCGCAAAGCGAAAATCAGCCATAGAAAAGCCTTAAAGCAATATGGCAAGCTATAGGAGCTAATCAATTTCCTAGGCCTTGGTTATTGGTAAACATGTTCTGCCTCAAAATAAGAAACTCCAACCTTATCATTTATGATAAAAGTGTTTTAATGTAGTTGGCTAGATTAACCTGGTAATTATGCTTAATCATGGATCAGAAGGTTATGACAAAAGTCTATGCAGAGTTTTCCAAACCAGAGTATTTAATAAAGGATAAATTATGTGCCTCTAGCAAATTAAAGCCTCTGTAATGAGTTTAAACATACTACTAACCAAAATATTGTCATTAGTTGTTGCCTTGGTGGACCACGAAACTCTTCATTAGTCCGGTGCTCGAGAATCCAAACAACAGCTCCAACAAAAATAAAGAATATTGCAGTGACAGCCCACATTTGGACGGTAAACGGCCTGAGAAAAGCCCACGGACTAGACTTCTCCTCTTTGACAACAGTTACTACGACGAGTCCAGACTCCATAAATGGTTGTGTGAAGTCCACAATCTTCGTCCTATTCGTTACAATCGTAATATCACCGACAGCTGCATCGTATTTCTGAAGATGGGAGAATATCATTCAAGATAAGCATTATTCAACCACCAAAGATAAAGAGAGGTAGAATCAGAGCCAAGTGCTCACTCACATTCTGTGAAACTTCATACACAAGATTGTTGTACACAGGAGTGTCCTTTCCATCTCCATATAATATATATGTGTGAGGAACTGGATAAGGCAACAAGGTTATGGCAGCTTCAAACACATCTATACAATATCCTTTAACTCCTGGAGGGTTCTTGTCTTTAGACACAAAGGCTTTGTAACTCACGCGGTTAGGTACTACAATTTGCAACGGTTTCCCGTTATGCGGGAATACCCATCCTCGCGGAACGCTAGTTACTTCACCTGGCCATATCACACTGTAGAGATGGTTATTTGAGGAAGCGTTACGAGGCTTCAGATACAAGCTATCCGGTGCAGTAGTCGATAGTCCAGAATGATTTGACCAGTAACCAATTCTACGCAAGCCAGTTCCACCAATGTTCAGGATATCATAAGCTGGATGAATAAAATTTCTGTCGTCGCCAAATTGAATCCGCCCACTTACACCTGTGAAGTTCGTTTTCTTGATAGTCTGTAGAAGTCGTTCGCCGCCATTAAAAACTCGAAGTGATGTTAAGTGCAGCAAGCTTCTATTGTTTTCATGTAACTTCGGGTCACTAGAAAAAGAAATATTGCCACCTTCATCAAAGAATGTGTGAAGAGCACGGGCTGCTAACCAAACAGAGTCGTATGCATAGAGTGCATACGAGTTGAAGTTAGTACTCTTTTTGTGTTTTATATTCTTCCATTTCGAGACGAAATTTTTCTTAAGATCGCTGTCGGGGGTGTGGTGACGAAGAGCAACAACCCCTTGCAACTGATTCATTACATCAGGATTGTTTGTTTCAAAAGTGTCAAGTAAAGAAGGAAGCCAATCTGTTGCAATCCAGACATAGCCACTGTTCATCATCTGAAGTTTCTCAGCAGTTGAAAATACTGATAAACCGGAGTCGGGGTTAACATGTACAATATACACCCGGGATTCCATGAGGTTTACCGAAACCAACAGATCACTTATCACACTCGCGGAGGATCCAGGAGAGAAGGCAGCCTTATAAGAGATCCTTGCTCGCTTTGTTGCCAAGGCATCGCTCAATGCCGATATCCCGCTTCTTCCATAATCATCATCTACAAAGATGGCAATGACCTCTCTCCATCCAAAATAATCTATCAAATCAGCAATTGCATTCATCTGAAAGTAATCACTTTGTGTGGTTCGAACGAAATACGGATATTGTAATGCAGATAAAGTAGGATCAGTAGCGCCAAATGATAGAAGTGGTATATGGAGTTCATTGATTATATGAGAAATGACATGAGCGATGCCCGAGGATTGCGGCCCAACAGCAGCAACTACTTCGTCTTCCATCAACTGCAAAGCTAAATACATATACAAGGAATCAGCAACTGCCCTTTGTTGTTACTTCCTCTCAAGAAAAACGTCATCTATGCGAAAATTTGTTCAATATCCTACAACTTAAACTATTAAGTTGGGCAACTTGTTTCTTTTAACTCTATCCATAACATGTTTAAATGAAAAACCAAGCTTTCATGAGCATAAAAAAAGATATATATATATAGACACACACACACACACAATGGTATGCAAAAATCAGAAGATCGACGTCCACAAAGAAGTAATAAATCTAACGAAATCTCAAACCTCATTCATAGCTGTCTTTGACTCCCAAAAAAATCCAAGTTAATATAAAAGTGAAAAAAAATGAAATAGACTAACGAGTAAATAATAAATTTGATCTATGTGGTTTGAAGAAAGTTAGAGTTTTAGTTCTTGTGGTTTCAAAAACTAGAATTTGGTCCATATGATTTGAAAAAAGTTCATAATCTAGTTTTTAATGTTTTAAAATCTATCATTTATTCTCAATAGTTTGATAAAATCTAAAACATAGTCCATGTCTTTCGTAATTGCTGGTGAATTAAATACGCGAAAACTCACTATTCATGCGTGGATTTTTTGTTCAATCGCTCACATAACTCACATTTTCATCATAAACATACGAATAACTAGCTTTCAAGAACATAACTCACTACGAACAATTTTTTAGATTTATCAAATCATAAGGACTAAATTCTAGTTTCTAAAATTATACCGACTAAATTTTAACTTTCTTCAAACTATAGAGACTAAATTTTAGTTTTTGAAATCACAATTCATGCGGCAATGCTAGTAAATGAAACCGATTCCAGACGCATCAAATAAGAATGAAGGTGGAGTAAGAAAAACACCTCAGCTGAAGCTAAGCATTCTTGAAATTTGAAAATATAAATTCAATAACAAATTCAGAATCATTTTCTACCCTTGATGCCTAAGCTACTGAACAGTTTACCAAAAATAAGATAATGCAACCACAGATAGAAGAGCAACTATTTGACATATGAATATCCTAACCCCCAAGTTGCAAGATGAAATTTAAATTGAAATTAATGATTCTCAAGCTACAGCCAAATGAATCCAATACATTCCAAATTTATTTTAACAATCTCAAATGCAGTATATATATATATAGAAAAAGTTGTCTTCCAAATTTAGGCAGTACCTTCCACAGTTCCAAGAAATCCACTGCAATTTGTGTCATGTAAGATCATGTTCAGCTTTGTTCCAGGAAGAATGGTGTTATCGGCATTGACATCGTCGACGGCAGCTAAAATCGCAGGCTGTGCAGAACTTCCAATAACCGAGTCGAGAGTGAACAGAACTCCAATGTTCAACACTCTCGGATTCGGATTCGGAGACGAAACGCTTGTGTTTCGAGAGACACCAAACACTCCAAAAGGCATCCACATTCCAAAGAACAATGCAAACACCAGCACTCTGGTTTTGACCCAATGGCTACTTCTCCAAATCCCCAACACCTCCATTGCTATAGAAAGATGAACAAATTGATACCAAAATCACCTCCTGGTTAGGATATCAAAACCCTCCAAAAAACAATCTCAAATGAAGATGAACTCCACAAACCATCATCAGCATCCCAATTTCAAAACCTTAAAAAAGAGGAAATGGTTAAAATCTTATACACCCTAAACCCAAAATTCCTGAAAAGCCCCCAAATTCCAGAAAAAGAGATCAAACATAAACTTCACAACAGAAAAATCAATACCCACTTGGAGAATCTCAATATGAAAATGATAGCATTACCAACAAATACAAAACCCCATTCCCAATGTACTACAAAACCCCATGATCAATTCAAAAAAAATCTACAAAAATACATAGGCATTAAAAAAAACAACCAAGTTGAAGGCAAAATCACGAGCAGAGATTGATAAATGAATAAAATAAAATAAAAAAATTCAGAAACTAGTACATTCTCAATTACCAGAAGATTCAGCGTTTCACAAAAATTCAGAGAGAAGTTGGAGTAAAAAACAGAGCTGAAAAATGGGAAAAACTAGAAGATGAAGCTATTGTTCTTATAATACTCTTCACAAGCTCTCACAACAGTGTTGCAATCTCAAGAAAAGAATTATTCTCACAGCCCCACTTTTTCACACTTTGTTTCAGTTGCCGGTCTGTAGAATTTGGTTAACGTAGTTGCCTTTCTTAACGATGCCTGCAAATAAAATTAAATAAAAAATAAAAAACAAAAAACATGTGTATTTATGTATAATAATAATAATAAAAGGAATCTAATAAACAATTTAAAATTGGAAAAAGTTAAATAATTAATAATTTGGGTCAATGGCAGCCTTCATGCTTAACTATGGTGTCATACATGTGAGTTATTTTGTATTAAAGCACCGATCAACCAATCAACCAATCAGCCTCTCAACTAATGTTTGTTTGGAAAATTATGGAGGGTTTTTTCTGAGTGTTTAAAAATGAGGAGTTATTTTGAATGATTATAAAGAAGAAATTATAATCATAGCTCGTTTATATAAAGTTTTTAAATAGTCATTATAAAAACTCGTTTACAAAATCTATATAAAAACACAAAACAAACGGCTCCTGAACTCCTTGACTCTAGGTTGGAAGGGACTATATCAAAAAAAAAACAATAATAATAAAATTATATTGGACTAATAAGAAATTAAAATAAAATAAAATTATAGCATCTATAACTACTTTCTTACATGTGGGATATTTTGAATTGCCCCAGCAGATCTCCCAATTTGCTATTTCACAATTTTTAGTCTTATTAACTTTTCTATTAAAATAAAATCTTTTATTAAATTTTACATTTTTTCGAATTTATTTTACATTAAAAAAAACTTTGTCAAAGCTAGTATAACTTAGTTGGCAACAAACATACAATAGCACATCCGCTTCATCTGTAGTTTAAATCTTCCACCTTAATATTATAATATCAAAAAAAAAATGAAATTCAAAGTTAAGTTATAGCATCAGACATTGTATTTCTTGAAAATAGTTGAAATAGATGTAATTTAATTAAGAAGTTTATAGATAAATCTTAATTGATTGAAAGCACCTTGTTGAAGACTATGAGTAGTTTATCCAATAAAAGTCTATCCATATCATTTATTAAAGATAGTGATAGAGGTTTTATCATTAAAAAAAAAAAAAACTTGAAATTGAGGGATGTGCGGTATCAGATTTTCGACTAATATTTTAAATTAGTATTTTTAAATACTTTAAAATATACATATATATATATTCATTTTATATCAACCAAATTTTCATTGGATGTGACTAATTTACTTTAATCATAAACTTAAATTAGTGTGACAATAGATTTGAATTAATAATTTCCAATCAATGAGAGTAATCCATTTCAATGAATCGTGGAATAAAATGATAATTCAATAAGTGGAATAATGAGAAATATTTTTTTTTTATATTTTTTCTCACAATACCAAACATATTCTTAGTGTGTAGCGAAGATTTTACGTGTATTTATATGATTAAAATATATAAAAGGTAGATTAATTATATTTACTTGATGAAAATCAGTCTTCAATAAAAAAATTTTTTTTAATTAATTGAATTAATGAAAATAAGCTTGAATGAATTTGTTAGACAGAGCTAAGAAAACCTATGTTTTTTAAATGAATTTGTTGAGTGGAAGGTGGTCGTCGTGGAAATTAGTTGCGAGACATTAAATAATGAATATCTTGAATTTAATGAATTTAGTCCACGCCATTTATTCATTTATTTCCCTTCTTCTGAAACACATCTATCATTCACTCCCTTGTTATAAATATACTCATATTTGTTAATATAAAAAAAAAAAAAAAAAAAAAAACACATATATCTATATAT
>JBBMEG010000004.1:3644163-3655256 GCA_037832605.1 Cyclanthera cordifolia
ATAAAAAAAAAAAAAAAAAAAAAAATATATATATATATATATATATATATATATATATATTACTCATATTTATTATTTGGCGTATTCGGCTTGTCAAAAATATCTTTTCCGTCTTAGTTTTGCGTATTATTTCTATTTTTCTCAACCAAAAAAAAAAAAAAATTTGCCTACATGTTCAAAAAAGCACGTAAAAATATTAGAGATGAGTCCATTTTTTATTTAAATTACATATATTCAAAATATTTTTAGTAATTAAAAATATTTAAAAGTACATTAATACCCTTTAGTAAGGATACTTATGTAGAAGTCTACCTCCATACCCACCATTTTTGTCGTCATAACTTGCGCACAGGCGATGCCGTCAATTCTACCTCGCCATTCACCGACGTCATCACACTCACAACTTGCGCACCATCGGCCACGATCTTCACCGTCACCGTCGTCGAACTTTACCTCGCTCTTCATAGTCGCTATCGAATTCACCGTTCATTATCGTCGTTCACCACTGCTGGCCCTTCATCGTCGTCGTTGATCTCGTTCTTCACCGTTGTCGTCGATCTCAACCTTCATCGCCGAAGCCGACGAAGTTGATCAATAGCAAGGAGTCCATTCGAAAAGTTCTAAACTGCAATAAAACGGTTGCCCGACTGTATTTGTACCCTAAGTTGAAGATGACTTTATTTACAAAAATGTCATTAATGATGTATTATTTATGTATTATATCACTAAGATATTATATATGTATTTGTATTAATATTTAGTTTATTAATCCACCAACTAGTATTATATTATACTACAATAATATATAAGAAATGTCGACAAACTTAATTATCATAGCTCTCAGTTGTATTACTAACGTATTATAACGTTTACCATCTAATCTGAATTGTATTACTATTGTATTTATACGGATAAACGTATTATTATGATATTATCTAGGTATTAGTGGTTTTAACATATAAAGTATTAAAGTGGTATTATTATTCATAATGATAATTATCATTGGTCTAGGTATAGCATAATAGAGTAATATATAACATATTGTAATACAATATCAACTATCAGTATTATACATGTAGCAAAAAGTATTATATAGGTATTTTTTATCTACTAAGTCTCAGAAACTTATGGTTGTAGACTAATATATATTAGGGCTTTTTGCAGGCGTCATCGATCGTCATAATCTCGGAGAAATTTTAGGAGCAATTCAATGAGATTGAGAATTGAAAATAGGTCACCAATGGCGATCGAGCTTCCCGATGACAGCGACGTCAAAGATTCCGACGGTTGTGGCCA
This sequence comes from Cyclanthera cordifolia, assembly GCA_037832605.1. Taxonomy (NCBI): domain Eukaryota; kingdom Viridiplantae; phylum Streptophyta; class Magnoliopsida; order Cucurbitales; family Cucurbitaceae; genus Cyclanthera; species Cyclanthera cordifolia. The sequence goes on from JBBMEG010000004.1 coordinate 3,645,460, forward strand.
TCTTCTCTGGTCGCCCGCGGCCATCTTCTTCGGCCGTTCGCAACAATCTTCTTCGATTGTCGGCGGACATCTTCCCCATTTCGTGGGTTGCATTGTGATAAAGAAAAAAACTACGAACATTTACGGATTATTAAAAAGTAAAATAAGTATTAAATAAATAAATGAATATTTATGTAATTTAAATTAATTTGAGATACATGTGTAAAAATTAGGGGTCAACTAAAATATCTATACTAAATACTCAAAAAGAGGGGATTTTTTTTTTTTTTTTTGCGTCAATAAAATAAATTCTGTTTAGTTTTTAAATTTTAAAAAAATATTTCGTTTTAATCTATTTATTTGTTTAGATTTCAAAATATTATATTTCACTTTTTTGTCCATATATTTTAGTCCTCCGCGCATTTACATAGAAATTTTACTAACGCATATTTTGGTATTAATTATTTTCCAATTATTTTGAATTAAGAATAATTAATTTAAATTATACTTAATTTCTATCATCCTTGAAATTAGTTAATAAAAAAGGATTTCAAAAAAAATAAAAAATATAGCAAAATTTAGAAAAAAAAAAAAACTTCTTTGTGTAATAGAAAAATGAATCATACATATAAAATGATCGAAATATTCTCGCTTTAATCACTTTTAACCGACAGTCTTCTATAAGAAGTTTATAGTTTTCAATCGTCCATTGATAGACTCAATCAATTCGATGATATTCTTCAATAAGCAAATTAATGGTAAAATTTAAAATGAATAAAAATCTTCTCACTAAAAATTATTTTTCAAAAAAACTATAATTAAAAGACGTGAATAAAAAAATGCCATATATATATATATATATGTATAAAATAATTTTTCTACAAAAATGTTATCCCAACCAATAAATATAAACATTAATAAGTAATTTTTGAAGAGTCAGATATTTTATCATAAAAATTATAATAATTCTCTATCTTCTTATTTAATCCAAATAACTCAAAACACATTTTTATTAATAAAGAATCCGTTTGCTATATTTTAACTTGCACGACCTTTTGTTCTCAAACACAACACCCAATCCAACCACACACGATGTGAAGTCAAGTCAAAGTAATGATGAACCCAAAATAATAATAATAATAATAATGAGAAAATTCAAAATTCATATAATTTTTCGTACGGTGTGACAGGCTCGAAACTATATATTATAATATACTTTCGTGTGAGCCTGTATATTATTCAATGAAATAAAATTCATATCATTTTGGTACGGAATATTTTAAATTGTCCATCTAAATTCATTGAGTCAAGGGAAATTAACGTAAGACAGATATTTATCAAAAACTAACATAATAAAAATATGTATCATTCAAAACAAAAATAAGTATTTACTTGTGCCAACTAACACCAAAAAAAAAAAAAAAAAAAAAAATATATATATATATATATGATTTTTTTTTTTAATTTAAGTCTATAACTATCATTCCATTATATACAAAAATTTAAAGTTATGTTCAGTAGTCCTTTAATTTTAATTTTTTATTTTAAAAATTTAAATATAAATTTATTAAAATTTTTTTTGCAAGCATTCTCTAATAAAATAAGTATATAAATCCTAATTAAGTGGTATAAAACAAAACAAATATTTAAAAAGCTTTTTTTTTTTTTGATTTTAAAAACACAAGCAAACGTTAAATAGGAAAGTAATGAAAATTATGTTTTAATATTAGTGGTAGGTTTTAATTTCAAAAAAAACAAAAACAAAAAACAAAAACAAAACAAATGGTTATAAAACATGAGGCTTGAAAGTTGAAAAAATAGTTTCCAAATACTTTATTAATTTAAGAAATTTGGTTAAATTTTACTTTTTGTTTTTTTTTTTTTCTTAGAGCAATTTTTTCTAAATTGGGAGGGACCATAAACCCTACATTGAGTGTAGGGTGATCTCAAATAATATGAGAACTAGATATCGAATTTCAAATCAAACTCATAACTATGGAGTGATCAAATTGGATTACTGCCTATAAACCTAACCAACACGCTAGCAACTCTTTTCATTAATTTTTTTAGCACTCATTTAAATGTTTGAATACAAACAAAATTTACACCTTAAATAAATCAGCATAGTTGAAACGTTTTTTTGTATTAACAATTTCGAAGTTAGAGGTTTGTTTTCCTCCCATTAATATCTATTATTGATGTTAACCATTAATAATAGACGTATAAATTGATGATATGGATTTAATTTGGAGCATGCAACTGTTTTCGATCTCGTTCTTTTAGTATAATTTGATTTCGTGACTATCAAACTATATACATCTTAGACATTAACACATTTAATACAAAGTTTGTTTTGAATTCATAAATAATATAATTATTTAGCAAAATACAAAGTTTGAATGAAAAGACATAACTAGTAATGGTATGATAAAAGAAGTACCACATGTGTTAAGACATTATGTGCAAATTATATATATGTCAGTTAGGATGCATACCATTTAATTTGTATCAAAGGAGAGAGGAACAAACAGTGTGTGTGTGTGTGCATATATATATATATATGATATTTATTATTCTAATCCAACAAACAAAATGCCATGTAGCATGATCCTATTTATAAACATTTGATATTGATTTGATTAGCTTGTGTCTTTTCATCAACAATTCAATATTGTTTTCCTTATATTATTTTTATTTATAAGCTCCACTTTTTTTTTAATCAGTTATTTGTTTAATTGATAATGAAGTGTCTTAAGCTCTTCTTTTGGATTGAGTTATATAGGGTAAGTTATTATATCATGAATTATAATAAATAATTATTATAACATGGGTTATTCTAAAAAGTGTTTGGATATTCTTAGGCTAATTCTTGTCGATCTCATATATATCATTTTCATACGTAAATTATTTTATAATAAAGAACGTGATTAAGTTTTTTAAATCTCAAACAAGAACATGGGTTATCTAAAATAATATTACTTGAATATTAGACACGTTTATTTAGATAGGATTGGGGACAAGTAAATATTTCATATTGTGGGATAAAGAGGGATATGGAGAAGTAGAATGCACTCTCCATGTTTTACTGATCTCCGATCTTCGTTCAGTTTACATTTTATTTTTAAAATTATTTTTCTTTCTATTTTACTTCTTTAATTTTTAGATAAAAAATGTCTGTGGATAAAATTATCTATTCAAATGAATTTTATTATTATTATTATTAACAATATAGTTGAAACTTCATAGTTTTTTTTATGCAAATTTAATTATTATCCAAAACAAATAAATGAAATTTTTTTTACACAAACCCGTTCCTTACTAAAAAAATCTATGAATTTTGGAGAGACGAGAATTAGTTTTGTGGCAGAAAGATGGTGAAATCATTCTCGACCTCGCTCACCTGTGGACATATATTGCTAGTGGATCAAAATATGAGTTTGGTCCATATAATATATAACGACTCAATTTCGTTACATGACCTATTCTTAACTTTGTATAATTTATGATTTTAGTAAACACAATAAAAACATAAAAATATCTAAACTTGACAGTTTGTCATTGACAACAATTTCACTTGTTAAACCTAGCTAGCTTGAGAGAGGTACTTTTTTTTTTTTTAACTTACCATCTTTACTCAAGTCTCATTTACTTGTGGAACAATCAAAGTATCTCTAAAATTGATTGAAATTAGGTCAAAATCCTTGAGAAACAAGCATTGCACTGTGCATAAATTTTATGGCCTGTGGTTAAAAAGAAAAGTTAAAATCTTTCATTACAAGATTGCTTGAGAGCTCCTTTTTCACCAAACCCCAAATTGATTTTATGCAAAATAAATCATTCGTTTCTAATCACTTATATTCATTTATGATCATTTATTTTTAACTTATCAAAATAATCATTCATTTTAAATCACAAACGAACGAGTTATTCTCTGCAACCACTTTATAAAAATCATCATCCGAATAAGCTATTAACTACAATCCGTCTGTATTAATGAAACTGAAGTTTCTAATCACTTAAAATATCTATAATCACTTTGAATAATTACTCTACATTTTCATATATATTTAAACAACTTTTTAACATGTTTGAGAAATATTATATGGGATATGTTATATTATATTGTGTGACTTTATTAATAATTAGAATGTTTATTATATTCTTTATTCTTCATGACATGTGTTGGTTTTGGTGTTATTTGTTTTAATATGGGACTATGATTAATTAAATATTGGAGAAAAGATTAATCTTACCATGTACTTTTTCCTTTAATTTTTACTAGATTTCATTGAACACTGTTTAAAATTTGATATTCTCTTTTAATTTTGCATCCAATTTTAATCTTAATATTTAACTTTTTTTTTTTTTAATGTGACTGATTTGTCACTCTTGTAATCTTGCAAAGAGAAAAAGGAGATAAAAATGACCAAAGAAAAAGGTGATACAGCATTAAAAAGGAACAGGAAGAGAAGTCCCAATTGTTATGGATATCAAAAAAAAAAAAAAAATATATATATATATATAATATATATATATATAAAGACCAAATTTAATTTATTTTGAAAATTTAGGGACTAAAGTTGAACATTTGATAGTACAGGGTTCAAAATGAAACAAACTTGAAAGTTCAGTGACTAAAATTAAACTTTTTAAAAATTTAAAAATCTAAATGGAACAAATCTCAAAATCTATGGATCAAAATGATATTTTAACTATAATAATAATAATCGTAATATATATATATATATATATATATTTTTTTTTTTTTTTTTTTTTGAAATTAAGATGAGACCACAAATATTATACTCTGTATTAATAAATACCAATTTTCAAGACTAAATTTATAACGGTAAAATTAAATTAGATTATATTCTGTTAACTAATCACCAGGTCATCAACCTTTGGGTGACCTAATAAATTTTATTTAAATACTAATTTAAATATTTACCTTTTCATTAACACATGATTCAAATCAGTAAAATATATTTATTAGATAGTTTTCATGTCAAACTTATAATATTAGTCGAATCTATAAAATAGTTATAAATATTATTATTTTCAAAAAAAAGTTGAATAAACATAATAATTATATTAATGAGTATAGTCACATATTTTTCTATTTTATTGACATTAATAAATATTTATAATACAATATTAAAAAATATTAATGATAACGAAGATAAATATTTGAATATATGAGGATATTCGTAATTATTTTGTGGGATAGTCAATTAGTATAAATTTTTCATAAATTTAATTAGCTTAAAGCAAGTAGACCATGAAATTATGAAGAAGGCCCTATTTTAAGTGATTTCAGTTGCTATTTCAATTACTACACTTACAAGTACAAAAGCTTGAAGATTTGAACAAGCAACAAACACAAAAGCAATACTTTTTAACAAATATTGTAATTTATCTGATTAAAATACTCTTTTCATTTTCAATTAATTTTAAGATTAAAAAATATATTTATCTAAAATCCAATATAAAATTGTTGTATGGAAAGAGACAATTTTTTCAAATTTAAATAAAATGTATACACTATTCTAATTGAGATAGGTATACCTATGAGTGTTTTTTGTTCGTTTTTTGAGATTTTGTGTCAAACCGACAACCTAATCAATATTTTCGATTTTTTAATAATTAGGTTCAAATCATGTCCATTAAATATCAAAATCATTGGTTCTTTTTTTAATTGGCTCAGTTCAATTTTTGTTCGTTTTACAATTTTATGTCTCGTTTTTAATTTATTCTAATGGTTTTTATTTCACTGACAAAAACAACATTTTTCATAAATATCACAATATTAACGATATTCTTACTTCATATTTGACAACTAAATTTATTCTTTCATCAAATCTAAATACCAATATTTTTTCATTAGTATTTATGCATTTGGTTCATAAAATTTCTTTTATTGGTTCATCCATTAAAAATCAAAATCGAACTTATATATTTTAAAAATATCAAACTAAATGATCCAATATTATCGAGTATCAATTCAATTTTGTTTAATTTAGTTTTTTTTTTTTTTTTTTTTGGTTATTTGTTTGGTTGGTAGTTATATCAAATAGTTAGTTGGAAAGGCAGGTTTTTTGGACAATTGATTTGGGGTTTGTGACAATATTTTTGAAACATTAATGCGAGAAATTGGGATCTCGAAATTAAAATACTTTCACTCTTATTTGTTTCCCCTTTTTGTACAGTTTTATGTTTACCTTTCAATAATATATATATATATATATATATATATATATTATTGAAATCAAATCATGTGATTGCTTCATCATGATATGTTATATCTTTTCTTTTAAGCAAATAAACGTAACGCACATTTAACATTACAAATGACAACACACGGCTTTCATAATATATATATATATATATAGCTCAATAATTATATGCATGTCTATTTGATGAGAAAATCTCACATCTTCTTATAAAATGATTACTTCGCTTATTATCATCTATTGATTTTGATTTTGTTGAAAATGAGAGCGTAAAATAATTATTTTGAATGATTAAAAATGAGTGGTTTTTCAATAATTAGGTCCGAATTGATGTCCAATAAAAGATAAAATTAATTTGGTCCCAATTTCAGTTGATTTCAATTTCAATTTTAATTTATTTTTAAATTCTTTTGTCTCATTTACAATTTTATTTTTAATTTAATTCCAAAATTTTTCATTTTACTAACAAAAAAAAAAAAAAAACTTTTTTATAAGTAGGAAAGTATTTACAATATTTTTATTTTCATATTTCACATTTAATTTGGTTCTTCCATCAAATTTAAATACTAACATATATATTTTTCTTATTGTTTATACATTTAGTTCGATTCGGTTTTTTATTGGTTTTTTCATCTTTAACTAAAACAGAACCGATATATTTCGGTTTCTAAAATATCAAACAGGTTAATCTAATATTGTTCTAAAAAACTAAACTCTCATTTAATCGATTTGGTTTTGTCGGTTTTCATTTTTTTTTTTTTCTTTCTCTTCTGGTGTACACATTAGCAGCTTTTTTTTTTTTTTTTTTTTTTTTTTTTTTTGAAATTTAGGCAATAAACAGTGATGAAGGAATAGTGAGTAATTAGAGGTCATAGAGTTAAGTGATCCTACCCCAGAACTAAAGAATAATTTAATTTGATTTTTGTAGAAATTAATTGTTGGACATTTTCTTAAGAGAATTTAATTGAAGAGGCCAACATTTGATGGGTTGGGTGTGAGGGAGCAATTTAATTACGAATTCTCAGAAAAATCTTTTCATTAAATACTGCATCTGTATCGTTATTCTCAATAATAATAATAATAATAATAATAATAATAATAAAAGAGTGGTAGTTGAGGCTTTTTCTCATTAATCATTTTTACAATTACAAAAATAAAAATTAGCTATTTCATGTGTAAACCTTTGTTAATTTGGGTTATTAAAGCTAATTTTTCAACTTTTGAAACTGAAACAAGTTGTAATAACCCTTATAATCAACAATCATTTTAAAGTCCTGATTAAAAAAAAAAAAAAAAAAGTTAAATAACCATTTGAAATTCTAGGTTAAACAAGTCACTCCAAACACAGATTAAATGAACAGAAATTAAATACATTTAAACTCTAAACAAACACAATTTAAATAGAACAAAACTTATAAAACTATGAGTATAGTCCTTTCAAAAAAAATATTTGTATTATTGATTACAAATGCAAATACTTTAAAATTTATCTACATCTATAATTATTTTGTAAATATAACTCATCCAACACAATTTTTCTTAAATAAACTCGAGTTAAACAAGGGAGAGAAAAACAAGGAGAATTAAGAATAAAATTATATGTATTCTACTATTTTAGTTTACAATGTGTGTGAGATTATGTTGTATTTGAAGTAAAGAGAATAGAAATATTAATCGCAAAGAGGATGAGAGAGAAAATATAGAGGAGAATGATTATCAAGAAAAATTCATGTGTTTGGGTCAAGTGAATGGTTGTGAGAATATCGTTACTTGTGTTTGTAATGAAAAGAATCATTAAGCAGAAAAATAAAATAATGATGATGTGAGTGAATTATAGTTACCACGAAAAAAAAAATTTATGAGAAGAATTATTCTTGGTGATCTAAACCAAGAATGTTCATTTTCTCATTTTTCTCATTTGATCTCTTTGCTCCCTCACTCCTAAACCAAAGGTCCGGAGCTGATTTGATTTCCTATATGTACTTTTCGATTCTCATTTCGTTCATCATCTTTTTGCTCTTGATTTGTGGTATTTTTCGTTGTCCTTCATTTTGAGTCATATTACTTTTCTTGACTTGTCTTGATGAATCAACCAGAACCCAATTAGAATTATGCGGGTCTTCATTCAACTATTTCACAGGACTTTTAGGTAAGATGAAAAGTAGCAAGTAATTGAAGCGTACTTTATACACTTTTTTTTTTTTTGAAAAAATAAATTATATTAACAATCAAAGGAACAAAGAAGACAATCATCCTCGACACTTGAGGCCACCAATGGGGAGAACCCCCTCCAAAATAAGTTCTCTCCTTCGTCGAAGAAGGGAAAAAGTTTCAAACAACACAACGTTCACAAAGGCTTTTAGCTAACAAGTCATTCACTCTGTTACATGATCTATTACAATAGAAAAAGAACATTTCCCCAAGCATAAAGGAGAGGAATTCAATATCAACAACAATGTTGTTAACTTAGAGAGATCCCTTTCATTACACACTAAAGCTTGGACCACTCCCTTTGCGTACTTTATACACTCTTATTCACTCTATCACGGGGTGAATAAATAAGCAAACCGATGAAAGTATATACTTGAATTAACTATACTCAGTCCACATCTGTAAATATCATACTTGTAAAAGATAAAATTATCATTGACCGCAATCATATATATCATACTTATCTTATCATACAGAATTTGATCATCCAAATAAGATAATAATGTTGCAATCTTATTTACATGAAGACTAAAATTGGGTTACTTTGCAGCAATGGAAAAACATAATTATCTTTCAAAACATAGAGATCCAAAACTGCAAGTACAGCTGAAGAATTTACCTTCAAGCCTTTTCAATACAAATCGGATTCTGAGTATCATTCTTTCTGAAAAGTCTCTTGATGGCTTCTTCCTTCTCATCGACAAAGTCGATAAACTTGTATATAACCTGAGTCCAGCTCGAGTTCGAATTTGATGATACCAACTCTGCACGAGAAGATTCCTTCTGTTGTCGTATGTAGCGAGCAAATTGTCGAACTATTCGGAGCAAAAATATAAGGAGAGCAGCAAGCGAAAAGGAACCGCACAACAGATATAGACCCCAGAAGCTGACCAGGTGGAGTTGGTTAGGCTCTGATTTCCCTCTCCGCTCTCCAGGACAACCCATCTTGCAAAACCACTTCTCATGGATCTTCTGAAGCTTTCCATTCTCAGAAAGCTTTAGGATTGCAGTTGAAATGTCTACAGCAAGTGGAGATCCTCTCTGAAAAGCCTGGTTGAAAACATTGCATAAATAGAAAACCACATGAAAGAACAAATAGAACCGCTGATAATTAAGCTTAGCACAGATCAAAAGTAAGGTTGTTGATTCAATCTAGGGTGTCGGTCTATCTAGAAATTAAGTTCCTATAAATTTTCTTGACATCTATGTCGTGTGAGAATAATCAGACGTGTGTAAGCTAACCCAGACACAAACGGATATCACAAAAAGCTTAGCACAGGTATCCTGATAGAGTACCAAGGGTAGGATGGGTATATATGTAAGGGTATAATAGTAAATAGTCATTAGTGTCTTTGTATAAATATGAGGGTTAGGGTC
>JBBMEG010000004.1:3655356-3670875 GCA_037832605.1 Cyclanthera cordifolia
TTGTATTTATCAATCTTGTTTGTATTTACCATCTTCTTAGTTATCTTGTGTTCGTTAAGGCATTTAGGGTCTTAACATTTCCACACCCCAATCAGCGAACATAAAACAAATGAAGTAACAATATTGTGGTTTACCCCTTTGAGTTTTCATGCAAACAGACTAAAAAATAATGCAACTACTAAAATATGTGCACAGTTATCAACTCTCTAGCGCTCTAGTTAAAGAAGGGTACTCACAAATCCCCATCCACTCTTGGTGAATGGCTGCCCGATCATTCCGAAATCCTTCCTCTCTGATATGAATAACTCCATATATGGAAGTTCATCTATAATAGCTGCCACGCCTCCTTTATTGAATGGCCCCTTCAATAGTGCTGATTCATACTCTTCTGGAGAGCCTAGAGCTACGAGCCTCGATCGTGGAAGGTAAAGACTCTCGGTCAGATAGCTGAACGCAAACGATCCTACCTGATAGCCAATTGGTTGTTCACTAGTAATCAAGTCATCAAGTCCTTTAATGGGAGAGGAAAGTTGCTGAACTGTAAGGATTGAAGTGAGACTGGCTGTATAGCTTGATGTGATAACCATCAATAAGAAAAGCCACACTACCATAACCATACGTCCAAGTGGACTGACAGTGGCTTCCTCTGTAATTTGAGAAGTGAAGTCAGAAATCTTGTCAAATATTTAGTACATCAATTCATATTTATATTTGAGCCAATACTGAACAGAGCATACAAGGAAAAAAAGCAAATATATTCATTCATCTATTTACATGAGTGGTTTACGCAGTCAGTTAGAATCATCGGCCGAAATGTATGAAAGATACGTTGAACAGTTGCGCATAGGACCGGCAATTAAAAACTTCTTGTCAGAACTGCAGAAATGACATTTTTAACGAGCTTCGCAGCATAATTTACCTCAAGTGAACATGATAGATACCATTTGATAGAACTTGAATCTATTGCAATATGTATAATATAAAAATGACAGAAATAAAAAGATCATCGAGCTTCAGAGAAACTTGGACCTCCTCCCCAACTTGAGTATTCTCATGCCTGATTTCTAACGCAGTACAAGTTTATCACCTCTCTTTCTCAACTTGTGTATTTATAACAAAATACCATTACTAGATCCATATTATTTGCTAACATATCCCTCAAATATTTCTAATTCCCCTATAACGACATTCCTACAGAACAGTAGCTATTATGTATTTGGAAAGAGAATGTGTGGTATAATAACTCTTAGAAAATTAACTTTTCTCAAAACAAATTAATGCAATACCCATGAATGAACCTTTTACAATTTAAAGGTAAGAAAACTTGCTATTGTAGTGGAATTTGGACCGCTTTTCATGAGAACAATTTCTCAAGCCCTAAACACCAAAATACTCAAATAATTACTTCTTCACCTTTCCCATCCTCTCTTACTTATATGCAAACTACTCTAACACCCCAACTATTTGCTAACATACCCCTATAATATCTCTAAATACCCCCAATATAAATATCAATGCAAGCATGAAGGCTTGTTAGTACGTCCTTCTTGCAAGTATTATTTTAGTGTGAGCATGAAGAAAATGAATTCTAATAAACCATGAAGAAAATGAATTCTAATAAGCATGAATTCTAATAAATATCAGTAGGATAGATAGATTGTAAAAGAAAAAATGTAAGCATGAAGAAAATGAATTCTAATAAACCAAGTTAGTACGTCCTTCTTGCAAGTATTTTTTAGATAAACTGCAGCAGAAATATCAATGCAAGATTCCAGCGACAATATCAAGGCTTGTTGTTGCTTTGGATTTATAAAATTGATCATATTTATAACATAGATCAGAGAAAAAAAAGTGGATTAAATGATATAAGCAGATGCAGCTTGATTTCTCTTCCATAGTTTTAGTTAATTCGCGTCACACTTGCCTAATATTTCACCAAGCCCACCTGATCATGCTGTTTCTTCTTATTTTAGACAGTGCTACTTATTATAGAAAATATATAATAAGAGAATCAAAAGTAAACACAGATATCTTACGATTTGTTTTGAACAATGTTGAGAAACTGAACCTGCAAGATGAAAATATTTTCAGTGAAAAAGATTAAATTCTTTAAAAAAAAAAATCACCTATTGATCTATAAGCAAATGCCTTAACACTGAGAATACTTACAGTATTACTGTCACTAGCTGCCTTTTTGGTGGACCACGGAAATCATCATTTACTCGATGCTCGAGAAGCCATATGACTGCACCAATCAGAAAAAAGGACGCCGAGGTAACACACCACATCTCTACTGTAAACGGTTTAAGGAACACCCAGGCATTTGATTTTGAATTTTTTATTGGGGCCACAATAACAAGACCGGTAGAAGCAAAAGGCTGAGAAAAATCCACAATCCTGGTGCGATTAGTAACAATTGCAATATCTCCCACAGCTGCATCAAATACCTGACACAAAAAATGAGAAAGTAAAGGCTCTGCAATAGATTTTTGTCAGAGAAATTGTTGTGAATTCAACCCATATCGGCTAGATAAGAGGGAATTCACGAGTTTAAAAGTCTGGACAGCAATCTTCATTGGTACAACTTCTTATGTGAAATAAAAAATTAAGTCATGCAGGCTTATGCTCAAAGTAGACAATATCACACCAATGTGAAAGATGTGTAAAGGTCATTGTCCTAACAGAAAGAATAAAGCTAATGTGCATTAATACATCTTGAATCTCCACAACTGTACGTCTCAAATCCTACAATATTTTCTTTCTAGTCTATTTGTAAGCCTCACCACTACCTCTTTTGGATTCCTTGACTAATTTCCGCTGAACCTTTAGGGAGACGTATCCATCGTTCAGGCTAGAGAGTAAACTCAACAGCACATTAAGGTTATTAATTTCATTTGTTAATATACCCTAGAGCACATTAATAGTCAGCAAGCAAATAAAAGTAACAGTGATATACATTCTACTCCTTAGAAACCAAAGAAAATAATTGTTTTACACCGTCCATAAGACCTTCTAGAGCTTTACAGATAGTTTATAAACTATGTTGACACTTCCAGAGAACCACAAATCACAGATTGGATTCATTCTCTTCAGGCACTCAGACATTAGAGAAGTAGATATATAATGCTTTACTTACACCATTTGCAACGTTCTTCACAAGACTATTATAGCTAGGATTGGAGTAGCCATTTCCGAAAGTAATAAATCTGTAAGGAACGTCGTATGGGACCAGCTTTCTTGCTTCATTGAACAGATCAATACAATACCCTTCAATGTTTCTGTTGCTTCCGTTGATAGCTGTTACAAATTCAATGAAACTTACTCTAAGTGGCACTCCAATTATCAGTGGTCTTTCATTGTCTGCAATCACCCATCCACGCGGCCTTGCCGTCTTTCCACCAGGCCAGGTAACATCGCCAAGAGAGTTCAGGCGAGTAAAACTAATTCGTTTCTGTTTCAGAATTTCAGGTGATTGAATTGAAAAGCCTGTGATATTAGACCAATAACCAACACGACGCAATCCCGTGTGATCAATATTGATCACCTCATAGCCTCGACTGACAATGTTCCGATCTGAATTGAACTCAATCTGACCACTTACACCAGCGAATTTTGTCTGCAACAATATGCTCAAAAGAAGGGCACCATCATCGAAAATTTTGAGCTTCCCCCAGGGTGTTTTAGTTGTATTTAAATCATGAAACTTGCTCTTCAAAGAGAAGCTAATGCTCCTACCTTCATTAAGAAATTTATCGATTGAACGAGCAACTACTTGAATGGTATCATAGGCACTAAGAGCATAGACATTCAATGATGTATTTGTGGAGCTTTCTGGCAGCATCTTCCTTAACCGAGACCATAATGCTTTTTTCTGGCTTGATTCAGGAGTATGTTGACGTAATACAACTACTCCTTGTAGAATGTTTAAAGCGGCTTGGTTCACTGGCAGAATTGAATCTAAGGTAGTAGAAAGCCAATCTGTGGCCAGCCACACATAATCACTTGTCATCATATTAAGTTGATGAGCTATCTTGAAGATACTTAATCTAGGATCAGGATTGACATGAACAACATAGACACGAGGACCAAGTAACTTGGAATTATTAAGTATGTCCGTGATTGCACTGAGATTAAACTGAGAAGGTAAAGGTATTTTGTAAGAAATTTTAAACATCTTCTTGTCAAGTTCATCAGTGAAAGTGGATATTCCATTTCTACCGTAATCGTCATCAACAAAGATCGTGATCACCTCTTTCCACTCATAAAAGTCAATTAATTCTGCCAAAGCTTCCATTTGATAGGAATCACTCTGAGTAGTCCGTAGGAAAAAGGGGAATTGGAGAGCAGATAAAGTTGGATCAGTGGCAGCATATGATATAAGAGGAACTTGAAGATTATTAGCAATCTGCAAAGCCATATGAGCTACGACTGAAGATTGAGGCCCAACGATGGCTACTACGTCTTTCTCAAGAACATGGAAAGCTGTAACACAAGGAGGCTTAAATCAGATAGTGAGACGTAAAACAATTCAATATAAAATGGTAAGTCCAGAATAAAATTTCAGAGCCATATTTTCCGAGTGGAGGCATTGAACGATATAGGTGGAATAGATAGTAAGGAAGTAAGAGAAGCATCAGGATTGAAACAATTACAAGTTTTCTCCTTCACGTATGAGGCATAGTAATATTACAATTATGAAACTCATACTAATAACAATCAAAAACATAGAGCAATAACACTAGCATAGCAAATGAAGTGGACAATTGACCATTCCTAAAATGTCGCCAAAATTTATTGAATGAAACAAGTGTGCAAGTGATGTACCTCCAATAGAACCCAAGAGAACATTGCAATGTGTATCGGCCATGACCAAATTAAGCTTCGTTCCATTGAGAATAGAAGGATCCGCATTAACATCCGAAACTGCAGCTTCCATTGCCACCTTTGCCGCTCTTCCTATAACTGAATCAAAAGTGAAAACTGCACCAACATTCACAACTGCAGGCCTTTGGCAACATACAGAAACACCAAGAAAAGCCCATATCAAAGCTATCAATGTAAGAATTAATAAGCTCTCCATGAGTGAATAACACTCTCAATCTACCAAAGCCAGCCTTGATGCAGAAGACTCAATATTAACTAATACAAGCTTTCACAGAACCCTGAGTGTGCTGAACAGACAAAGAGCTTTTGGTGAACTATAAACGAAGAAAAGAACCTCAAGAATGCAGCCCACGAAGAACAAGCATTCCACCTAGAAGTTTCATAACAGAACAATCCACTTCCAATTCTTGTAAAGAGATCCTAGTGAATAAACTCAAGTTAACCATCGCAGTGACACAAAATCGTCAATAGTAAACCATGAACAGAAAAAAGATGTGAGTCAAGAATAAGTACAAAGGAAGGCAAGGTAAACAAGTGATGGGGAATTGACACGTCTAATCAGAGAGAATCTTTCATGTCCCAGTAATGGTAATAGAAACCAATGCCATCGGATTACTTTTGAAAGAACATTTTTACACAAGTTGGCATGTATACTCGACCTAAAGCTCACAAATTCAAATCCCAAACCCAAATATTGTTGTCGTTCTAAACAAACGCTAAATCAATAATGCCAAAGCGGCCTGAACCCAACAGTAATTGACATGTATACTCGACCTAAAGCTCACAAATTCAAATCCCCAATTTCCCAAATACTGTTATCGTTTTAAACAAATGCCAAGCCAAGAATGCCAAAGCAGCCTGAACCCAACAGTAATTGGCATGTATACTCGTCCTAAAGCTCACAAATTCGAATCTCCAATTTCCCAAATACCGTTATCGTTCTAAACAAAAGCCAAGCCAAGAATGCGAAAGCAGGCTAAACCCAATGATAATTGATAGATATCCTCAAAGCTCATAGGTTTGAATCGTTAATTCTATAAATATTGTTGTTGTACTAAAAAAAGACGCTAAGCCAAAGGACGTAAAAAGAGAAGAAAATTGAGTTCCAATAAGCAAAGGAATTTACTAAGAGAGAAGAGTTTTAGCTCGAATGGGGACCCTGTTTCCAATTAATGCACGTATCCGATTAGACGCCCAAAAGCTGTTCAACAACGTGGTGCTGGTTCCGGTGATGATCCCATCAATCATTATTGATCGATGCTTACAACTCCGAGCAGTTCTCCGACAACATCCACCAAACCACCACTGTTACAGAACAGACTAACCAACTGCAAGTTCATAGCAAACAAACACAAAATTTCTCTCCCCTTCATCATTTGTTCGTCAAACCGAAGAATCACTGAACCGCGCAGTTTCTTTCCTCGAAAACCGTCGAACCACACTCCAATCAATGAACTAAACTGAAACAATATTTCACATAGAATTACAAATTCAACATCAATCGAACTCCGAAACAGAAATTTATAGCGATTTTCAATAAAAACCCTAATCACGACTAACAATGATGGTGTACCTTCGTATGATGATTGACCATTCGCATCGTTTTCAACTGGGCAATCATGGATTTGACGACTCCAATCAATTTCTGTAATAACATGTGTTGATCATACAATACCATACTATAATTTTCGCAATTAATCATGACAATAAGAGAAGAAAATGTTGATAAGCAACAAGTCAATCGACAATCCGACATTACAGAACGCTCACCTTCAAATTCTTCTTACTACTTCCCTTTCTTCTCGCAAGCTTTCATTAATGGCTTCTTTAAATCCATTGTTCTTCATCCCACCATTTTTTGCGTGGAAAATAACATAATCAAATCCTTTAATTAGTGGGATAATTACAATCTTAACTCTGAAATGTTATTCAAACCCATCATTATACATGAAAATTATTGCATCATCAGTGGTAAAATTGACAACTATGGAGCGCTTGCAAGAACAGTCCCGGATTGAGATTCTGAGAAATGGTAAATCACAGTCCTTCGCTTATAAACAGATTCGAGCTTTCAAAGCCACTCCACTGGCAGTGAATACCATTGATCGAAGAGATGGAAACCTTTTGTTTTTAACAAGATAAAAAAAATGTAAAAATGAAATTGCTAATTAGTATTATAAAGTGATACTAATTTTAGTTAGACCAATTTATAAATTCAAGTTACCCAAATTCTAAACCCTAAATTCTAAATTTATATTAATTTTTTTTTATGGTGAAAATAAATTAGTGTTTTGTTGAAATAGAAGGAAAAAAATGATAGTTAATTGATGCTTAATAACTAAACATAGCACTAATCAAGCTCTTAAGATCTCTCCTGGAATCATTTTTTGCTAAAGTGTTTGGAAGCGATTAAGAAATTTGGATTGTCGAGATTGTTTAGAGAACTTCGAATCAAGAACCCATCTTTTTTTGGGTGTATAATAATCTAGTGATTGACTGACTAACAAATAAGTTTTTTGAAATTCGAAACATTCTTGATCATGAAAATGTTTAAGCTGGATCGATTAAAGATTGATAAGCGATCTTTCAATAAGAATCTACTAATATGAATTTCAAGCTAAGATTGAGACGCTAAAATTCAAAATTTGACTGTTGTTTAATTAAGCTCGTCGAGGATTTTAAGGATGAGCATTGAATTTTAAAAGTTAAATTTTGAAGTCGAGTAAATGAGGATTGTATTTATGAAAAGTTTTATTATAAAAATTTAAATTATGGAGTTTAAGACTATGAACTCATAAGATTTGAGTTTGTATTGAAGCAACAATATTGTCTATGCTTAAATGGAATTAAGCGAGTTGTATTAAAGGCTTAACATTAAGGATGAATAGTTAAAAATGGCATGAATATTGTAAAAACGTTATTGGATTGTGAATGTCGTGAAAGGAGAACATGAAGTTTGATGGTGGCCGACTTGTTGATCCTTATGTATTTTCTCTTGATCACTTGGACTTGTTGGCCCATGGTTATTGATTATAGACTTGCTGGTCTATGCTAACTATTCGGACTTATTGGTCCATATTATTAACTATGTACTTGCTAATGTGCGTTGATTATTTCAGACTTGTCAATCCATGCGATATTGATTACTTAGATTTTTCAATCCTTGTAAATGTTTGGTAGATTTGTTGTTTCCCTTCTTTTATAATGCGGTTAGTGGATCCCAAGTAAAAGGATTATATCCCTTATTCATACTACGAACTTGTTGACTCTCATGAGAGGGGTAAAATCTCATTTAGTCAAAAGTAGAAACTTTATAGCATTTTCTTATGAAAACACCCCTTTTTCCGATGAGGAATCACTGACGGCTAATTTACGGTCGACATAATGGACATTGTATTTGTGTTTATTTATGCTTATTGTAGTTGTTTACTAGATCAATTCATTCAGTTAAAAGAAAAGAAAAAAAAAAACTAGATCAATTTATTCTTTTTATCAACTATTTTTGCATTGTATCGGTAGTTTATAATTGCATGTAAGATATGTCTATGTTATTGTTTAATTACTCGTTAGACTAATAACTTTTATATCAAAGTTGAGTTTGATTAATCATAGACAAGACTTTGTGAACGAATTTTCTTAATGAGTTTTTCAAAATTCATCTTCAATATTTTACATTTTTCTAAAAATTTTTAATATTTAAGATTGTTCTAAGAATCTAGATCATATAATAGTGGTTGATTGAGACGAATATGAAGATCATCGACATTGTTAAGACTCTGATCATCTGCATTAAATTTAGAGTATTCTGTAATACATTGTTTTTCGCAATATTTAAATAAAAATATATGTAAATGTTTTAATAGGAACCCTGCTCAATTGTTAATTTATTGCAAAAAAAAAAAAAAATAATAATAATCAAGAAATCTCCGTCCATTATTTATCATAACTTATTTTGAGTAAATTGTATATGCATGTAATTACCCGTAATTATCTAACTGTAAATTTGAGGTTGTTACAACTGCATTTTAAAAGAAAAAGATATAGATAAGTAAAATATAATAAATAAATATAAACAATTAAATTAATTAAATTAAATTAATGAGTAGGTGAAAGATAGCTATCTTAATTCTTGATTTATTGAATATTTAGATTCCAACTCAAATTTTGACAATTTAATTTTGAATAATACTATAACAAACTATATTATAAAAAAACAATAAAATTAAATGAGAGAAGTTAATTTGGAAATTTAAAAATATAGCTAAGACTAAAAAGACAAACTGAAATGAACATTAACTAAAATTTAAAATTTAAAAAAATAATAATAATGGTAAGGTGTGAAGAAAATGATTATTGATCAGCACGAGGAGTATCTGTTTCTATTGCCGAAAAATAAGAGGAAAAATAATTTTGTAGCTTCTTAATGATTAACTATGTGGATAGTGTGTTAACTTTGAGAGCTTCTCGAAAGCTTTTTCAATGTTCACTAATGAAACATTAACTAATTATGTTATGATTAATCAGTTTATTATTATATTAAAATATCGGTTCGGAATGTGTCTCAGGTCACTTTAGAAGTTCTTTGATTTACAGCTTTTCGTCTTTTTATGTTGACTTGGTCCGTCATTATCAAGTTCTTTCTTCGAGCTTATTGTTTTTCCTACTAGTTGATGCTCTTTAAGAAGTATGGTTGTATGCTTTGTTTTGTTGTTTAATGAAGTTATATGATTGAAACAAACGAAGAAAAACGAACTCTCACAAAGTATAAAAATATTTTTTTAAAAAATAAGTAAATAAACACGTGGGATCCCCGCACCGAGCTAGATATCTTGGTGCGTGAAGGCCATGAGTTGGGTCGATTTAATTATCTCTAGGGTCAATCTTTTCACCGTAGCCTTATAAAAAGACTCTTAAAGAATTATACTAAAGAGGGTTTAAGGATGTAAGAAGTTTTTTTTTTCTTTTTTTTTTTCAAATATGAGATGTAAGAAGTTAGTTGTTCAATATACAATAACGATCCCTTATCAAATTATAGATAATATCTAAATAAATTTTTTGTTGAACTGAATTAACATCGAACAATGAACTGCCCCCACCAACCCTTTCGATCGAGCATAGCAGATTTTAAATTTACCAACGACCAAAATAATATATAAATAAACATTATATAATATATAGATATAAATATATTATGGTTGTTAAAAAAAAAAGCTATATTATTTATAGAAATTAAAGTAATATATAAAAATTTAAATCTAAACAAACTTGAACGAACAAAAAAACTATTTTAGAAGTTTATTGTTTTTTAAAATAATTTGAGAAATTTTCTTTCTTTTCGAAAACAAGAAACAGAAGCATAATTAAACAATATTTAATATTTATATTTATAATATAATTATCACATTTAATGTGAAAATTAATTGAAAATATCACATTGTTTGGGGTAGTTTGGTTTGGTAGTACCATCTAATTATTAAAGACACAAACAACTAACTTAAACACATTTTATTCATCAATGACATATATTAATTTTTAAATTTTATCAAATCATTGGATTAAATTCTAATTTTAAATACTCAAAACAATTTTCATTTTAAATACTTTTAAAAACTACCGACGGTAATCATTACTTCTAAAAACTGAAATAAATTTTCATTATAAATACTAATTCTAATTACTCTTGAAAACGCATTCAAACAAGTTTTTTTACTGCAATCATTTACTAATCATTATTTTTAAATACTCAAAAGAAATCGTCATCATAAATATTAATTTTAAATACTCTTAGAAATTACATACAAACAAGCTTTTGATGGTAACCATTACATCTAAATACTTAAAATAAATCTTCATTCTTAATTCTAATTATAAATACTCAATCCAAACTCAGACTAAATGTATAAATTGCCCTTCTGGTACCTATTTTTCACTTTACGTAATATGCTTTATTTTATTTATTTTTTATCTTAAACGCAAATAATTATCCTCCGCGTAATGGGTTCATCACCAAATAATCATTCATTTCGTAATTATTATTTATTTTTTTTAATTTTGGGAGTCATTTTCCATTACCAAACACGCTCTAATTGATAATATGTTTATGAATATAGAATAAGTAATGGCTGGATGAACACACGGAAGCACAGCTGGGTTAGCCCGCCGACTACAAAACAACAATTACGAATTGCATAATCAATTCTTAATGTCGGAGCAGCCAAACAAACTAATTTCTTCGAAGAAGATGGATATTAAATAATCCCATAATTCTTTCATTTTATTATATTATTAAATTAATTACATCATTTTGTTATTTAAATTCACTTCATAACTCTTATTTATATTCTTTTATTTATTTTTTTTCCTTTTTTTATTCTTCATGTATAGCCTACAAAAAACAAAAAAACATTTTGTATAGGAAATATTTTCTATATAATAGAAAAATGGGTCGATTAAGTAAAATGACTATAATGTTCTCGTCTCAATCAATTCAATTGATAGCTTCAATCATTTTAGTTGATAATTTCAATCCTGATAGCATCCACTAGTTTAACTTTACCTAATAGCTTCAATCAGTAATTCAATTCATTATTAGTCTTTAAACAATTTGTTGAAAATATAAGTAAAATTTAAATTTTTGAAAAACGAATGAGAATTTGCTATATATGAATTATTTTTTAAATAAATATTATAATTAAAAGATATCTCAAGTGATTTTTTTTTTTTTTTTTTTGAGATTACAACAATTGGGGTGGGAGATTTCGAACCCGTGAGATCCTTCAATGTTCACTAATGTCGTTGAGCTACTGCTCTTTTTGCGTAACTCAAATAATTGTTACTCCCAACGTTCATTTTAAAGGATAGTTTATCTAAAATGTGTATTAATTTATCTAAATTTTCATAAAAACTTGTGATGGTTTGAAATAATATGAATTTAAGCCTTTAATGAACTCAATTTTTACTCACTACAATTTAATTTTCAAAATAAAATGTATTGTTTTAATAAAAAAAAAATTACCATTTTATTTATTTTTAGTATATAACTCTATTTGTATGCCAAATAAAATTAAAAAAAAAAAGCAAATAGTTTTCTTGTAGGAAAATGTTAAATTTATTCTTATTATATCATACTAAGTTATAAGATTAATAAACTACTTTGTGATTAGTTGTCAAATTTAATCTAAAAATTATAATATTTATTCTAATAATTTACATTTTTAATTATCGCTTATCATAACTTCGATTTTAATAATATATACTTCAAATACTATATATTATAACCTGTAATTTATGGTAACTCATTATTTATGACACCATGAATTGACATAAATAATGAGTTAAATAGAATAAATTGACAATCCAATTTTTATTGAAGATACTATCATTATTAATATCTGTCCAACAATATTATTTATTTTTTAAAAATAAATTAAAAGAATATATTTTTAAATAAAATAGCTACAATTTTGAACTATAGCACCAACCATTTAAATTCGTCTAAACGAATTACGTCAAAATTTAATACTTTCAAAAGAAAACAACATTGAATTGAACAGTCATAGTCTTTCTCAAATATTTAAAATAAAATTTATAAACTACGGAACCGACTTTAATATCTCTCTTATTTTTTAAATTAAAATATATAAATTAGTTTAATAAAAAACAATCATAAATAGATAAAAATTAGTATTATGTAATTAAGCGACGACTGGTTTAAATAAAGCAGTTCTTACCCAATATCGAGGCGTTCACATTCACATGACAGCTTGATTGTTACCACGTGGAGTTTTAATTAATTAACAAAAAAAATAAAATGCAATCGTTTGACTAATGAGGCTGCATTTAATTCACCATTTTAATTATTCTCAAGAAAAATAAAAAAAAATCACCATTTTAATTTATTTCTAGTAATGTAGAGGCAAAAAAAAAAAAAAAAAAAAAAATTACGTCCACCTAAGTTACATTCTTACTCGTTAAATTTATAAAATAATTATAAATGTAGTTATGGTATTAATTAATATTATTTTATTCTCGTACTAAAAAAAATATATATTATTTTATTCTCTTTTAAAATACAATATTTATATTTGTAGGATCTTTAAATAACACTAAATGAGGTGAATAAGATTTTCTCTATTTTTGTAAAAATTTAATCTATTTTGTTAAACTAAAATAATAAATCAAATATTGCAAGTTCTACTTCATGAACTTACACAAATTATATGCGAAATTAAAATTGCAAAAAGTAAAAAATTAGGGAAAGAAGATACCGAAAATTTTAGGTGGTTCGGAATATTCTAGTCCACACCCAAGACTATTTTTTGAGAATTTTATTAGTGATCTTATGATAAGAACCAAACCTACACAACTTTTTTTTTTTTTTTTACGTAAAAGAAAAGTTCATATTCTTTTCAATGGTTCATGATTAAACCAATTCAATTTTCACTACCTAAGTGTATCACACACCTTTTACAAATTCTAAAGGACGCACACAAAAAAAATTCAAACAAAGACTAATTACCTCTTGTAGGCAAATACACAAGTTGATACACAAAGTATTCCAACAAAAGCTGCAGTTTGCCTGTTGAATTACCAACATTTTTTAATAGCTCAGAAAAAAAAAAACGACAAAAAAGTTGATGTAGAATATTAAATGGAGAGAAAATTAAATGGCCAATATTAGATTTATGGGAAAACAAGTAGACGATGAGAATGAAGATGAGATAAAATATGACATTGGATTTAAGGCTAGGATGATTGAGATTCAACATACGAGAGTTGTAAGTGAATTTTGGATTAATAATAATACAAAATAATCATTTTTCGCCATTTTTTTTTTTTTGCTCTTATCTCCCTTGTTTGAATTCTGTTTCGAATAATTCAAGATACGTTGAAATCCTCTTTTCGATATCTACAAGATAAACTCTTTGAAACACTAAAAAAGTCGATACAACAATTTAAATTTATTATCATCAAAATATTTATATTAAATTAAAGCCTTAAAACTAAGAATATTCACTATTAAAATATATGAATTACTAATAACATAAATAATTTAGAATTTATCTTATCTTTATAATGAGTAACAAAACCTATTGCATTATTGCATGTGAGAATAAAAGTAATATTAAAGGAGCATTTTTTATTTAAAACAAATCAAAATTCATATTATGAATGTGTGGTTTAGTCACTTAATTAACAATTATGTGGAAGTGAGAAGTAGAATAATTAAGGTATAATTAAATAGCCACTTTTTTATAATCTCTTATTTCATGGTATTCTAACCATCAAACCTACAAGTAAAAAAACTTTTATCAAATTTTCACATCAAATTTTATAACTTAAATTACCACACTTCTCGAATGAATAATTAATTAATCAACTAATACTAATATTAATGTACAAAAGAGTAATTATCACTCTTATAAATACTAAGATTAATATTGCAATACATAATTAATTGTACAAATTATTATTAATCTTTTCACTTCCCTCATTTCTATTAAATCTTGTTAAAGATAATACCAAGACGACGTCGTCTGCATAATTTTATATTTCTTTATTTTGTCTTTTTGTCGTTTTATGTGAGCTGTTATCTTCCCCTACGTGGCTGTATTTTAGTGGTTTTTTTCCCTGTATAATTTGTTACAGCCTTGGCTATTTATAAGGCTGCGATTTCCAAATAATATATCAATTTGGGGTTTTTTGTTCTGCTCTATTTTCTTTCTTCTTCCTCTCTGTGTTCTTTTATTTTTTGCAAAGTTTAACTAATCTAAATATATTCATAAATAAATATGTTTGTGGGGCCTATTTTGAATGAGACAGTGAATTCGTGCGTTATGTATGGCTGCGTGTGAGGAGAAGAAATTTCTTGCGGCTAAACTATGACTAGAAATTCATTCTTCATCTCCTTCCTTGTAAATCTCGTCTTGTAATTTACATTTTTATTTTTATTTTCTTTTGGGAGGTTCGTATCTTTAGCCATATATGTAATGTAATTATAATAATGTCTAATTTTTAAACTATTCATAATAATATTCAAATATTAAAGAAATAAAAAATATATATTAGGAAAAGATAATTATATCAGACACTAAAAATAAGAAATTTTAGAAAAAAAAATCTATACAGTTGATGAAAGCATGTTGCAATCGCCAACCTCCATCATGGTCGGTGTAACCTCGACGAGCATCGCTGCCGGCAAGCTCCAACATTGAACTAGAAACTTTCACCATCATCGCTGTCGAACTCGATCTCGCCCTTTATAGTCGCGGTCGAACCTGCCCTCCACCGCCGTTGAACTCGCTCATCACCGCCACCGAACTCGACCTTCATCATTGCTGCCGAACTTAACCTTCATCGTCGGCGCCGACGAAGGATGGTAACCTCTGCAACTCGCCAAGGAGGCCATTTGGAAGTTCAAAATTGCAGAAAAAATGACTCTCCCCTTTTGATTTAAGAGTGAAAACAACGTAATCTCCGATCGAAGAGGGATTTTTGTCGGATTGAATCGTCACATCCATGGCGAGTGGTATCGTATAGTTGATTACAACGGCTTTGGTCTTTCTTTAAGTAAAGTAAATGTGTTTGTTATATCACTCATACATGCCATTCTTTGTGTGTGGTTATAGGCCGTAC